>PPKA02000010.1:95909-208998 GCA_003707595.2 Zygosaccharomyces bisporus
CGAGCGACAGCGATTCGAGCGACAGCGATTCGAGCGACAGCGATTCGAGCGACAGCGATTCGAGCGACAGCGATTCGAGCGACAGCGATTCGAGCGACAGCGATTCGAGCGACAGCGATTCGAGCGACAGCGATTCGAGCGACAGCGATTCGAGCGACAGCGATTCGAGCGACAGCGATTCGAGCGACAGCGATTCGAGTGACAGCGATTCGAGTGACAGCGATTCGAGCGACAGCGATTCTAGCGACAGCGATTCTAGCGACAGGAAGAGTCGTGAGAATAATGATAAAGTCCACCAAGAATCCAATGCTGGTAAGAAAGGTTCGGATAGTCTTGGCAGTGAGTGTGAAAACGCCAAGAAATTAGATTCGGCATCCAGTAGCTCAACTCCCCCTGAGAAGAATTCTGTGGCGAGAGATTCCAGTTCTGATAGTGCCTCTGGTTCCAACGGTAATTCTAGTTCTGATAGCGGCTCTAGCTCTGATAGCGGCTCTAGCTCCGATAGCGACTCCAGCTCCGATAGCGACTCCAGCTCCGATAGCGGCTCCAGCTCCGATAGCGGCTCGAGCTCTGACAACGGTTCTGGTTCTCAAAGCGACTCTAGCTCTGACAGCGACTCTAGCTCTGACAGCGACTCCAGCTCTGACAGCGACTCCAGCTCTGATAGCGACTCCAGCTCTGATAGCGACTCCAGCTCTGATAGCGACTCCAGCTCTGATAGCGACTCCAGCTCTGATAGCGACTCCAGCTCGGACAGCCACTCCAGCTCCGATAGCGGCTCGAGCTCTGATAACGGTTCTGGTTCTCAAAGCGACTCTAGCTCTGACAGCGACTCCAGCTCTGACAGTAGCTCCAGCTCTGATAGCGGTTCTAATAGCGACTCCAGTTCTGATAGCGACTCTGATAGCGACTCCAGCTCTGAAAACAGTTCTGGCTCTGAAAGTGGTTCAGATAATAAGCAGGAAGGCAAACCTGACGATAAAAAGAGAAAAATTCAACAAGAGGAAAGTTTCAGGGAAGCCAAGAGATCAAAAACAGGTTCGACTGCCAATGAATCCGATTCTTCGAGAACAGAGTCTCCAGAATCCAGCGATACTGGAAACAAACTGGCCATTTCCGCTGGTAAAGACGAGTGGAAGCCAGGACAAAGGAAGCATTTCTCAAGAATAGAAAGGGAGAAAATTTCATTTGAAGCATATGAGTTAGCCGACAACACTTATAAGGGCGCAGCAGGTAATTGGGGTGAAGTAGCGAACGAAAGGCTGGGAAGAGTTAGAGGTAAGGACTTCACAAAAAACAAGAACAAGCTCAAGAGAGGTTCATACAGAGGTGGTAGTATTACCATGGCATCTGGATCCTATAAGTTCCAGGATTAAGATCTCTTTGTAATCAAGTTAAAGTCATTATGTAAAAAGAAAAAAAAAAAAGGATAATATAAATGGTACAACTCAGAAATTAATATTTGAATTTCCGATGGCCCAGCCAGACTTTCTGAAATAAGAGAGAAATGATGGAGGTTTTTGCTTCTTTTGTGGTTGTTCGATTCCCTATTAACTGCGCGGCTCTGAATTCTTTTAGAGGACGGTCCTTCCATTGGGAACAAATTCGGAGTACTCAAGAAATCGAGCCAAGACGAAATGAATTTCCAAAAGGCAGTCAAGATACTAACGAGTCTCAGGTATTGCCAAAGGTAACTTGTATCGCATTGTCTATGTGGCATTTCTACCTCTTCTAACACCTGTCAATAGGCCCAAAGAAAAGGCTTCATACGGAAGCTTTCACCAGAGACTAAAGATTAGGTGAGAAAAAAAAAATAACATCTAGCACGCTTTTTACGGCACGCCTGCAAACGCACTGCGTCATCACGCACCGTTTATTCTGCTGAACTTGACAGCTCAATGTATACTGATAGCTCACAAATGTCAAAAAACAATCTTTATAGGCCGGTACTCACGTTAAGGAAAACGTCCTGCATCTTTTCCATCAACATGCTCAAAAAGTAGAGCTGACCGTACTAAAAGGACTTCGTCTGCTAGGGAAGGTTCTCATCATGTATGGCGCACCGTTAGATTAAAAACTATGCTTTGCGCATCTGAATTATCCACTTTACCACTCAATGAGCTTTTAGTACTTAATCGGCCGAGTTCAGCTGCACGCCAAAAGCCCTATGTGGAGGACTCCAGAGTCCTTGTGCGAGCTTAGAACACAATCGTGCTCATTCCACTTTCAATCGTAGAATTATATCTGTATTCATACAACTAGGCTCATAATACTGCCTAGAGTGTCTGCTCATACCATTAAGATCCAAACATCCACCTTACTTCTGGATTCCGTCTAATTTTACTCACACGCAGGGCCGCACTCCCAATAAAATACGACAAATCAGTAGATCAGTAGCCCATTTAAATTAAGCCCAAGGCACAGAAGTCCTTTTTATCTTCGAAACAACATCCTCAATGACTTTGGCCTTTCTTTTATATCATGGGCTGATATGAATTCATAGTTCAATTGGTCTCATTAGGACGCAATAACCTCAACATTAAGTATTATCATGTGGTTTTTACAACTGTCAGTCCGTTTACGTGAGACCCCCATGAGATCACTGAACATTTCTTCCTTTTTGAGAATTGCTGTAATCTTTTCGGCCTTAAGTGCCTTTTTTCGCCTCACATTTTCTCGACGAGTAAAAAAAAAAAAAGGTAGTAAAGCTTAGATCGGTGTGTATTAATAGTCGTAATATCATTGTCATTAGTATTGCCGCAAGCACGGATCAACCGCCACTTATTCTGCTGATCGTTATCTATAAGAACTCCCTTTATGTTTACCCTTTCTTCAAGTTAATGTCACACAATATCGTCGTCGTCGTCGCCAACGGAGTCTTCCACGTCAGTTTCGATGTCGGCCTGCTGCTGGGGGTAGCGTAACTCGCTCGGTTTATTAGATGAGGTAGAATCTGGAGACAGCTCTGAAGCAGATGGTTGGCTTTGTATCTTGGGTACCATGAGCGGCCTCACCAAACGACCAATGCCCTGTTGGGTCAAGGGGTTGGAAAGTCTTTCGCTATTCGACCTAGCGGATGATGAAGAAGACGAAGAAGGAGAAGAGGGTAGAGTGGACTGGTGTTGCTGCGTTGGCACTGGGACACTATTATTATTAGTATTACTATCAGGATTTCGTGTAGGCACGGGGAGTGTAAAATCCTGTGGTGGGTGAGTTCGCTGTGGCGAAGACAAAGACATAAGCGTCTCGATGGCCTCTACTTCTGAGGGTGGTTGCTCTTTCTTTGATGAGGGACTCTTTTTCTCTCTCCCGGACCACTGAAGCGGTGAAGTAGGCGGGGCATTCTGATGATGCTGCTTCTTGGGACTTGTTAGTGCCTTGAGGAATGCCAGATGGGCAGAGTTACCGTTGTCACCCTCCTCATCACTATGACTCGAAGCGTAGGCGTCATTTTCTTCAACAGCCGCGTATTCATTATGGTAGGATCCCTTGTAGCGGGGCCGCAGATGAGGCTGCTGATGCGGTATTCGCTGCGGCTCGTCCAGCTCATTCTCAAGCTCCGGCAGAGTCTTGTCGACCCAACCGTTTTGCAATTTGACCAGAGCATAGTTGAGTCTCGCTTTCAGCCCATTGGAGATTTCGCGTATAGGTTTCCCATTGTCTTTGTACACGCTTGGAGATTTCAGTTTCGGTGGTGGTGATAGGAAAACCTCTGCATTCCTGGATTTCGGTGTCGTCGGAGGCATTAACCTGGACCTGGGTGCCCCTGGAGAGTGGGGCACTACAAACGCATTTTCGCTGGGAGAAGACGTCTCGTTTTTGGACAGTATTGCCCCGGCTCTGGGATGCAACGGTGAGGTAAAGTAGCCCAAAGACGTGGAAGATCTCCGAGCATGGTAAGGAGGCGAAGGTGTTTCTGGCGAACCCACTTCATTGGCACGGTTGCCTCCTACTGGAGAAGCCATGGCCCTCATATACTCAGCGCTGGACCGCTTAGATGAGTCTCGTTTAGGAGTGCTGTTGGCAGTGCCACTCCCGCTGTCTATCATTTCCATTAATAAACACAGTACGCGAATATCTGGTTGAGCTCCCGTGTTAAATATTACAGGAGTTGAAACCAACGACTAGCTAAGCACACTGCTTTGGAAAGGCTCTTCAGCTGCTGCTAACAAATATCAACCAACTGGGCCACTCCTAATGGGCCTTCTGAACTCCTTTTTATTTGTTTAACTTGTTGTGTTGTTGCTGTGTTTTACTCAAAAGGAGTTTCCTGCTTCGTGGTTTTTTTTTCCTCTTTTCAATTCGCTCCCTGACTACCCGCCTTGAAACTGAAAGAGCATTCTTGAGAGGCGAAAAGTAGGCAAGAGGAAAAAGGAAAAAGACAAATGCGATGAGATGAGATGAGATGAGATGAAATGAGATGAGATGAGTAATCTTACAAACTGTGCACTTATTTAGCAGAGCTAAGCAGAGAAGTTGATGAGCCTCGTTCTTCTCTTGGACATGGGGGAGTCGTTCTCGAGCAGTTCGCTCGGCAGTGATTCCATGTCGTGATTGCCACAGAGAGGTAGCTCACCGTTAAAGATGAAGTAGTCTGCAGTAATTGGCTCTCTACAGAGGAAGCAGACTAGGCAGTCGATGTGAAACCGCTCTATGCGGTCGTTTTCGACACATTCACCCTCGATAAACTCCCTGCACGTTTGGCAGATACTGGAGTTCTCTTCATGGTAATGCTGTCTACAGTATGGCCTGTCGTCGAGAATGTAACATGGCACGCTCTTGGTAAAACGGACGTTGCAGGTGAGACAGCGGAAGCAGTCTCTGTGCCATTGACCTGAGAGCTCGTTGTCCTTCTTGGAGTAGATGCGTTTTCCCGTTGGCTCCTCTCCACAGGCCCTGCAGGGCCCCGTGCCCGGGGGATACTTGAAATCGAGGTTCGGCGTGGGATCCAACATTGGGTCCGGGGATCGAGAGGGCAGCTCAGAGGGCTTGAGCATGAGATGGGATGGTTCGATGGACATTGGTTCATCCTGTGGGAATTCGCGTGAGATAGTCTTTTGGAACTTGTAAAACAGTGGAGTGTCACCGTTGATGGTGGATCCCACGTCGCTGAGCGTGTCATCTGGGGTGACTGTTTGCTCTATGAGGGGGCCTTGTGGGAAAGTTGAGAGATAGGCACTCGAATTCTTGGGCTTGGTAGTTTGCAGCGGCGGCAGCACTGGGGGTTTGCTATTTAGCTGCGCATTCTTAGAGAGCGATACGTCGTCTAGCTGAGCAATGAGCTTTTCCACTTGTTCGTTGGCTGCCGTCAGCTCCGGATTCTGTGACACGCTGCTCGAAGGACGCGTGAACGGCGGTAATGGCTGCTTGCGCACGTTAAGTGGCTCTATGTCACTAATGGGACGCTCCCCAAGACTTACTTGCAACTCCGGCTCTGGCTCGAAGTTGACGCTCTCGTCATCGGAACTGGCGCTTTCGTCATCGGACTGGACGCTTTCGTGATTGGACCTGACGCTTTCTCCCTCAGAACGGAACACTTGCTCGAGCATCTGTTCCCTCTCCACGGGGGGCGATAATTCTTGGGTCAAAGACCTGCTTTGCTCTGAGACATGCGAAGAATCGGTGTCACGCTGAAACATCTGCGAGCTAGATTTAGAAGTATTCCCTGACACGTCGATAGAGCTCATCGTGTCATTTTGCGTCAGCAGCATGAAGCTCTTCTCGATAGGATCCACTTCAGGAGGAGGTGGCCGTGACACCGTAGTTGCAGCCTGTGCGGTATGCGGTCTCGCACTTGGTACCATTCCAGTTGGAGACAGCACATCTGGAGAAATCGCATCAGGTCGCCTCGCAGTTGTTGTCTTTGCATTTGGATGCATTGCACTTGGTGCCATTCCAGTAGGAGACACTGCACCTGGAGAAATCGCGTCTGGTCGCCTGGCAGTTGGTGTCTTTGAATTTGGAGAGATTGCATTTGGTTGTCTTGCGTTTGACGTCATTGCATTCAGTGGCATAGTATTTGGAGGAGACATCGACCTTGGTGTCGTTGCATTTGAAGGAGGCATTCCATTCGATGGCATTGGTGCTCCAGGCGGTGGCCTAGGTCGCTGCGTCGACTGGGGACCAGGCCTGGGGAACCCCAGCTTGGAGGAAGCTCTAGGGACCCCATTGTCCGGCAACGAATTGACCCTTGCCTGGGATCTCTTCGGTGGTTCTGCCATTTCATTCAGACTGCCCGTGGACGCGTTTCTACGCTCCATGGTCCGCAGCTGGTTCGGAGGCCTCTCGACATTCGCAGGCTTTTCATTATAGTTGACGTCGAAGCCTGCCCTCTCCAGCGCGGTCTTGTACCTTACTCGAGGATTGATTGGAGGGAACGGTGAGCCATATATGTGGTTGAACATGCTTCAATGGCTTTTGGTACTCTTGTTGAGGAGTGCAAGGATAAAATAATGCAATTATTTATGGTTACTACTATCTTCGAAGGACGAACAAAAAAATAATACACGATGGTGCAAAATGGGCAACGAATTCACGCGACAGTAAACATCTAAGCCTTGTTGTCAGCCTTTTTGACATCCAATGTGCATCCTGCCGTGCGATGCAGTTTACAGTTTTCCCGAGTGTTGAAAAGACGACAAAGACGAAAATGGACAGTACGCGAAGTGAAATTCTGGGCGTGTCGAGAATACATCACCGATAAAAACAATCTTCGGCTGGGCGTACGTCAGCCTGACGGGAAGCGCGCATCGGCGGTCCTGTCTGTGAGAATGCCTTGTCCGAATTGGTCTACACCTTCCGTCGTTGTCATGTCAAAGTAAGTGCCAAGCTTCAAGAGAAACACGGTAGCTGGTCGAAAATTTGAAAAGATTTATTCGAGGACAATTTTTCCAAGCGAATTGCGCCGAAGACGTCAGAGACTGCCGCAAGCCCCTCCTACATTTTGCCTTTTTTTTTTCTTTCCTTTTAGCTTAGCCCGTGAATTTTGTAAACAAAAGTCCTGGTGCTTGGCATAATAGCGTTACACAGGATGGGCGGTACTTCGCGACACGTCTAACGACGTACACTGCTGCTGCTGCTACTGCAAACGCATCTTCCTGCATATCTTACTGCATATCTCCCGGCGCATCTGCTCGTTCGTCGGGAAATGCCCTCGGAAAAACCCGACGGCTTGCTGCGAATACGCTGCTGTATGCCATTGGGTATATATGTGTGAAGGCTGACAGGATAATGGCAGACAACGAGGCGTCGAAGGCCGCATCCAGATGCAGTTCGCTACAATAGCCACCCTGGCTTCGCTGGCCTCGCTGGCCTCGCCAGCTTCGTCCGGCGATGCCTCCAAATGGAGCGAAGAATGGCCCTTCGCCGGTCTGCAAACGTTCGCCAAGCTGCCCTTCCACCGTTGCCTGCTCGAACCGACCAAATTCGACATTGCAGTCCTCGGAGTCCCCTTTGACACGGCCGTGACTTTTCGCCCAGGGGCCCGTTTTGGCCCACAGGCCATCCGCAGAGCCTCGCAGCGGCAGAACGAGTTGCGTGGATTCAACGCTCGTGCCGGAATCAACCCTTACCAGGACTGGGCGACCGTGGTGGACTGCGGTGATGTGCCGGTGACCCCCATGGATAACCAGCTGGCCCTTGAGCAAATGGACGCGGCCTATGAGGACCTGCTGAAGGCCACGCACGGCGAGGACGCGACGCATCTGCAGTCCTACTTACCCCCGAGGCTGCTGACGCTTGGCGGGGACCACTCCGTCATCCTTCCCGTGCTGAGAGCTCTGCATGCTTACTACGGTCCCATCGCCGTCATCCACCTGGATTCGCACCTGGACACATGGGCACCCTCCAGCTACCCTTCCTACTGGCACAGCAACACCTCGGAGTTCACCCACGGTTCCATGCTATGGTTGGCAGCTCGCGAGGGCCTGCTAGCCAAGGGACACTGCGTGCACGCCGGTATTCGCACAAGGATATCTGGCGAAGGTTGGGACGATTACGAGGAGGATGACCGAGTCGGGTTCCACAGAATTCACGCTGACGAAATGATGGACCTTGGTCCACGCGGCGTCGCGGGCAAGATCAAGCGTTTCATCCCCAAGGGCGTCCCCGTTTACCTGAGTGTGGACATCGACGTCTTGGACCCGAGCGCCGCTCCAGGCACCGGTACCGTAGAACCCGGCGGATGGCTGACAAGAGAGCTGATTGCCGTGCTGCGCAACTTGCAGGATCTCCCCCTCGTGGGCGCCGACGTCGTGGAGGTGTCGCCTCCCTTCGACCATGCCGATGTCACTGCCATGGCAGCTGCGCAGGTGGCATACGAGATCATTACAAATATGGTCAAGACTCCGATCGAGGACAGACTCGCTGCCGGAGGGCAGGCGTTTGCTAAGATAAACGGGTGATACCCATGCAGCCACCGGCAACATTACAAGAAAGATGAAGGAAGAATAAAAAAAATTGCCTAGATATAATAATATGTTATTACTCGTTCTAAGGTTTTCCTCGTTATCTCTGTTTTTTTTTTGGTTACTGCCCTTTTGTTTTTCGTTTTTTGGCCAGTTTGTTTGTTTCTTAAAGTGCTTGTTTCATCTTGCGTGAGTAGCCTTGAACCAATTGCAAAGTAGTTTTTACCTGATAGTAACACTCTCAAGCCTTGCTAGTTTCGAGCAATTTTTCGAAAGCAATAATTGTCACTCGCAAACAGTGTTACAGGGTGTGTTTAAGGGCTCGTGGTCATGCGGCTAGCGTGTCCCAGCCACTCATGGAAACATTTTCGAAACACGTCGCATCTTGTAGCAAATCAGCGCATAGTTGCGCAGAGTCGGGCGCAGAGCTTCTTCCTGAGTTGAGCCTTTCCTCTGCCTAACGCTAGGCAGGCAGCAAATGTGCTAGGCAGAGACGCTAGGCAGAGACGTCATGGAGCTCGCGCCTAGAAGCAGTCAACCAAAAGGGGCGAAAAAATCGGATGGCTGCCCGGGCGCGTAGTAATGTATAATAGCGGCTTACCACTTTGCTTCCGCTCACCTGTGTCGCCATTCAGCAAGTGCTGTTGAGCTGGCAACAGACTGGGGAGAAACAGGCTGGAGCCACAGAAGCAAGTTGAAAGCGAGAAAGACGAATCTCAGATAGAGAAGTTGGTCGCCCGGAATGCCTAGTCTGGGCCTCACACCGATCGAGAAAAATGAGCCTTCGAGTAAGAAGGAGGTGCCCCTGTTCCCGGATGAAGGTAATGCCTACCTGCAATGTATAGACGGGGCACCGGCGAGGCCGCCGCCTTATCGTGCTGTAAACCCGAACCTGAGTGTGCGATTTCCCGTCTACGAATACGAGGAGACGAGTTCTGTGCCGCCAGCTTACACGCCTGCCGTGGAGCAATTCACCGTGGTTGGAGTCAAATGGGAGTGGTGTACACCGTACGAACCGTCACCAGTGGAACGCTGGCGCAACTACATCATGGAAATAAATTCCACGCAGCTGAATCTGTACAGCATCGATCCGGAACTGACTCAGGGGATTAGGAATTACTCTAGCGGCGCAGAGGAGCCTCAGCACACGCATTTGTTCTCATTATCCAGCAAGAGCGCCTACCAATTCAATAGGGCGGATCAGGAGTCTATCTCGGCCAATATTGCACGCAATAAGAGTCGGTATTTGCATACGAGCAAGCTTTACAAGAGTTTCTCACTACAGTGTGCCAAGATGGGTATACCGACGGATTACACCAAAAGGACTTTTGTGTTGCGGTTGAGATGCGAACAGGAGCAGTTTATGGTAAGCTTTGCTCACGTGGACGACATGATTATGTGGGGCATGTATCTGCAACTCGGGATTTCAGTTGCGCTAGATTTGGATCTGAGAGAATACCCGAGCTACAGAATTGTACCCAGACGGAGAAGGAGACCCCGTCGTAGCGCGGGTAGCGCTGGTGCAGGTTTGCAGAGACCCAGCGGACCTCGAAGAACGCAGTCCACAGGCAAGATACAGCTGAGCTCCCTGTCCTCTGTCACTTCTTCTCACCACGACGAGCATGCTAAATCCCATTTGCTACCACATCCGCGTCTAAAACCTCAAAGAACCGCAACTTCTGGGATACTACCCTCGTTGCACAAACGTCACTCTTCCACAAACGGCGTGCCCCACGCGGCTGCTAGCTCTGGCGCCTCGAGTAGAAAAAGTAGTGTTGGTGAAGAGCCAACTCATAGCATAAAATCCAAATTGATGCATATGTTCAAGCCAGAGGAGCCTCCATTGTTGAAAACGAATAGCACTGGCACTCTGAGCAATCAGTTGGCGATGACTGATTGCCGTCCTAAAGTAACGCCGAGAAAATCAGCTGCCACAGTTGACAACAAGCTGAAGACTAATCCCATGGGGCTAAATTCGGTACTGGAGGATGAAGAGCAAGAGCAAGATCAAAAAAATCTTGTTCCCCGTCGAAAATCGGCACATGTTGCCACAACGCCACATCGGTCCATTCAAAGACCCACCACACGACGTATGGCCAGTTCGCCACTGCTTGCCAACCCTGTAAAATCTCTTGGCCAGAGTCAGGGTGGGACTCAGGAGCAAAGCACAATCGAGCGTCCAGGTACAGCCTCAAGCTCGGAGACATCAACGCCTCCGAATGAAATTGCCAGCATATCGGCAACTCCTAGTGGACAATTGCAAAGAGAAAAACTAGAAGTGGAGCAAGTACGTCGTGAGCACAGCGAACTTGCACCAGTTGATCTCCGTGCAGGAATCCATGCTTCCGTAGCTGATGAGGATGAAGAAGAAGGTGACATGGATGAGTCCGATGTGGGCAGCAGTAGGCACAGTCGTAGCGGTGCTACTTCGGTATATATGGAGGAAGGGATCTTTCACGATGGCGAAGATGACTATGTATATACCAGAGGAATCCGTGGTATGAACAAGCCTACCTCAAGCACCAGTGCGCTTTCCTCTATGCCTTATTTTGCCGATGGCGGCAAGTGGAATCCTCCTGTAAAAGAACCATCCCGCGGCAGATTCATTAGAGACTCTTTGCGCTGCATCAAACCGCTGAATGATGACGATAAGTGGGTAGGTAAAGTAGTTTTCCGGCCCCATAAGGCACCGAATTTCCCTACAAACAATTTTCCCTTACCCTATGGATTTTCGCCGTGGGGTTCGCAGACCAAGACGACTTCCTGGGATGGTATTGATTACAGGAAAACAAAGAATCATTATTTAAAACCATATATAGTGGGGCCCACTGGACTTGTCAAGGCGAGCACCAAACCCCACAACATCTACGAAGAGGTGTAGACCACTGCCTCGATGAAAAGACTCATTGGTTCAAGTTATGTATCTTGCTGCCCAAGAACGGATGTGCATTTAAGTAAGTAACTGCATTATCTTTGTATAGATTCTTGATGAAGTGGACAATGGGTCTGTTTCTTAGACAGCTAGAGCATTTGCTCCAAGTGGTTGTTTCATTTTTTTTTCTTTTGAAATTTAACATTTAGCTTGAGTATTATATTCTTGTGCCAGTGTCAAGAAACTTGACGATATGAACAAATCAAACTGACTCTGTGAGTCAGTAAGTCAACGCGGGTTAGAAAAGACAGTCGTGGGAGGCTAGGACTTTGAAGTTTGGATCAGCAAGCGTAGTTTAAGCGGTAAGAACAAAAATAATCAGTATGCTAATGGTAATACACTAGAAAAGGCAGAAAAGAAGAAAAAAATTTCACGTCTTCAATAACAGAATGAATACATTCAAAAATTCAGCATTCTTTCAGCACCAAAGTGTTTAAATTTTTGTTCTCATCATTTGTACTTTACATGCTCCTTTTTTTTAATTTTTTTAATTTTATTTATCTTTTTTTTTTTTCTTTATTTTTTTTTTTTTTTTTTTTTTTTTTTTTTTTTTTTTTTTTTTGGTCTATCCACAAATTGAAATGTATTCTAAGAATAGTAGAGCTACAAATCTGCGAGAACCCCTATATTCTTGATACATTATCCTATTTATTTCCTTCCCTTAAAAATTGTTCTGGAACTGTAAGAAAAATAAAGATAAAAACCTTTGATAGCTTGAATTGAAAATGATAACAAATTTGTTGGAGTTCCCTTCTGAGGTCAACAGTTCTTTCCAAAAACACTTGAGTGAATTAAAATTGAAACTAACACTATTATTATAAGAAGGTTAAAAAGTAAAGACTAACCTGCCAAAAATCGCCACAGTTAGGTCCCATGCAAAAGAATTTTACCTAATAATTTTAAGGTCTCATCAACTATTAGGGGATTCATGGGAAGGTTTTTAACAAGCTGGTCACTTTGTATACTTAAAAAGATTTTAGAGCTTTGCATTAGTTCAGCATTCTAGCATATGTAACAAAAATTTAGATAATGGTCGACAAACATATTATGAAACATGCTCTGCAGCTTACAGCACTCATGGAGGGATTGAGCTTGAGCGAAAATCAAGTACCTGATCAATCTCCCAATTCTGGTTTTTTTAACGCTCAAATTTGTGATTTAAAAGTTTCAAATATGACTTTTATATTAACACAGAGCTGGAACTATAAATCTTCTCCTTATATGGTTGATCAGAAAAGTTTAGTCGAAAAATTGGGTCCTTTAGATTCTTTCACTATCCATGGCCTATGGAAGGATGATCAAGACAATTTGCCAAGAATAAGAGGTACCTCCCCGGAATGGAGACTTGAGTCAGTATTGCAATTACCTGAATTTAATGCACCCAATGCACAATTGAAAATAACGGGTAAGAGACTCTTGAAACAAATGAGGAAGTATTGGAAGGGTACACATTCTGATGAAAGACTTTGGGAACATGAATATTTTGCTCACGGAAAGGATCTGGAGAAAATGTACACTGCCTGTCATGAAAGTTTCCGAGAAAGTGACATAAAACTCGAAATTATCAATTTTCAAAATCAAGCAATATATGATTATTTCAGAGTTACCAATGATTTATTCAAAGGTCTGGAAACAATGAAAATGTTGAGGAAAAAAAAAATATATCCCTCTTTAGCTCAAACATATACGTTGGGGGAAATCCAAACGGCCCTAACCACGGGATTTAACGGGATGGGCGTTTATGTGCACTGCGATGAAGAAAATGCACTGAATCAAGTCCGCTACAAACTTAATTTGAAGGGAACATTTGCAGAAGGGAATTTTGAACCCAGCACTAATTGCTTTGTGGAGTCATCTAATTGTTTTCCAGAACAGATAAGATTCTTACCCAAGGGTGCGCTTCGCAGGGCGAGCTTGAAAGGAAAGAAGTTGCATAAAAAGAAGGTTGACATGCCCTAGAGCTCTGACAGCAGGACATTGGATTCGTAATTTTCTAATTTGGGGACTGTTTTAGATCCTTCTAAATATTCTTCTTTCTATCACATTAATATATGGAATGCAAATTCGATATCGATAATAAACTAGTCTGTGGTGCAGCTAATTTTATTTAAATTGGACAGTATGAAAATCTTCTTTTAGTGAGAGACAGCTTGCAAGGTAAACTTGGAAACTGAGTGATGGTAGTGATCCTTCCAGTCTAGGCATTATTCAAACTTCTAATAAATTGAAGAAGTATCTCTTGATACAAAGAATAGTCCTTCAGCCATGTATCGAGCTTTTTGGAGTTTGACCACCGATGGTAGCTAGTAAGATCCCTTGTAGTCTTCGGAGTTCGACTGAGGGGTAAAATGCGGGGGCTCGGTCTCGAATAGTAAATCATTCTCGTGAAAAAAAATCGGACAATTTGGAATTCCATAGTTAAAAAGTCAGTATAAAAGTATAAAATTAATAATCTAAATAGGGCCAAAGAAAGCAACTTTAGTAGCAATAAAAAGGTTTTCAAACCTCACAGAAGAACGAAAAGAAATACGATAGAATCGAGTCACTTGTCCATCGCATTCGAAAGGACTTGGCGCGTCGACGCCGGTCGGTGCAATCCGATCAAGAAATCACACAGACTGGGTCATAACTGTGGCCTAGCATATAGTTGTCTTTTTTGTCAGAGGACTTGTCCTTCTTGGTAACTTGAACGGTAGTTGGCTGCATGAGTGGGAGTGGGGTTGAAGAAAGGGCTGGATAAAATGGGGAACTGGTTGCTGTTCTTGATCCTATGAGAAAGATCGAGATAACTTTGGAGAATAGTGTTCTCAGCCCTCTTATATATATGCTATTCCAATGACTTGTGGTGATCCATCGTGTCTTGTAGCCCACACTTTACTCTTACCAAATCAGGATAATTAAAGGCTTGAAACATCATCGCACCAACGTCAAAACCTTTTCAGTTCAATTACTTTGCCCCATCAATTTCACGGTATCGCCTGTTGATGCTGGTTTCAATAACCCCATGTAATTACCGCTTACGGACAACGCAATGTTGAAAACGTAAATCAAAGTGGGTCACCTTTCAACCACTTAATGAAGAAGACCCTGCAACGTTGGGGTTATGCTTGACTGCATTTAGCTAAAACTAGAAACGTTGATCAAATCTTATCATGCGAAGAACTAAGAAGTGTGCGGCCTCTGCTTGTAGTACCGTGATTGATCGCTGCAAACGCGCAGGCACGAGCTGATCTGTGGCTAGTCACATCTTATGAAATGTATAGTTTGGTGCAAAAAGGGCAATTACTATCCATTTTTTTCAGTCGTTGGCGTGAGGTGGCTTGTTCCCTGCATGTAGCTCAACGTTTATCATAGAAAGAAGGGCGTACAGAGAGCCAGGCACACAACTGAAAAACAGATCAACCTCATTGAATCAAATGGATTGGCATCGGGTACCTCAAACTGGGGTTGCGAAATTGGTTTTTGTGGGGTATCTCTGTGCCACCGCTCGCTGTTGTTTGTAATACCTAAATGTCTTAGTACTTTCACTAATGGTGAGGGGAGACTCATAGAGGTCAGTCCTGCAAAAGAAGATCGATCCCACGGCACAAGGGCCTTGAGCAATACTGCAGCAAACGCAAGTAGCAAGCACGCCTTGATTATAGACCAGATTTCTAACCTTGGAACGCCTTTAAACATCGAGATGATATTTACTAAGTGCCTATAAGCACTAAGGTGAAGAAGACAGGAAAAATACCGCGAAGTCTTCGGGAAGGCAGCGATGAGATAAAGTTTGACTAGTACGGCCCCCTCCCCTTCGTCACACGATCTCGTATTGAAAACCCATCGTAAAGATCATCGATGTTGAAAAATTTCGATGTCGAAAAATGGAAGAAAAAAGTCCCAGGAGAAGTTCAAAACCAAAATCAACACTGCACAAAATCGGAGGTGCACAGATATGAGTAGCTCCAAAAGATCATTGAGGGAGATTCTCGACTCCGAATATGTGGATGATAGTGACGATGGAAACGAATTGGGTTTGGAAAGTGGAGTGAGCGATGACAATGAGTCTGTACACGACGCTAATTTATGCAACGAGTGTAAGGACATGCAGAGTGAGATTATCTGCAACGATTGCGAGGAAAATTTCTGTGTCGTTTGCTTTGAAATGTTGCATAGAGGCGGCAAAAGGCGCAGACATGAGTTTGTGAAGACTGTAGAAGATAACGCAAAGGAAGAACCTTTGCAAGAGCGGCTACCCACAGAACCATCCGAAGAGCAGGCTCCTGAAAACTCACTCGCAGACAAAGAGGTGACTTCTAATGATTCCGTGGATGCGAAGCTTCTGTCACTTTTGAGAGAAAATGCCAGTTATATTCCGATGAGATTGACTTACGAAGAAAGGCACTTGTTGAGGCTACTTGAGGCTGCGTTACAAGTTTCCGAATACACAGACCGTGTGGATATTTTATCGTATAAATCTAAACCCAAGAGAATAGTAGAACAATTGAAAGAAATTTGCTCTGTGCTTTCAGGGCTCGTCGTCGCATCTAACATGAAGATCGGGCAGAAACTTTTGGAAATGAAGAACTTCAGCGACAATGCGAAATGGTTTCAAGATGTTTTTGAAATTGGTAGACGTTACAAGATAATGAACCCAGAGAGAATGAGAGATACGTACGGAAAACTTTGCTACATGGTCATGGATTCACGTTTACCACAGATCGAGGAACATATGGAATTCCACTTATACAAGCCGATTAAAACAGTAAAATCATTTTTGACCTCAAAATCCGGGGACGACAACAAAGCTATGGGTATTTTTGAAGACAAGCTCATTCTCTATGCTACGTCTCACATCTCAGCGGTAGGCAAGACAAGGCCCCAGATCAACAAACTCATAAAACAGAAGGAGTTTGCGATAGAGACTTTGGCATCCAAATACGCTAGCAAGTATTTCTCGAAAGAGGACATTCGCCAAGCATTGTACTCGATTGGTGATTACAATGCCTACATCAACATGAATAGGAAACCCATCATGAGAATGTTAACAAGGTTGGAACTATTCCACCAGCCTGAGATAGCTAAAAAATACTCAATTGGTATCCAGTACGGCAGAAATGGTGCGCGCCTTACGCACGATCATGAGCGACAGTGGCATTATGTGCAACAGTCGCTCATGCTATGGTCCATTATTCAAAGGGAGATGGTGCGTTTGTGGTATTTGGCGGACATTGACCAATTCAATGGTTCACAGTACAAGCTAGCATCAACTGGCCACGGCCTGAATAGAATAAAGGCATGTCCATCCATCTACAAAGAGATGCACAGAATCATTTCCGAATGCCGCTCCAAGACTCATACGTGGGTGGGTTCCTCAGTTGTTCACCTAGGTGACGATGCTGTGCCCAATGCTCTTTTTTTCTTGGACAAGTACACACAGGTTCCCACGATTCTCATTCCTTTTGATCAGACTCTTTTAAGGGTTAATGAACTGGTCGAGAATGACGATTATTTGCTCGATTATGTCAACAAGGAGTACGGTTCTGTGGATGACTTGAAACTGACCATTTTGCAGGATGCATTCGCCCATATGTTCGATGGCTCTGGTGCGGACAACTTTTTCATGAGTGGCTCGTGTATCGATGGCCGACTTACCTCAGCCTGGAACCATTGCAACGAAATCTCCAAAAAGAAGTACTATAACATCTTTTTGTTGACAGGTTTCACTGGTTTCAACGGTTCTGAAGGCTTTTCTGCTTAATATTTAAAAGAATTTAGTGCATCCTTTACAGATTATCAGGCGCGTTAGTCAAATCAGACCTGCTGTTTTGATAATTTTTTGATACTTTAATTACGTAGACGCGAAAACAAATTTTGATCATTATCAGTGTACTTGTAAACTTTGGTGGGAGTGCTCTCTCCTCAATGGCTGATGCTGCGAATTTCCTTTATAACCAACCGGTCGTCATTGATAATGGGTCTGGTATAGTAAAAGCTGGGTTTAGTGGTGAGGAAAGACCGAAATTCTTCGAACATTCGATGATAGGTGTACCGAAACAAGGGAATGTAAGTATCAAAGGGTTTAAAGATGAAGCTTACGTAGGGAATAGGGCTCAAAAACGAAGAGGTATATTACAATTGCGACGGCCTATCGAACACGGTGTAGTAGTAAATTGGAACGACATGGAATGTATCTGGAGCCAAATATTAAGCGAAGCTTTGCAATTGAAGGATGCGGATGAACACCCAGTGTTAATCACAGAAGCCCCACTCAATCCAATGAGTAATAGAGATGAAATATGTCAGGTGCTATATGAAGTTTTTGGTGTGCCAGCTCTTTACGTCGCGAACCCTGCGGTGCTCTCACTATATGCCAGCGGCAAAACTACTGGTTGTGTT
This sequence comes from Zygosaccharomyces bisporus, assembly GCA_003707595.2. Classification (NCBI taxonomy): domain Eukaryota; kingdom Fungi; phylum Ascomycota; class Saccharomycetes; order Saccharomycetales; family Saccharomycetaceae; genus Zygosaccharomyces; species Zygosaccharomyces bisporus. The sequence continues at coordinate 113,628 of PPKA02000010.1, forward strand.
TTGGACTGTGGGGATGGTTATAGCTGCGCGGTTCCAATTTTTGAGGGATATACGCTGACCCCGTCCATAAAAAGAGTAGATTATGGTGGCAGAGATGTTACGGAGCAGCTACAGAAGCAGTTGAGGAAAACTGCAGGCATTTCGTTGTTTTCTAGTGGCGAGAAAGAATTGGTGAGAATTATCAAAGAAAAGGCTTGCTATTTGGCTACCGATCCACAAGAAGAAATTGAAAAAATGGCGTACGATGGTGACAGCATGGGCATCAAATTTAAATTACCTGACGGGCAATTCGTCACTTTGACTAATGATCGTTTCACAGCCCCAGAAATCTTATTCCAGCCTCAGTTAGTTGCGTCGGAATCAGATGGGCTCCCAAATATGCTCCTTCATACTATTCTAAAAGCAGATACAGATTTGCGTCCCCATCTCATGTCTAATATCCTGCTCAGTGGTGGAACCACCATGCTTCGAGGCTTTGGTAACCGATTACTTCGAGAGTTCGAAGAGTTGACCCATAGACGCTCTACAATCAAAATTTGGGCACCACCTGAAAGAAAATACACCGCCTGGATTGGAGGCTCCATATTATCAGGGCTCTCAACATTCCAGAGAATTGTCGTCACTAAGTCGCAGTGGCAAGAAGATTCTTCAATAATACATTCTAAATGTAGTTGATGATGTAAGTACACAAATGTAGCAAGATATCACAGGCAGTAGTATCTATCACCGAAGTCACCAAGTCCCGGAACCAAATACCTATTCTCATCCAAGCCTTCGTCTATTGCCCCAGTGACAATCTTCACATCGGGGAAAGCAGCATGGTACTTGGCGATACCCTCTTTGCAGCAGATCAAGTTCAAGAAATAGATTCTCTCTGGCTTTACACCTCTTTTAATCAGGACGTCCGTGGCCATAATGGCACTACCACCAGTGGCAAGCATAGGATCTAAAAGAAACACATATCTCTGCGCAATATCTTCTGGCAATTTTTCGAAGAACAATTTAGGTTGGGCTGTCTCTTCATCTCTTTGAATTAGAATTTTGCCGATTCTCACAGAACGACAACAGTCTCGAAGACCTTCCTCCATGGATTCTCCGGCTCTCACAATGGAGACTCCACAAATTTTGCCCATGAATGAGACACCATCGAAGGGCTTATCGGTATGCGTTTTCACCGTCAATGGCTTGACGGGTAAGTGATTCAGCCCTTCCTCAACCAGAAGTCTTATAATACGATCAGAGTAAAAGATAAAGTCTGGTCTGGGCGTATTTCTATCTCTGATGATAGTGTAAAGCCCAAGTAATTGATTTGACTGCGTCAATAAGTGTACATTTTTGAATGGCTCCGTACTCATTGCGAGGAACAATTGAAAGATACTAGTTTTGAAAGAGCCGCTGAAATTGATTAGCTCAGTGAAGTAAGTATGCTTAATTTCAGTGGGTCTTTAAAATCTTAAAATTCAGCGATACTAGTGTCAAATTGCATGAGTTGTTCATTTTTTTATACTCGAATTCTGATTTTTCGATAATTGGGCGATTTTTTTTGATATCCCGGGACAAACATATCTCCGACGGAAAACTTCATACGTCCGCTGGTGAAGAATAACGCGCTAGACCGACGGTAACATAGCCCTCGTTCACCAAGTTCTTATTCTTTTTATTTGAACACCACGCAAAGATACTGAACTACACGATTGTTGGTGTGATTTAAGTTGTCGGTCAACACGCGATGAAAAATTAGTAGTAAAGAGCGACCATTTAGCAAGGCAGAGTGTACAATCGCACCATGGCGAAAAGCAGACACTTCACAAGAATTTTCCTGGTTATCTGAAGCGACATCATCGATTGGATCCACAATGATAAACTGAGTAAATAGAACTACTTTTTTTTTCCGGGCCCACTAAGTTATGACATACTTTTTGCGCGCCTAAAATGATATTAGAAGGCAGAAGGATACGGCCGTTGGGGCCGCGTATCTGTTCTAACCCTTCTTTAATAAACAAGGCCCAATTTAAAATGTAAAATACAAATGACATGCTATTACTTTAATGCATTATCTTGCTAGTCTGTTTCTTGTACATAAATTATTTCAGAGCCTTCTTGAGGACTCAAAGATAGTAAAACAGTACCTCTTATTACAATCAAGCCCAGCTCTCTTGTCTTGTCCTTGAGAATAAGCGATTGATCCTCTGGGTCTCTCATGTACTCAATCGTCTCGTCAAGCACTAGATTCATCAACTGGTCATAACCCTTCAACACACCCAGAACAAGTCGACCTCCCATTAGCTTTACACGCACTTTGGTATCTTTGTACTTGGCTAAATCTAAAATAGCCTCCCGTTTGGGACCTTCAAACTTTCTCCTCTGATGTTGCTGCTGTGGCGGCTCCTGCCTCGGCTCGGACTTGAGAGAGTTAGTAAATTAATGTCATAGATTGATTCTGATACATTTCAACATACATGTTCACTCATGTTTGCTTATGCTTGATTTTCTTCAGTGAAGTGTTACTGGAGATGTGTACAAGACGTCTGAAATTGTTAATTTCTTGATGGGTCCTGGTGAAGAGGAAAAAAAAAAAAAGTGAAAAACTGAGTAAATGAAGTAAAAAAGTGATATATACTAACAAAAGAAATCCTCAATGGTAAAGGTGGCTATTGTTTCGTCATTATGTTATATCACTAAAGACTGGGATGCAGATATCACACTGGAACAGTTGTGTAAAAAATTAGAGCCATTGACTGGTGTGTCGCCCAGCGACATGAAGCTCACCTTGGAGTTTGAAGATGGAAAGCCCTCCAGAACTTTCGAAAGTCCCTTCCCTAATCCTGAACTATATCCTTTCGAGTTGGTCGACCATGGTATTCGGATTGTTGTAGAAGATCTAAATGAAAATTCTATAGCAAGTCAATTGCAGGCTACCGATGAGGCTGATTCCTCTTTCCAGCTGTCAGAAGAAGCATATGCTGAGAGGAAAGACAGTGTGCTCAAGTGGAAGATGCAAAATAACTGGGGCAGGTTTGACCCGGAAATGAAGCGAAGGCAAGAAAATGATTGCAAGTTTCAGGAAGAAAAGGCTAGTCACCTGGAACTTGGTCAGCGATGCCGTGTTTCTAGCGATGGGCAACCAGAGAGAAGAGGACTTTTGAGGTACCTGGGCAGGGTGCCGGACATTAGCGATCAGGAGATTTGGTGTGGTGTGGAATTCGATGAAGCTGTTGGCAAAAACGACGGCACTTTTAGGGATGAAGTTTACTTTGGACCAGTGGAACCCAAACATGGAGGATTTGTGAAACCTTCCTGTGTGGAAACTGGTGCTCACTTTAGTCCTCTAAGAGAAGATGATGAGAGCGATGATGAGATATGACAAACGAGGGTATATAATATAATATTCGAGAGCGTTGGCTCTTAGAAACGCGGAAATTCTCGACTAATGAAAGCATTCCATTGACCACAAGTATTTCTTTTTGCTGCATTTACCTTTGATAGAAACTCTGGTATAGCAAAGACAGTGATTGTAATATTGGCGGTTTTTTTTACAAGATACGACGCGACAATGGTCAAATCACCGACTGTTCGAGCATATCATGAACCTGCGGAATGAAATGCAAACGCAGAATCCTATTTCAATTACTCCGTCGAGGTGTTCACTAATTGAACAGCCTTCTGTAGGACATCTCGAAGATTCTTTATGCTACTCAAAAATGATCACTTGCCCTAGGCATTTTCTGTATGTGACAGCTGTATTTACTACAGGTGCTAGTTTTTTTACTTTTGATTAGGTTTTTTTTTTCTTGTTTTTTTTTGTTGTTATTTAGCGAAAACATTGGCATACTTCAACAATAAATAAGCACCAAAGTTAGCCTCTGCATTCAAAAACAACCCAAGATGTCAAATACCACCGAGGCTGGAAGTATCGTGGACACATTGATCGAAAGAACGCGCACCAACCTTTTGGCAAGTTTTGAGGGTTTTGACCTGAAGAAGGGCCTCAGGCTGATAATTATTGTTGGTGGCTACATTTTAATCAGAAACATAGGATCTAGAGAACTAGCTAAACGGAAACTGCAAAATGAAGTTCGCAGAAGCGAACAGGAGAAAGCTAGTAGAAACCAAGAAAACTTGATTGAAAAACCTGGTGAGGCCACAGGCAATAGCTCAGCTACGCCATTTGGCTGGGGAAACAAGACAAGAAAGAGAAGACAGGAGCAGCAAGAGGCATTCGCGGACCTAGTAGAGCGTGTTAATAAGGAGAAGAAAAAGGACAACGATCTGGAGGATATTGAAGATTTGCTGGAGGACTAGTTTTCTTTGCCCTGTGCGTATTTGCTTATCGGATTCAATTATTTAAAATTTCACCATAATTTAGTATTGCGGTTGAATCGAGGAAAACATCCGGTCTTGAATCAGTGAATAGTTGTGCCATCTATTTAGGATACTTCGTATTTACATTAGGATTTTTTCGAGCTCATCGCAATTGAGCGCGGAAAAAAAAATTTCAACCTAATCATATTATGAAGCCATTTTATAGGAATTAAATTATTGCATGAAATCTTGAGAAGCATCGAGGCAATGAGTTTCGGAAGGGGACGTGGTGGTGGAAACAGCTTTACCAAGAATTTGCCCTTTGGATTAGGCTACGATGATGTGGGGGTCAACGAAACAACTGAATTTCCCAACATACCGTTGCCAGTGAACAATCCGATCAATACAAGAGAGAGAACGCTTGCTGTGACGTATATTAAATTTGGACAGGCAGTGAGGGACGGTCCCTTCTATACAGGATCACTTTCTCTGGCACTGGAAAGTAATCGTGGCAACAATAACAAAAGGAAGAAACAATCGTTGGTGGAGGAAGAAGGTTACATGGATGGAATAGAACGGTATTCGGATAGGTATCTGAAGAAAAGGAAAATTGGGGCCTCAATAGATGAACATCCTTACCATTTAGAAGTGTTTCCTAACGAACTTTATAATGTTATGGGCATAGATAAGAAAAAGCTTTTAGTCATCTCAAAATTCAGTAATACTGACGATATCTTTACGGGTGGGAAACAGGATGAAAATACTGGGCTGTCCATGTTGGAGAAATTGAAAGAGCTCGCTGAGATTGAAGATGACAATGATGAGGAAGGTGAGAAGAACAAGGAGGCTGGCGGTGAAGAAGACGTAGACGAGGACTTTGAAGATGAAGATGATGATGATGATTACAACGCTGAAAAGTACTTCAACGATGGTGATGACGATGAATATGGAGATGAGGAAGACTTCGGGGACGAGCCCGCATTTTAATAATGTTCAATTAAAAAATATTAAACAACCATTTTAGCTAGCATTTCTGTCGATAATTGACTTTTCAGCATAATACAAACTAGTACGAAAAATCAATATTTAGCGTACCTTTTACTAGTCACATCACTGGCGGTGGCCGCCTATGAGGAGATTGTGACTTGTTTCTCGGTTGGGATTTCGGCAAAGGAGGTAGCCTAGGTGTATCACGCCTCTGCAGTGCAGGACTGCCCATATCGTCGCTATCAGACAGGCGCGGCAGAGCTGGTCTTCTGGGGTGAGCCTCGCTAGTGCTATTACGAGGGATATTAGATGGTAGAGGTGGTAATGAGGGATGTCTATCTGTGCCCTCTAGTTCCACATCTGCTGCATGACTTGAGCCAGAGCGGCTCACGCACTCTTCATCATCGCTCAGCGATGTTATACCTATGGCCTTTTGCAATGCCTCTATATCTACAGGTGTCTCGGATTGCTGGTGATTCATAGAATTGTTCGGATTTTTGAAAACATTGATCTTTTCCTTGAGCTTTCTCAAATTGGCAAAATGGAATTTGGTATCGCTCGTGGTAGTCACTTCAGTGACATTCGTTTCTTCAGAGGAGAGCGTCATACTTGTGCCCACTGATGAATTAAAGGCTGGGATTGCTCCATTTATGGATGCCGAATAGGACAAGTGAGAAGGATCACGCAGGCTCCCCCTCGATCCAACGGCTGCGGGTGTGATCTCTCTCATAGCAGACCCGTGCATATAAGGCTCGGGATTCGAGTGGAAGCCTTTCGACCACAATAACTCTGAGTCTCCTGGTAAAGGAGGTACTGGTCGACTCCTAATCGAGGCCTCCATTGCATCCAATTCCCTGTGTCTCTCTTTTTTATGTAAGTGAGGTAGGCTCGGAGTGAATGTTAATTCAATGAATATTGTACCTGCAAACTCATCTCTTTCTCTTTTTAATTCATACCAGCAACAATATCCTTCCTTCGGATCTGCCCTAATGCCATTAAGTAAATCTACTTCGCATCTACCGATGAGCAATGGAGGTTTCTTTCTTCTATCACAATAAGCTTCGACTTGCATTACCGGATTGACTTCAGGCGTTATAGCGTATTTTTCCAAGTAATTGAAAACTGGATTTTGACCCGCCCGGAATAAGGTGTTACTCTCCCTAGTCATATGTGCAATCCTTAATCGAAGCATAACATTTTGCTTATCCAGCTTATTTAAGTTGGGCAAATCCTTCGCCTTACTGACATAGACACATAACGTCCCTTGATTTCCACTCCACACTTCTGTATCCATAGGATGTGCTATATCAGAAGCAAGGCTGTCTAACACACTTTTAATTTATAAATATCTGTTGAAAGCTTTATTCTAAATTCCTTGATCTTGAATCTTCGCGTCCTCGATGATGTTTACTCTTCGTGTGTGAATCATCTCACGTGACTTGTTGTATGCTTACTGATAATAATACATAATTAGTTCAACATTATTTAAATAATCTGTTACCTTTGGTATCTGCTGACATATTCCCCAGAGCCCTTAGGTCCTTGTGGTAGCTTTTGTGTACCGCCTCTTTTAGTAGCATTAAATTTCGGGCGATCAGAGTCCTTGAGAGAGTCTCCGGGTGGAGAACGATTTTCGTTTTGTGCTAGTCTCATTCTACTACGGTTCTCATCGGCCCTATATCTCTTCGGAGGTCTGTCATCTACCGGGTGAGGCGCATCATGTTTAGTTCGGCTACGGCTGCCGCTGCCTTGTTCTCGAGCAAGGTACATTTTACTATTACGAACTTCTGACCTAGCCTGCGAAGGTCTTTCTGGGAATGACAGCGTACGAGGCGCAGCCGCAGGTCTTTTAGACTCCATGCTCCTTGGTGGTGGCCTGTTTCTCGACTCGTACCCTCTGCCCCAGTTGCCCGAAGTGCCCTCATTCGAGTCTGTTTTGAGATCTTTGCTGCTGGGCCTTGAGGAATCATTATTATTGTATCTGCTGCGTTTCATAGCTGGCTCGCTAGGTAGCGATTCCGAGTAAAGTTCGCCACGGATTTTAGTGGAGTCATTGCTAATTAGTTTAATTGCAGATTTTATTTCTTCGAGCTTCCTTGTAAATTCTGAGTTGTTAGGATAGTACACTAACGAACGGAAAAATCTTTCGAAGATTTTGAACAGAGAATTTCTAAAATCACGAATTGGCATGGCTTCTTTGAGCAATTTTTTCAAGCTTTGATTTTCAGCTGGATCGCTAATGCAGTCAGCTGCCCGGTTCAAATTATTCTTACCCAAATGGTAGCATACTTCATCCATAAACCTTATAACCTTACCAAATGGCCAAGTGCGGCCTTGTGGACGGGAAGGTTGCTTGTCTGAAGATGGACCTGTCGGAATATGCTTTAGTTTTTTAGAGTCTTCACTTTCCCCTCCCTCATCTTTGTCATTTCTTTTCTTTTCCCCATGCTTGGCTTTCTCAGCTTCTTCTCTTTGTTTTTTATTCAATTCGAGTTGCTTCCTTAACTCCACTTCTTTCTTCTCGTTAGTTACCAAATTTTGGTAGTATTTTATTTCTTCCACTTCTGCAATAAATTTATTCTTTGCTTCCATTTCTTGCTCATTCATTTCGCAAAAGTCCTCTAATTTACAAGACTTTTTCAAGCGTGCATTCAGATGACCCAAAAGTGCATTGCTTGGCAGCTTGATATCTTCCCTGTCTTCGCTAACTAAGATTTTTTCCAGCGCCTTGCAGACCATTTTGATTTGTGTATCAACAATGGGAGCAATATGTGATACGTGTTTCATGAATTCAATTCCGTTTCTAATAGACATGTAATTTTTGTTGAGCAATAATTCAACTACTTGCTCTGTGAGTAGGGAATTACAGTCGTAGAGCTCTCTACTATAGGGGAATTCTATTGTCTTTTCGAGCCTTCTCTTTTCTAGACTTGTTAGAAGTTGAGTAATGAAGATACCCATGTTTCCGGCTTCAGATCTCGTACAACAAAAAAGCAAAGTTCCCAATACTCTGGAAGAAATGAAAACTTTTAGAATTTTCATGGTGTTTTGAACAGCGAAAGACTGTAATACAAAGTGTGAACTGAAAAGTGCATCTGCAGGAGAGAAAAGAACCCTCGGAACAACGCAATATTGCAAGAAACTCATAATCTCTTCGATGGGTAAATTCTCGCTCCTGAATGTTGAATGTTCGGCTATCATGCGTTTGCTGTTGTTAAAAGTCTTTTGATGAGATATGCACTTGACCAAAAGGTCCTTTATCTGTTCAGAGTATTCGTTCTTTTTCCTTGTAGAAGAAGAATTCGACAATTCATCTTCTAAGGAAGATTTATATTTGTCGTATAATTCGCGGTCAAACTGAACATCATACAAAGAAAGCTTCCAAAATGTGAGAAACAATTCCTTGGAAATGTTCGTAAAATCGACGCCTTCGAAAGATACATCCTTAAGTATCGAATCTGCGGATGGGTTTTCCTCCCTAAACTTTTGATCAATGTAATCCCTCCAAATATGAAATGCCCACGATGTTGACACATGAAAATCATTGGTCAAAATCTCCAGCGAAAAAACATTATCAGCGAACTCTTCCAAGGTGAAGCAATATTTTACTAACTCAATGAATGCCCATAGTAAAGTATTCATCTCATCGCATCTGGTAGATAGGATCTTGTAATGTGCAGCTTCAGTATTTGCCTCCCTGTTGAGGTTGTACAATAAAAGGATAAGCTCAGATATCGTGTTTTGTTTGGCAAGTTGACTTACTAGCTTGGAGGCAAGTTTTAGATTATCATCTCTAGAATCAAATATCAATCTTCTGGCTTCCCGCTTCAGGGGTTCCCCCGAGTTTAACATGACTAATCTGGTCATGTTAACTTCATTCAGATCTCTAATACCACCAACAGTAGTTACCAATTCCCGCAGTATGGATACAGCAACAATGTTACCATTGTGTAGAGTTTTTACAATAAAAACGAGAATATTAGTAATGTCCATCTTAGGACAGCTTTTCACCAATCCGGCAATGTACACCGAAAGTCTTTGAACCCATATGTTCTGGTTTACGCCATCTGTTTGAATCACCGGCCGGTTGTGGGTCAATCGTAACAAGAGCACGAACTGAAGAACATCGTAAGCGAAGTCGTTGAAATATTTGGTGGTTATAACCATCAACTCGGAAACCTTGTCGTAATTTTCTATTTGTTTCACCGCTGGAATCAAAGTTGCAAAGGGATTGGTAGAAATTAAATTGGCCAGCTTTCTTGATTCCACTTCGATAGTATCCACGCTAAGAGCCTTCAAGAAGCTCCTTGCCTTTCTTTCCGCCTTATTGAATCCAACTTTGGTTAAAAGCACATTTTGAGAGGTCTTAGTGATCAATTCATTATACAAGAAATATCTTTTCTTGAAAGGGAAAAATTGCATCAGTTCATAAATTTCGCTCGTAATTGTTGGATTAACCTCAAGCACAGGTATAGCAGGAAAGATTAATTCACGAACATAACTTATCCACTTTTGTATCACTCCTTCTAGGTTTTCAGGGTCCTTCTTTATATCTGTCGCTCCGATGCGACATACTTTGGAAATTACTTGGGGTACTTTGCCCAAAGAAGGTCCTAACATACGGAAATACTCATGAGATTTAATGAACAGGTCGTCAACGTCCTTCAATGGTGTTAAATGTTTGGACCATTCTGCGTAATAGAAAACGCTTTTAATTCCCAACTCAAAAGAGGGAAATGGGTTGTGTGATTTCTTTTCCTTAAATAGCCTTGCCTTCTTGGACAGCAATCCATTGTCTAAAGTGGTTAGGGCTAAGACGCTTTCAAAACCTTCTGATGCCTCGAAAACCATGGACCGATAAAGAGGTTCTAGTGTAATGTCAAATATTCTGGCGACCAGCCGAGGAATTAAATCATCAATGTGTAAAAAGTGTGGGTGAGCTTGAAGGACGTGAAGTGCAGGAATGATACAGCCATGCGCCAGTAACCTTTGCAAAAATACTAGCCTGCCTCCGTGAAGCACCTCATTTCTAATGTTTTCTTCTGTCAATGCTTGCTTTTCCTCAGAGGTTTTGTTTTTCTCAACTTCTGCTTCACCATCTAATCCAGCTGTATTTGCATCATTCTTTTTCTCATCTCTATCAAGCGTCGGTTCATCGTCCTCTGCCGTTAGTGCATCTGCCATGGCTAATGGGTTCGTTACACCTTTCATAGATTCCGCTTCTAGTTCACTGTCAAATTTCTCAAAGAATTTCTCCAAAACTTCATCTACAGGTTTCAGGTTACTCCAAATTGAAAGGAAATTCACAAAGCCATTTTGTATTAATATGCAGACCATATCCAAATAATTGATATTACTTTCTGCGCTAGGTTGGTTCAACTCGAAAGTAATCAGATTGGAAGCTATTATGTTTCCACCTTGATTCAGTGCTTCGATATGATGATTATCCGCAGGGTGATCTTGTGGCCAATATTCTGAATGTTTTAAAAATTCGATCAAAAATTCATACTGATCAGTAATGAACTCGCTAGAAACATGAAGTATGATATCCAAACAACGCATGGAGTCCAAACGATATTTTCCTGCCAAGTTTTGGAATTGTTCTACCCAGAAAGGAACTTTGTACAATCTGTCAGGATCATAATAGGCAGCCAAAAGTAACATTACGACTTGCGTGTAACCTGTTGAACATTCCGCGAGTAGGTTGAACTTCTTCAGTTCGTACTTGGATTTCTTTAAAAGATGCTTAAGTAACACTGTCTGTCCATGATTCATTAACTTGGTAGATAACCTGCTGAATTTGAACATTTCTCTGTGTAATGAATTGGTAATCCTTGCCAGTGCCAGCACCACATTCTCATCTTCATCAGCAAAGCTATTCGAGACAGCTACGAACATTTTGCCCACAAGTGAGGAGACCTCACTTTCCTTGAGACCTTGCACTCCGCAGTTAACGATGTCCTCCACCAATTTAGACACTTGCGGCATTGTCACCATCGATGCATCAGATTTTTGTGAGTAAATCAGATCAAACAGTTCGCAAAACACACTCCTGAGCCACTGCTGCCTCTGGTCCAGGCCCTGGAGCTCTCTAAACTCATTACACAGCTCTTGACTTTTCGTTGCCCAGTTGTCCACGAAGTTAGCATCAAAAATCTTACGACTCGGAGAGAATGTAATTTTAGATAGTGCGATTCTATCTATAGTGGCACTAATGCTCTCAGACATGCTCTCCGCTCGCCTTCTTGCCACTAGTAAATACGCCAGTTATTTCCAATTAATTTATTTTTTTCAAATGTTGACTAGCTCAATAAAGCTTGAAAATTTTGAAGTCTAACACAGGAATAAAAGTTGAATCAAGCCTGACTATTAGGTGATGGTATGTTTTCTAGTGGTAAATTTGAGTCTACTCAAGTCAAAATTTTCTATTGGTTACCTACTGATACTAACTGTTTGTTTGTAGAGCGAAGTTCATGGTCAACAAGGTTATCAAGTGCTGAAGCACAAGTATGTTGGGTTAGGCAAGGAAAATACTACACAAGAGGAGTGGCTAGCAAATGTACATAGAGATACGTACAACAGCCTACAAGGACATGCTGGGCTATTAGAGTATGTTGCACTGGCGCAGGGTAGTCCAAGCAAGCGTCAAACCAGGATTCAACTCATAAAAAAAATGGACCAAAATAAATTACAACCTAGTGAAGAATGAATTATAATTGCATTTTCGTGTAAAAATAGTACAAATGGAGTTTTTAATACGACATGGTTTGCGTGTCAGACACCATTACCACCCGAATGGTTCTGCCATCGACTAGTGCTCCATCAAATAGTCTCCGCACACGCTCTAGCTCTTGTAATGTCGGTTGTGCAATCCAAACACTGGCCGTTGCAGAGCCAGATGGCAGGTCTTTGACCCTCACTTTGGCGATACGAGTTTTGGAAAGTTTTTGAAGTATAATTTTTAGTGATTCCTGATTAACACCCAATGCTAGGTTTTGAAGAACCAGTATCTTGTTGGCAGCGTCTCCATTGGTAGATATAACAAGTCTATTCCTTTTCTTACCCTTTCCTTTAGAGGAATTTGGAGGGCTAAGAGGCTTCTTGTGAACATTGTGATTATGTCTCTTTCTATTCTCCACAGCAGATGATGCCTCTCGCAAAAGGGCACCTACGTCATTCTCGCCCACTAGTCTACCATTAACTACTTTGAATCCCTCTCTTTTAGGCTGTCTATAGGGAGCAGGTCTGCCAACAGGCGTTATTCTGTCAACCAATTTCTTGCCATTATTGGGACGCCTGTGCGAATTATGTTTACCTGCCATTTCCAGTTGAAATAAAAGATATACGTTTCTATCGATCGAAATTACTCTCGGGGCGCCAAAGCACTTCTGAAGTCCTATTTGTTTTTCGAAATTTTCTTCATCCGCTTCTTCTTCAATGGTCACCTGGCTTGATTTTTTCAACGTTATAGGGGACTTACAAACACGTCCAAGTTGAACTACACGTTAACAATAATTCGAAAAACTACAAAAGTGAATAGAAAGCTTTTTTAGGTCAACATGTCTGACCCCGGAAAATTCAATGTACAGAGTTATAGTCTGGTAAAGCTGCTGAAGAGGTTGGAGGATGCGACAGCCAGATTGGAAGACGTCACAATCTACCAAGAAGGTTACATCGAATCGAGGATTGCAGAGAATGCTGCATCCGGCGGTGTCTCTTCCAAGGAAATGAGTGCTGTATCCTCGATAGCCCCCTCTGCTTCTGTAGCACCCAGTAAGAGTGTAGAACCCACAGCGGGCCAGTCTCAAACCCCACCCTCGGTGGCTCAATTCAGCCAGTTGATACAAGATCAGCTAGTGCCTCTAGTGGATTTATCCACCAAAGTGGATTCCTCTGTGGCTATGGTTGCTGAAGTTTTAAAGGAGGCATTTGATCGCCAGCTGGAGTTTTTGAAGATTGCTGCTATCTCCAAGAAACCAGATTTTACCTCTAAGGCATTTGCTGATTCTTTGGCTCCCATCAATCAGGCTATATTGAAAATTGGTGAGTTAAAGGACCAAAACCGCCAGAGTAAGTATTTTCCTTACCTGAATTCGGTTGCTGAAGGTGCAGCTTTATTTTCATGGGTCGCGGTGGACGCGCCAGTGCCTCTGATTGGCGATTTTAAGGAAGCTGCTCAATTTTGGACTAATAGAGTCCTGAAAGAGTTCAAAGATTCAGACCCTAACGCTGCTGCATGGGTCAAGTTGTTTTTGAGCATCTTTGACCATTTGAAAACATATGTGAAGGAGTACCATCCTACTGGTGTTACTTGGAATAACAGCGGCGAGGATTTTGCAAATTCTGTGGCCCTGGCTAAAGATACTGGTGCTGCTAATCCTGCTCTTGCTCCTGCTTCGGGCACTACGTCTGGAGGAGCTCCGCCCCCTCCACCTCCTCCTGCTCCACCTGCTTCAGTTTTTGAAGCCAATTCCGAAGCTGCTCAAGCTAGTGGCTCTAGCGGTGGTATTGATGCTGTCTTTGCTGAGTTAAATCAGGGTGAGAATATCACAAAAGGGCTCAAAAAAGTTGATAAGTCTCAGCAGACTCATAAAAATCCCGAATTGCGTGGATCCTCAACGGTGCCAGCCGAGCATACCACTGTTAAGTCTCCGCCACCAGTGAAGCCCAAAAAACCAAATATGTTCAAGACAAAGAAACCACCTCGGAAGGAACTAGTCGGTAATAAGTGGTTTGTAGAACATTTTGAAAACATTCCTGCCGAACCAATAGTCATTGAAGGCAAACAAGACGAGTCGATATTTGTGGGCAACTGTACAAATGTTTTGATCCAAGTCAAGGGTAAGGTCAATCTTATCACAGTCAACCAGTCTGACTCCATAAATGTGGTTTTGGATTCTTGTATCTCTGGCTTGGAATTAATTAAATGTAATAAGTTTGGCGCCCAGGTAGAACAAAGCCTACCTCAAATCACCTTGGATAAGTGCGATGGCGGTAATATCTTTTTGTCCGGCTCTTCCATGAACACTGAGATCTACACAACATGTACCACAGCTATCAACGTTAATCTTCCTGTTGGCGACGACGGTGACTTTGTCGAATTCCCTGTCCCAGAACAGATGGTGCACAACTTCAACAACAACAAGTTGAACACTAGCATTTACGAACATGCTGGTTGAAACAGAAAAATTCAGTCAAATGAAAGAAAGGTGAAAGATAAGATATACTATTTACAGCGGCGCAATGATATATGGATCGATATATAGAAATGTATTGCTACCTTAATGACATTCATTCATTTGCCCCTTCTTACGTAGTACATGTAGGCACGTTCATGAACTGGTAAGTCGAACGGAGAGATAACTTCGGAATGGCCAGGACGGGCCACTGGGTCTCTCAAATACACCGCATGACAGGTCTTGAAAGAGATTTCCAGATGATGAGGTAAAATGGCAAAGGGTGCTAGGAAAGGTCTGGGCTTCCATGGAGTGAAGTAAGGTTTTTTTGGATCTTGGCGTCCGTAGAGGTGCGATTGCCAAGGCAAATTGATGGCTTCTTGTGCCTTTTTCTCATTTTCAGCTAATTCCTTTAAATCGAAGCGTTCGTGGTATCTTAATTGAGAAGCCCATTTTTCATCGTAAGGAATTTCCACGGCAGATTGATCACCTTTCTTTCCCTCGTAACTACGTCTAACAGAAACGCTGTATTGTTTGCTTAACTCGGAAAGATGTTTTTTGGCGGATCTGATTGAAACTTTGGCTCCATCGCTCAACTTTGCTTTCATTTCATCAGTAGGAGACAATAGTTTGTGCGTCAGTTCGGATATCTGCTCCGGGTTTTGTGTTTGTAAACTCTCTCTCGTGAACTCTCCAGATTTGGTAATCTCTTGAAAACAATCGAAGGCTAACTTGGCCAATTTGGGATCTTTCCCGACCACGGCGGTAAAATCTTCAACATTTAATATATCCTTATCAGACCTCCTGTAGGTGGTTAAAATTTGTGCGAGCATACTAGCAGGAGTGCAGGAATTTAATTCCTGTAGTTCCTGTACTTCCAAGGTCTTGTTGTATTGCTTCAAGAATTCCAAGAACTGCAATTTCTTGGGATTCGAATCATCCATGGCCCTGTATTTGGCCAATTTTTCGTTCCAAACACCTCTAGGATTGGTCTTGGCCTCTTTAACGTATTTGTTCCAAAGAGTAATTTGAGTCTTGTCGATCTTTAATGCTTCCTGAAAACCAGGTTTTTTAGCTCCAAGTGCCTCCAGTACCTTGCCAGGTCTTACGCGGAATACATCGCCAGGCTTCAAAGTGTAATTAGGATGTGCAATTTTGACTCCGTTAACGAAAACATTTCCCTGTAGAATGAACTGACGAGCCTGCCTTACCGAAGAGGCAAACATGGCGCGGAACACAGCAAAATCCAGCCTTTTCTCGAGTGCTGCGAAGGTCTGAAGCAGAAATGGCGTTTCGTCTTCTTTACCGCCACGTAATGAAGCATCTAACTGGGCCACAGAATCCAATTTCGGATGAAAAACAGCTTGCCACCTGCTCTCGGTCAAGTGTTCCCCATGATAAGCCCTTGTTTCCTGCTTGGCGGTCCATTTCTGTTGGTAAAGCGTTTTGGCTCTGAAATCCACTTGGCCCTTTTTATAAAGATTGAACAAGTTATACTTGTTGAAAGAGGTGCGCACACGACCCCTAGTAAGGGATTTAAGTAACGTTGCTCTTCTAGGCATGGTAAATGCTTATATTAGAGACTTCACTCAGCGCTCCCACCGTGATCATTATGCGTACTGTAAGTCAAGATATCGTTTTTGAAATTTTTCGTCAGTCCGTGGCGGGTGATACCGAACGCTTTAACTCACGGACACTATCACAGCTGATAGTCAACGCGAAATAGATGATTTGTTTGCAGCAGGTCTGTGAGGCTCTGGACATTTCATGGGGGTGGATTGGACGATTGTAGATGAGATCAGGTTGTTCAGATGGGTTGCTGAGTTCAAACCGGCAGGTATGAATAAGCATTTCCACATGTACTGCATAGTGGAAAGGATGAACCATCCCGACAGGTATCCTGTGGTTCTTCTTCAAAAGGAGAGTGCTAAACCTGTGAAGAGTTTTACAGCAACAGAGATATGGGATAAACTGTCACAATACTACGATTTCGAGCGAATGGACGAAATAGAGGATCAGGTACCGTCTGAGTCCAGCGATTATGCAATTGCGAAACACAAAGTACACTTGGCACAGTACAGAAATTTTGAATTGCCATGGGAAGAATATGGCGATTTGATATTAGACCACGCCAAAGGCGAAGAGGAAGTTGCCTCCCCCAATGAAGCTCAAGATGATTCACCCGTGTCACCAGCGGAAAACGAGAGAGAAGATGCACGGCGTAAAAGGAGGTCAGCTAGGCTGCGTAAATCTGCCAGAATAAACCCAAGCAGTGAAGGCGAAGGTGAGGGCGAGGTTAGAGCCGAAGTTAAAGGCGAGCTTGAAGGCGAGGTTAAAGGCGAGGTTAAAGGCGAGGTTGAGGGTGACGAAATTAAAAGTGACGAAGTTGAAGGTGACGAGGTTAAAGGTGACGAAGTTAGCGGCGACGAAGTTAAAGGCGATGAAGTTCAAACAGGGGTGAACGGCGAAGTAAAAACTGAAAGCGAAGGCGAACCCAAAGATGGAGGGCACGAGGAGGGGCATGAGCCGTCTCCCTCAGGCTCAGAGCGCGATGGGGAAAGTGGTACGGTAATGCAAAGCCATCAACCAATGGCCAAACGGACCAGGCACTCCTCTTCGATTAGCGCAGGTGTCGCTAACACAAGTGAACCTTCACCAAATAAGAAGAAGCGGAAGACTGACCCTCTACCGCCGCAGCCGGACTCAGCGCCCGGGTCTTCCCCTGCGGCACCGACTGCAGCGTCACCAGAGGCAGCAGCCTCACCGGTGGCGCCAGCACCAGCGCCAGCGCCAGCGCCATCAGTGCGCACCAGTTCCAGGGTTTCTAGCAGACTGCGCAACAGAAAGTAATCGTACTAATCCTACGTATGTATATCTAGTTTACTTTCAACAACTCCACATCGAAAATCAGAGTGGCGTTTGGGGGGATGAGCCCTGGGAATCCACGAGGGCCATAGGCGTAGGAGCCAGGGATGGTCAAGCGTGCCTTTTCACCAACAGACAACTTGGGGATACCGACATCCCAGCCTTTGATCACTTGCCCGACACCAATGTTGCATTGGAAGGGAGAACCTCTGTCCACGGAGGAATCGAACTTCTGTCCATTCTCCAAAGTACCGGTGTAGTGAATGGTGACCAAGTCCCCAGTCTTGGGGTAAGTGGTACCATCACCGGGAGAAACTCTAGCTATTCTGACGTTACCATCTACTAATTCGGACATTTTTGGCTGTTTTTTTTTTCGTTCAGCTTCCTTTTGTTGGTGTGAGTGCTTCAGTTCTTGAGCTGGCTTCCTGTAAAGCGTAGTGTCGTTGATGAGTTTGGAAGGTGAAGGGGCGCCAGAGGGGATCCGAGCCCAAAAACTTCGATCATCACGTACGGTTGGTGATAACCATGCCTTAAAACTACTGCAGGTACTGATTGACTTATGGAATTGATCTATCGAAAGATTTGACCAGTGGCTACGAATTAGTGAAGCAAAATTGTAGTTGTTCATTTTTTGTTTTAGATTTATTTACTTGTTATTTATGGATCTCAGTGCCGCCCCCTCCCCTGGCACCCAGCACTGGCTCCCGGCACTGGCTCCCTAGTAATCTGTAAGTTGCAGACAGCGCTTGCTCTTGCCGCCCTGTGGAGAACTAACGCTGTTGCAGAGGCCATAGGAACATTGGACAAATGGAGCTCTTGAGCAGAAATAAGGGTATTGCCCGCTGGGGCATTTTGGATAATTATTAAACAGTGACCATGCTTCGCTTCTCGCACCAGGGAGGGCCTCTTGGGAGAAAGCATTTAACGAGTAAACAATGAAGTGCTCCAAGAAAGATTTTTTTCTGCCAGAAGGGTTTTTTCCCGGTCTGACAAGGAAGAGCTTGATGCATGGATGGGCGGCTCTAGCTCACCCTCACAAGTAGGGCGTTTGGAACATTTGTCTGCGCATGGCTGGCACACAAAGCTTGCAACAAACTGCTTTTCGGTTTTTTGGTTTTTTTGATTGAATGTTTATGTTGGTTTGATCATTTCTTTATCTGTTATCAAAGGCAGAGCATGCGTAATCTTCTCTATCAAGGGACAAAACGTAAAAAAAGAAGTGTTAAAAAAAAAGGAATAAGTTACGGGCACCGGAGTTTGAAAAAATTCATTTACAAGACCATACGGCTAAATTTTATGTGAACAACTGCACTACCAAGAGGTGGAGACTCTCCAGAGCATGCATTAAGTGTGTAGTATGCCTCGTTTTTGTACGCTTTGTTTGGCACAACAAGTTTACGGTACCAGCGATGGTTGTGTCGAAGGAACAAGACAACTGTAGCGCTTTCTGACTGCGACGAAGTAACTCAAACTATTCTTGGCGCGTATGTGTCTGCGTGTGCTTCCGTGTGTGCGTCAGTTGGATCGGACCAGAAAAGACCACCGAGACGAAAATATCAGGAAGAGAGAAGAGGACGAAGAGAAGCGCATTCATCACATCCTTCATGATTACTGCTGCCACCACCACGCTCTGCTCTGTCATGGCGTGCACAGCTGCTCACCTCCGATGACAAAAAGTATATTGCTGCCCTGAACCCCCTACTTCCCCCTTGACTTCGCTACGATGTTGGTGATCAACTTCTGATTGGAATTATGGAATTTTCTATACTCCCCTTAGGCCAAAATATTCGCAGTCGTCAACATCCCCTAGGCTACATTTCCTCCCCCTTGGAGAATCTGCTTGGCAACCCTCGAATCCCCTGCGAAAAAACGTCATTCTGCGTGCTAAGTGACAAATCTGATTAATCAGCTCCGAAACTCTTAAGTGGTATATAGGGCGGCCCTCCATGACTACATGGTAAACTATATCTTAGGTTGGTGTCTCACCACTCACACCACAATCACACCCCTTAAGATAACAGTTATTTGCACACAGACCACAGAATGTCTCTACCTTCGCAAATGAAAGCAGTAGTCAACCAGGGCGGCCATGCCGTTGTCAAGAGCGATGTCGCGCTTCCACCTTTGGAGGAGGGCCATGTGCTCATCAAGACACTTGCCGTTGCAGCTAACCCAACCGATTGGAAACACTTGGAGTTCAAGATCGCGCCCGAAGGTGCCATTGCGGGCTGTGACGCTGCAGGTGAAATCGTAAAAGTGGGCTCGAACGTTATTGGGCTCTCTGAAGGAGACGTCGTGTGCGGTTTCGTGCACGGTGGCTCTGTGAAACATCCTGAAAACGGTGCGTTTGCCGAGTACGCTGCGGTGGACAGCAAACTGCTGTACAAGTTCGAGCACAAGGGCCGCGTACTGAGCGGCAAGAACGAACTGCCCGAGGGCCCCGTGCGGAGTCTAGAGGGTCTTGTCACTTTCCCCATCTCACTGAACACTGCTGGCGTTGTGTTGGTGCGCAACTTGAAAGTGAGGCTGGACGGGTTTTCCATCACCACGCCGCAGAGAAGGGAAACGGTACTGGTCTGGGGCGCAGCCACGGCGTTCGGCCAGTGTTTTATCCAGCTAGCCAAGCAATTGCACGTCTTTGACAAAATCATAGCCGTTGCCTCTCGCAAGCACGAGAAGCTACTCAAGGAGTACGGTGCCGACGAGCTGTTCGACTACCATGACCCCGATGTCATTGAGCAGATCAAGAGCAAATACAGCGAGCTGCCACTGGTGATTGACGGCGTCTCGACACCAGAGACTTACGCACAGATATACAAGGCCACAGCAGACACACAGCCCTGCACGATCGTGAACTTGAACTACTTGGACGACAAGAACGTGGAGAAGCCCAAGCCCAACGTCAAGCATGAAAGCACTATGGTGTACATGATGACGGGCCGCGAAGTGCCATTCGGGCCCATGACGTTCCCACCCAACCCACAGTACAGAGCGGACGCCATCAAGTTCATCGAGTGGGCGCAGCCCAAGCTGGCCGGCGGCATCATCCGCCACATGCCTGTCAGGATCTCGCACGGGCTCGAGCAGATCCCCCAGATGCTAGACGACATAAAGGCGGGCAAAAACTCGGGTGTGAAGCTGGTAGCTACTTTGTAGAGGAATTAATCACAAGTATTTAAGAAAGAGCAAAAAAAAAAAAGAACAAAACGAGCAATAGTAAAGTAGAAATCACTGTTTAAAGAACCCAAAAACATATATATATGCATCTATATATAATTGTATTTTATTTGTTGAAGAAAAAACCGTTTGTGAACCAGTAAAGAAAATATATGTATAAGACATATACATATTTTTCAACATATATATATTATATCAATCCATTTTCTTTCCCTATCGCTGAAGCTCGCTTCTTAGATTAGCAAGGCACCAGCAGCGACCAAACCGGCAACGTAGACACCGCCAGCAACCTGGTTAGCACCGTTAGCGGACTGAGGCACAATGGCGGTGGTGGAGTTGGAAGCAGCGCTGGTGGTTGGGGCTGGAGCAGCAGAGGTTGGGGCAGCAGAGGCGGAACCGGTGGTAGCCTGGATCTGACCGTCACCGATCTGGGAGATGGCGTCAGCAGCGTTGACGGCAGCGGCGGAAAGCAAAGATAGGGCGACGACAGAGAATTGCATTTCTAGTGGAGTGGAGAGTATAAACGATTGGATGTGTTTTTTTGTCTGACGTATTACAAAATAGAATATAGAGAAGAGTAGAGAAATATCAGCTACTGAACGGTTTGGGGGGGTTTATATAATCAAACTAGCCACAAAACCGGGCCTCATACACAGGTTTCTGTTGTTTGTTTACATGTTTCTATATTTTGCTCTTTTGCATGCTTCACTGTGGCGACAGAGCTGCGAAACACGACTTTCGGGCAGAGCGTACGCGTTCTCGGCCCGCCAGATCTAGACTCTTTGGCTCTAGAGCGACGCGCGGGGACAGAGCGGAGCGCGTAGCTCACACATTCCGCATTCCGCATTCGACGCCTCAGTCGCGCCACCCCTGTGGGAACAGCGGGCGCCTTTGTTTACATTTTGTGCGTGCCCGAGGCCTCGTTGCTGCCGGATTGGGGGCAGGTGGGCAGCCGCTTAGGAGCAGCCTGGCCGGATGCGGCATCTCCGTGCTGCTGCGGGCCATCGTGTGTCCCAAAGCGGCAGGCGCCCACGGCGTTTAAAAATAGCATATGCGCACCGAACAGCGGGCGAGCAAGAAGTAGTCGAAACATACGCCCGAGGTTTGTACGCGCGGCGGTTGTGAGACACTCGGCGGTGCGGTGAGGACTCTGCTGCGGGAGATCGGCTGCGGGAGTCAGGCAGGGACCAGACCCGCGTGAGGACTAAAAACAGTGTGTTTACATTGCGATGAAACACGCGACCGATGGGGCCAGAAGGTAGCGCAGCGCGGTCGCAGCGCGCTCGCAGCGGCAGGCTGAGCGATGGGAACTAGTGGCGACTGGCGCCGAGATAGCGCAATATACCAGCTGTTGCTGCGCGGCCTGAGATCTGGGCCCTCTTTTGCGCCCCTAGGCGCGGGCGCGCACGCGCGTAGCAACGTCTTCCATGCATCAACAACGCGCATCGGAAATCCATTTTGCCGCGCTCACGTCTCTACTGCAAACAAAGAGTCAGCTGACGGGCCCGCGGCCGGGTAACAAGAAACTACGGCTTTTTTCCAGGCTGGCCGGCTGCTGCCCGATGCGGGAAACCCTACAAATGGGCCCTCTTTTGAGATCGACGCGCGCGGTGCGTTGGCTGCCGCTCAGTTGACGGCGGGCGCATGTAAGACGCTCATAGCGCGTGCCGCCGGGTTTAAGCACGCGGAATCCGCGCTGCGCGCTCCAGCGGCCCAAGTGGCCAGGTTACAAGTTACTGTGTATCTGACATGTTTGAGTTGATGCTGAATGCAGCGTCGTTGCCAGCGGTCCTGACGGCGGCAGAAGCGCAGCTTGCACATCACATAGGTCTTCGGAAGGGGGCTGTAACCAAGCGATTGTCTCGACGTAATTTTACGCGCTCTAAGCCGGGCCGCTCGTAATACTGGAACGTAAGCACAACACTGGCGGGCTGGCTGGCGATATAGCTGTAGACGGCGCGGGGTAAAGTAGCGCGAAATCTAGAATTCAAGGGTCTCTCTCTCGCCTGTGCAGTTCGCGCCGGGACCAGCGCCGAAGCCAGCGCAGGAACCAGCGGTTCTGCTGCCCTGCAGGGCAAAAGGGTCCACATTCACAGGGCTGACAGGGTAGGTTGTTGCTACGGTGCTGGGTGCTTCGTTTCACGCATCGGTCAGGGCGCCGAACATGGGGAATGCCCCCAGCATACTAAGAATATCTGGAGAACGCTTCCACGTCGCGAAACAATTTCGTGCAAGCAAGTGCAATTGCAATTGCAAACCAAAGAGTAAGCGTAATACGATGGGAAGGCTGGGCTGTGTGTGAAAAAGGCGTAAAAAGTAAATGTATTAAAACAGTATCAAAAGTAAAAAAAAAATAAAGTTGTCACTAATACAAGAACAAACTAAGAAATTGAAGAAAAATCGTCTAATTTTGAAGAAGCTCGCTGTGGCTCATGCAGCGATTCAGGTATTAATAGGTGCCAATATGGTGCGAACTCTCGAGCCTGCCATAGGGATAGCGTCCTTCTTGACCAATGCTGGTACGCGTTTGCGGAGGTTCAACAACTGCTTCTTGAACAGAGTGACGGAGCCGTTGGCGTTACCAGAAATGTTCAAGCTGCGGTTGCCACCGACAGTCAAGTTGCCGTGAGCAAGGTCCAAGGTAGTGTTGTGGCCGGCGTAGCCGAGGGTAACAGTGCCGTTAGCGTTACCGGTGACGTTCAGGGTGGATAGGGTGATGTTGCTGGTGTAGGCAGTGGCGTTCATGGCGCCGACAGAAACGTTTCTACTGGTGTTGCTTAGCAGAGAGATGCCCTTGAATAGCGTGATGGATCCGTTAGAGTTACCGGAGATGTTCAAACTCACGCCGCCGCCGAGGGACAGGTTGCCGTGGGCAAGGTCCAGCGTGGTGTTGTAGCCAGCAACGCCCAAAGTGATGGTACCGTTGGCGTTACCCGTTAAGTTGATACCGGAACCACCCCAGCCCAAAGTGACGTTGGTCTTGGAGATGTCGACGGTGCCGTTGGAAGCGAAGATGGAAGAGGTGGAGTTGCTGGCGTTGCCACCAACAACGACGGAGCCAGCTCTCTTGAACAACGTGATGGAGCCGTTGGCGTTACCAGAGATGTTCAAGCTGCGGTTGCCACCGACAGTCAAGTTGCCGTGGGCTAGGTCCAAGGTAGTGTTGTGGCCGGCGTAGCCGAGGGTAACAGTGCCGTTAGCGTTACCGGTGACGTTTAGAGTCGACAGAGTGATGTTGCTGGTGTAAGCAGTGGCGTTTTTGGCGCCGACCGAAGCGTTCTTGCTCGTGTTGCTTAGCAAAGAGACACCTTCAAATAGCGTGATGGACCCGTTGGAGTTACCGGAGATGTTCAAACTCACGCCGCCGCCTAGGGATAGGTTGCCGTGGGCAAGGTCCAGCGTGGTGTTGTAGCCAGCAACACCCAAAGTGATGGTACCGTTGGGGTTACCCGTTAGGTTGATACCGGAACCACCCCAGCCTAAAGTGACGTTGGTCTTGGCGATGTCGACGGTGCCGTTGGAAGCGAAGATGGAAGAGGTGGAGTTGCTGGCGTTGCCACCAACAACGACGGAACCAGCTCTCTTGAAAAGCGTGATGGAGCCGTTGGCGTTACCCGAGATGTTCAAACTGCGGTTGCCATCTACGGTTAGGTTGCCGTGAGCCAGGTCCAGAGTGGTGTTGTAGCCATCGATGCCGAGTGTGACGGTGCCGTTGGCGTTACCGGTGATATTCAGGCGACCAAGCGTTGTGATGTTGCCGTTGCTGACAAAGATGGTACCGTTGGATCGACTGAAGCCGCCAGAGGCGTTGCTGGCGTTGCTAGAGTTGCTGACAACGGTGATATTCTTGAATAGTGTGATGGACCCGTTGGAGTTGCCTGTTATGTTCAAGCTCTCGCCACCGCCCAGAGTGAGGTTGCCCAGGGCCAGGTCCAGCGTGGTGTTCATGCCTCCGAGGCCCAGCGTGATGGTGCCGTTAGCGTTACCGGTCACGTTGACACCCTGTGCACCGCCCAGGGTCACGTTGGTCTTGGTCAGATCGATCGTGCCGTTGGAGCTTGTGGAGGCGTTGCTGCTGGGCACGCCGCCTACCAGGATACCCTCGCCCTGCTTGAGGGCTGCAGCTGAGGTGGGTAGAGTAGCGACATCCTCTCTTTTGATATAGTCGCTGGCGGCCAACGCCAAGGAGAATACTGCGGACAGGGCCACGGATATACGCATAATGTAGTCTTCCTGGGGGGGTTTGCAAGGGTTGAAACCGTCTAAATCTATTTGGGAAAAAAAGCGACTTTGCCTATATACCCAAAACGAAGTAATAAACTATCCTGCTTTTATATATTCTCCGCTTGTCGATGGGCCAACAACTCCTGAAAAATGGAAAAAAAAAAAAAAAAAAAACCACATTCCAGGGGAGTAGTACTAACTCCTCGCGAGCCACCGTCCTGATGCGATGCCCTCGCTCCTTTTGCACCGGGTAGCGAGCGAGCCAAAAACGAACCGCTTTCCCTCTGAGCAAACGACGACTCTTCTGGTCCACACCTCGAGGCGCTGTGCGCGACAGCGACAGCGACAGCGGTAGCTGCTGCTACTGCAGCGTAGCTAGCTACCCACTACAGAGTCTAGAACGGCCGTTACGTCGCCACCGCAAGAGAGCACAAAATAAGTCTCATGCTCTGCGTATATGCCAAGGGATTTTGATGCTATTTTTTTTGTCTTTCTTCCTTCTCTGCAAAATTAGCTCTGACGTCTACCGCAAATCCCCTCCCGATAGACCACTACAATTCTACGCTTACGGCCTGCGATGTATCTCAAAGGGCAAAGAAGCCGGATTTTCTTCTGGACTTACCCTTTATGACAGAATATCCATAACGATGCCCTTACGGGAAATTATAGTGGGCCGAGAACGGCCTCTGTTGTCCGTTTGCGTCGCGTCCCGAATTCGAATCGGTCTACGCCGGCGCGTGGCACTTGGGCAGGCAACACGTTAGCGGCCGGTGCGGTGAGCAGAGCTGAGAGCAAGAAAACGGCAGCCTCCCCTGGTGCTACGGCTACCCCACAGTTATTGACCTGTTGAACTAGGCGATGCTGCTGGGGGGGAGGCCGTTTGTAGGGCATTTGCCCTATTTGTAGATGGTTGGAAGGTCCACGCTGATCGAGAAAGGGAAGTGGACGCAGATGTTTGTTGCTGCATGCGGCGAAGGTGTCGCTTTCGGGTATCGAAAAAGGGGTTATTTTTTTTTACGATTTTATATAGCGCAAATCGTCTAAATTACGCAGAGGGCAAAAAGAAGGCATCCGGTGATCGGTGGTCCGTTATCGTGAACCAGGTGCGCAGCGCAAACGCATTGGGCGCGCTTTCTGCTACAATCGAGATCCGGGCGGAGGCGATTTACGGGGGGCCGGCGTCTTGCGCTCGCGTCGCCAGATTAGCTTTGCGCCCGTTCCTGGGATGCAGCGGCTGGCATGCCATACACCGCTTCGGGTGGCGCGTCCATTGTTGCTTCCGACTGAGGGCGTGTGGTCTAGAGGTATGATTTCCGCTTAGGGTGCGGGAGGTCCCGGGTTCGAGTCCCGGCTCGCCCCAATCTACTTTTTTTTTCCTTCGCCTCTAAATCTGTCTGTCGTTGCGTGTGAGTGCTATTACAATGTACTCTTTCTGCAAGCGCGCCAGTGTGTGGTATTACTAAGCGCTGAGCGTAGCAACAGCGCCCAAGCAAACTGAACTGTGGCTTACGCTGCGGACAATGGATGCGTCCCCTTGCATACCTTTTTTCTTACCGCTCCCCACATCGAAAAATTAGCTCGCATACGTAGGCGCCCACGTTGTGTGTGACGTTTTGCTTGCGCTCGCCGCCCTTACATGAAACAGATGGCTGCACAAGGGGCGGGGCGGGGGCCACCGAAATTAAACACGGAGTTACAAAACGTGAAGTCTAACTTATATTACTCATTTGGTCGGCCGCTTAGAGAGTTTCAGCTTGCGAGGCTTCTTTTCAACCCTTACGCTGCTGGTCTTATGATGCAGCGACTTCTTCCTTCTGTCAAACTCCCGAGCCCTCTTCTCCAGAAAGCCGTTCAGCTCGTCCTCCTGCTGCCTCTCCCTGTCTCTGAGAGACTGGAAGAAGGCCAGCTCCTCTTGGCTTAGCCGGTTGAACGACTCGCGCTCTTTGACCTGCTCATTGAAGTCCCTCTGTTTCTTGAGGGCGTGCGCCTTCAGCTGGTCTCTCAGCGATTTGCTCTCCTTGGGCGATACGGAAGAGGCCTCGGGCGGAGCAGGCTCGCTGAACTCGGCAGATCCATCGGGCTTGCCTGATTCGCTGGTGAATTTGACCATACGCCGGCTAGGTGGTTGTGTGTTTCCGAGCGGTGGAAAAGTGTGTTGGAAAAAACAGCGTTCGAAATCACTACGTGCGGATTTAGCTCAGTAGGGAGAGCGCCAGACTGAAGACAACTTCGGTCGAGTAATCTGGAGGTCCTGTGTTCGATCCACAGAATTCGCATTTTTCCACTTTTTCCATGCATCATGAATGCGTCGGTTTTTTCTTTTTGTTCTTTTCCATGGAAGCATCCGGCGTTTCTGTCAAAGTGCAAATGCACATGTGAGCTTAGCATCGTCTGCGTGCGTGTGCGTGTGCGTGAATGAAATCATCATGCTTGGTGCAATGCTGCAAGTCATAAGCATCGGCTAATCACTCTCTCACTTCGAAACCACTCGTGCTGGCGTGGCGCACCTGGAAGACACCAGTGCCATCAACTTATTATAAGCTAGGCCGTGTGCGTGGGCCGCGAAAAAAAAAACAATAGTAACGGCAACATATGGGTTTTTTGTGTTATTAGTTGAGTTTATGCTTACAAAAATGACAAGAGATTACAATATTTCAGCTACAAGACGTCAGGTAATCCCATCGATCGTACTGCTCACGGCGAGCCGCCAGCCTCTCTTTACGCCTACATTAATGCATATAGAAGCTGAGCTCCTCGTACAGCTCTCCTGCATTTGCCACTTGAGAAGGTAATCCATTCATAGCATTTGGTGCCTCTGGCGATAAAAACCGACCGTTTCTACCAGCAGAGTAGTCGCCCGCACCGATAACTCTGTGAAACGCCCGAGGGACAGCATCTATCTCCGACAAACTACTGTTTGCAACATGACAGTAGTTGGAGGAAGAATCTCCCAGCAAGGAAAGGGAAATGGACTCCAATTCCTGGCCCAAAGATTGTTCCACAGGGTCAACAACTGCTTGTTGCGAAGACAAAGGACTATCCGGGGACTCTGATTTCGACGATTGTTCATCTTCATCTTCATCTTCATCTTCATCGCCAAAAAAAGCCCTTGTTTCATCTAACGAAAGTTCCAAAGTAGTAGTTATAGATCGTGTTCCATTCAACCTTCTCCTTTTTTTGCTGGCCCTGTGGCTGCTGTCGTCCTTATCACCTTTGTTGCCCTTGTGGCCCTTGTTGCCC
Source organism: Zygosaccharomyces bisporus (assembly GCA_003707595.2). Lineage (NCBI taxonomy): Eukaryota > Fungi > Ascomycota > Saccharomycetes > Saccharomycetales > Saccharomycetaceae > Zygosaccharomyces > Zygosaccharomyces bisporus. Next base: position 141,599 of record PPKA02000010.1, read on the forward strand.
TTGTTGCCCTTGTGGCCCTTGTTGCACTTGTGGCCCTTGTTACCCTTGTGGCCCTTGTTATCCTTGTTGCGCTTGTTCCCTCGGCTACTTTTTCCACCCTTGTTTTCCCTGTGGATCTTCAGACCGTTATTGGCTTTGTTACCTTCATTGCCCTTACCTGTTATCTGCGAGTTCGAAGTTGCAAACAGTTGCAATGGCCCCACGCTAAGTGCATTTTCATCTTGGCTGCTATTTTCTGGTTTTATCTGGATCTCTCTGGGGTCCACAGAATGATGTCTCGAAAGCACGGGCGGTTTGTAAGTTTCATACTCCATGTGAGGATTAACATTGTAATTGTTGAGGCTTCTCAGAGCGAGAAGGCCCTGTGTTTGGAAAAGGTTCTCAATGTACTCCAAAGTTTCCACTCTTTTCGAGCCACGCATCTCACACTCTGGATGCTCTTCAGGCCGATTTTGATCAACGTTGTTCAAGTTACCCACTATTGAAGGCGAGGATGAATACACTAGAGGAGAGTTGGCTTCAATAACTTTGGCCTTCCGTTTTGAAGGTCTACCAGGTCTTGCTTTTTTTGGTGAAACGATTGCTGAGGAATGAGGGTAGGTGATCGATTGTGATACCAATGTCGGATTGGGCGAGTTCGCTCCCGCGGCTATATTAGACTCTTTTTTGCTAAGATTGTTATAAGATGGAGTCCTCACAGCAATTCTTTGTGATGTAGTGTAATTGGAGGGGGATCTTCCCCTGATGATCAATGGGGGGGTCTTCATCTCTTGTATGGGAACGAATAGATCTTTGTTGTGAGTGCAGATGGCTCCAGTGCCCGATTCGAACATTGAAACTTGTTGCATTGAAGCTGTTTGTTGATAACCAAGCGTCCGTGATATGACGGCCCCAAGCACGACATGTAAGCGGAAATGCCTGTTTTGTTGAGTTGGTTTTTTAACGTTTATTGAAGATGCGAATTGGACCCTCTCGTAGCGGGCCACTTTCTGAATGCAATCCTTAGGGTATGAGTGGATAAGACCCTCCTTAGGGTAAAAGGCGGAAACGGCAGAGTCATCTCTATGAAAATAGAACGTTGAGTCATATTTTTTCATCTTTGTGGTATTCCTCACATTAGATGCCTCTCTGATGACCTGATGGTTGGGAAGTGGGGATGGAATCAAAGGTGCCATAGCTGGAGTAAATTGTGGGCCCTTATCTCTTTTAGCTGTGTGTTGAATTAAATTTATTTCAGCCTGATCCTCATCACTCTTAGCTTGGATGCTCACGGCAAAATATTTGATTTTACTTCTTTGGCCTTCCTCTCCATGTAATTCAAATGAACTACCCAGGAATTCTTTCAAAGTCCAGCCAGGAGTTTCGAATGAGGACACTAAAGTAAAATAATTCCTCTTGTAGCCGACCCATTCACCATCAATAAAATCAAATCCTCTATCAATTCTGGGCGAAATACAGACGTTTAGTTTCTTTCTGGTGCCATATTGTGTGACATTACAATAATTTTCTACAAATTCAAACGGGGGCCCAACTTTGAACTGTAACGTAGACCTTGGTGCAATTTTGAGTTTTCTTTTATCAAAATAGCTCGAGGTGGTTCCATCTTCGTTCAGAAGCGTCTCTATAACGGGGCTTCCTTCCTCCCTTTCTACATCTTGATCTTCTCCTTCCTGCGTTCCCGCATATTGCACTCGCTCTCTGACTAACCCATAATCGCCACTCATCATTTGTGAACAACTATAGGTAGGTAACTTTGTGGTAAAAATAACTTAAAGGAAAATATGAATAACAATAATAGAGAAGAAAAGGAGAACAAAAGAACGAACTATACTAATTCATCAAGGAGAAGTAATCTAAAATAAACCACAACGACAAACGGTAGCGAAAGTGAACGAGGATGAAGTCTGACACAAACAATCAAATTTGTGCTTATATGGCTGTGGAGAAAATGAGAAATTGGAGAAGAACGCAAAATAAAAGCCATTTCAGAGATGATGACAAAAGGGTTCTTTGCTTAAGTACGCTTTTTGTGGCAGTAAAAAAGTCCCAAACTAATTTAATGTTTTTGGGTCAAAATCTAATATATTCGTTCTCAGAAAATCTCTAAAAAAGGCTTCGGAGTTTGTGCACCGTAGATAGCCGCCCTAAATGTAGCCGCCGATGTATTTCTAGTGACATTTTTTTTTTCTTTGTGGAGTTGAACTGTCCAATACATCCCTGCCGACTCGGACGACATATGATTGCCAGAAAACTCGTCCGAAGATCAGCAGTAAGCTCGGACAATTGGATACCCGGAAAATGAAAATTTTCATGCAAAAGAAAGAAAAAAAATGAAATATGAGAGCGATGCGATGAGATGAGATGCGATGAGATGACCTACGTCTAAGAGATAGAACTCTGGCAAACAGATATTACAGGAGTCAAAACGCCGACATGGTGAAGAAGGCTATCGACTCGCGTGTGCCTACACTCATTAGAAACAATGTACAGACCAAACAGAGGTCCTTTTTTGTGATTGTAGGCGACAGAGCCAGGAACCAATTACCTAATTTGCACTATTTAATGATGAGTGCAGATTTGAAGATGAACAAATCTGTACTTTGGGCATACAAAAAGAAGTTGCTTGGTTTCACTTCTCACAGGAAAAAGAGAGAGAACAAAATAAAAAAAGAGATTAAAAGGGGAACCAGAGAGGCTAATGACCAAGATCCATTTGAAGCATTCATTTCTAACCAAAATATCAGATACGTTTACTACAAGGATACAGAGAAAATTCTTGGTAATACGTACGGTATGTGTATTTTACAGGATTTTGAGGCATTGACTCCTAATCTATTGGCGAGAACAGTAGAAACCGTTGAGGGTGGCGGTATTGTGGTGATTTTACTCAAATCCATGTCTTCCTTGAAGCAACTCTACACTATGACCATGGATGTGCATTCGAGGTACCGTACTGAGGCTCACACGGACGTGGTGGCCCGTTTCAACGAAAGATTTATCCTCTCCCTAGGGTCTAACGATAATTGTTTAGTGGTGGACGATGAATTGAATGTGCTGCCGATTTCTGGTGGCAAGAACGTGCAACCCCTGCCGCCAAAGGACGATGACGAGAGAAATCCTGAAGAACTGGAACTGACTGAGTTAAAGGAATCACTACAAGACGTTCAACCAGCAGGTTCTTTGGTATCTCTCTCTCGTACTGTAAATCAGGCACATGCAATTCTATCTTTTATAGATGTGATTTCGGAAAAAAATTTGGACACTACAGTGGCGCTAACCGCAGGCAGAGGTAGAGGTAAATCTGCTGCCCTCGGAGTTGCAATCGCAGCCGCTGTGTCTCACGGTTATTCCAACGTCTTCGTGACTTCTCCATCTCCAGAGAACTTGAAAACTTTGTTTGAGTTTATTTTTAAAGGATTTGACGCTCTGGGCTACCAAGAGCATATCGATTACGACATTATCCAGTCCACTAATCCTTCCTTCAACAAAGCCATCGTAAGAGTCGATATAAGAAGAGATCATAGGCAAACTATTCAGTATATCATGCCTCAGGATTGTCATGTCTTAGGACAAGCTGAGTTGGTGGTAATTGACGAAGCAGCTGCGATTCCATTGCAAATTGTCAAGAATCTTTTGGGCCCTTATCTAGTATTCATGGCATCTACTATTAATGGATACGAAGGTACTGGAAGATCGCTGTCTTTGAAATTGATACAGCAGCTCCGTACTCAGGCAAATTTGAACGATTCAGGCAATTCCCAAACTATGATTACATCTAGGGATAATAGCTCATCTGCAGGTAGCATCCGTACAGGCAACCGCCAATTGAAAGAGATACTTTTGAGCGAGCCAATCAGGTACTCTCGTGGCGACCCAGTGGAGAAATGGTTAAACAAACTACTTTGCCTTGACGTTACATTGATGAAAAACCCAAGGTTTGCTGCTAAAGGTACTCCTCATCCTTCTCAGTGTAATTTGTTCCAGGTTAATAGAGATACTCTCTTTTCCTATCACCCTGTGTCAGAATCGTTTTTAGAAAAAATGATGGCTCTGTATGTGGCCTCCCACTACAAAAATTCTCCCAACGATTTGCAATTGATGAGTGATGCTCCTGCTCACCAACTGTTTGTACTTTTACCACCCATTGATCCCAAAGAGGGTGGTAGAATTCCAGATCCATTGTGTGTTGTGCAAGTTGCACTAGAAGGAGAAATATCGAAGGAGCACGTCAGAAGTTCATTTGCTAGAGGCCACAGAGCAGGCGGTGACTTGATACCTTGGCTCGTGTCTCAACAATTTCAAGATGAAGAGTTTGCGGGATTGAGCGGCGCGCGTGTGGTGAGGATTGCTACGAATCCAGATTATGCTTCAATGGGATATGGTTCAAGAGCACTTGAACTCTTGAGAGACTATTTTGAAGGGAAATTCACAGATCTGTCTGAAGATGCCAAACCTAAAGACTTTTCCATCAAAAGAATCAGTGACAAGGAGTTACAAAGTGCAAACTTACTGACTGACGAAGTGAAGCTGAGGGACGCCAGAAAACTGCCACCTCTTCTAATGCAGCTTTCGGAACAACCACCACACTTTTTGCACTACTTAGGCGTTTCTTATGGCCTTACTCCTTCCTTATTGAAGTTCTGGAAGAAAAATCAATTCGTGCCTGTTTACTTGCGTCAAACAGCTAACGATCTTACCGGGGAGCATAGCTGTGTTATGCTAAGCGTGTTGGAAGGGAGAGAAGCTCACTGGCTCATGGAATTCACCAGAGATTTCCATAAAAGGTTTCTCTCGTTATTGTCCTATGACTTCAAGAAATTCACAGCGGTCCATGCATTGAGTCTCATCGAGGCTAGCCAGAAGGCAGAAAAATCTTCTGACTTCGAGATACTCCCCAAACACTTAAAAAAGGAACAGTTAGATAACCTTTTTTCCCCCTTTGATCTAAAAAGACTGGACAGCTATGCCAACAATTTGCTTGATTACCATGTTATTGTCGACATGCTGCCCATTTTAGCATTGCTGTACTTTACAGGAAGAATGGAGGGCTCTGTTAGTCTTTCAGGGGTGCAAAGTGCTATTTTCTTGGCCATTGGTCTGCAACATAAAAGTATTGACGACATTGGCAAAGAACTGAACCTTCCATCCAATCAGGCGATTGCCATGTTCGCTAAAATTATCAGGAAGATCTCAGTGTATTTCAGACAATTACATTCAGAATCAATAAGCGAAACTTTACCAAATACAGCACAGGAGGAGCAGATAGCCGAAATGAATGGCGAAGAAGTGAAAATGTATGACGCAGCCCAAGCATTGGATCAAATGGACGAGGATTTGGAAGAAGCTGGCTCGGAGGCAATCCAGGCCATGAGAGAGAAGCAAAAGGAATTAATCAATTCTTTGAACCTGGAGAAATATGCTATCAAAGGTAACGAGGAAGAATGGAGCCAGAATACAAAGAATCTCGAAAAAGCAGCTCAATCAAAAGGAACTGCAAGCATAAAAACGGGTAAGAAGAGAAGTACAGAAAACGCCGATGAGATTTACCGGCAGGAAATGGGTGCTATCAAGAAAGGCAAGAAGAGTAAAAAGAGAAGCGGATAAATTTATGTATTATATAGCCTCGTTTGGATAAAGAGTTGAGCTTTGGATATCTTTTTTCCTTCCATATGCACCTTGAGAATCAAACATTTCAGAATTTCCGCTCACCCTCATTATAAAATTAATCCTCTTTAAGAGCATCCAATGTTAAGTCACAAATTGCCCGATTACGCACGTAGCATTTTTGAATCTTTTATATTCATTCTCTGGTAATCACACTCACTCCTCACATAGTTGCTTTACAGAAATTAAGTGAGCCAGTTGTAGGTTATTCAAGAGAAAATTATATGATAAAATTATATTGTCGGTAGAATATTGGGAAAATTACTGCACATCCATTTGTTTTGGATTGTCTTGTTGGATGAATATCAATCAGTCTTAATTTTCACATAACCCGGCCACATCACAATTAACGAGCCAAAAAAGTTTTCAGCGATCAGAGGTGAGGGAACTTTGCAATTATTCGGATACAAGATGTACCGGGGTCAATTATCTGTTCGTCCACCAACACCAATACCAATCGAAGTACCGCAGCAATATGGTTGAGTTGACTGATATAACTGACGAGAGTAAGACATTTAAGGGTGCCCAGGAGCAACCCTCCAGTGATAACAGCAAAGGGGGTGATCTATCGGATGACGAGTACGGCAGTGACTTTGAAGATGACTACGATGAGAATGAAACATTTGCTGACAGAGTATTGGCATTGAAAGACATTATTCCACCTAAGCAGAGACAAAATATTTCTGCTTTCTTCAGTACCGCTTCCTCCTTATTCAAAACGTGTTTTTCTAAGGGCGGCACCATTGCTTGGGCTGTGACTACCTCTGCATTGTTGTTAGGTGTTCCTTTGTCTTTATCTATTCTCGGCGAGCAGCAGCTAATTGAAATGGAGAAGAGTTTCGACTTGCAGAAGGACGCCACGGATCTTCTGTCCCAAGGCGACAACGCTGGCCAGGCTGCACCAGCCGCCGTTTGAAAGAGCGTAAATTAAATTTATAGCCAGCTTAATGAACCCCTTTTCATGTGAAGATACTGTTTCAGTATTTTTCCTTTCCTGTTAATCGTCTATATAAGCATATAACCTTGTACATATGTGAATCGGTATAAATTAAAGACGGTCGAATAGATGTATTACTTAAAAACGAAGGGACAGAATAAGAATAAAATTATATATCTGCTTCAAGCGCTCTTAGGGTGCTTGATCGATAAAACATATATGTCTAAGAAGGTAGTGAAATCGTAAATTATATCATTGATGAAGGTGGCATGGATTCCCATTGTCACACCGCAGCCTAACCAGGTTAGTGCATTCACTACAGTTGTCGATTCATAGCCCCACACTCCGGTTACTAGCAGATGCAGCAGCAATTGGCCGGAAGGAACGAGTAAGGGAGCATTGACCATGGGGAAAGGTTGTTTAGTTAAATGAGCTGTGATGATACGTCCCACAACGAACGCCATCGCAAAACCAGTGGATAGCACAAATGGAAAGCTAATGAATGCAGGTTCAATTACAACCAATGAGAAAACGGAGAGATAGTAAACGAAAAATGGCAATAATCCCATCATGGCTACGCATTGAGGATTGTGGCTAGCAGTTTTCTTCTCTGTTGCCTCCAAGACCTTCGACTGTTCATCGTAATAATCAGCAACATTACGCCTGGCTGACAAAATGTTAAACATTAGACTGACGCCAGAAAACACGATCATTGCATCAAGGGATTCAACCGTGAAATGAATACCTTTATAATCGATGGTAATCAGTTCAGTATGCCAGATTTTTTGAGGGCCGAAAGCACCAGTCAGAATGAAGCCGATGCAAACCATGAGAATACCTTCCACCGGGCCTGAGAACTCACTCAGGAATAATTTGTGCGTATGGTATTCTTCCCAGGTGCTCAAATAAAAATTGCATAAACAAGCAAATTGTACAATCACAAGCATGTGAGTGTAACCAACACCTACGGTGGAGCAAAATGGAAATAGGGATAGAGTAGTGTTCAAAGAGTCGACGGAGTGGTCAAATAACTCTCCCAGAGGACCAGACTGACCAGTACGACGGGCATGCATACCATCACAAGCATCAAACAACTGATACAAAAATAGGCCTACCGCGTACGAGTAGTAGGTCCAGCTGGGGGTTTCCTTGTCCAATCCAGGATCATAGTAAAAGACAGTCAGAACATTAATGATAATAAAGAGAAATCCTAGCAAAGTAACCACATTCGGCGCCATCCACATGGGGAACACAAGGGCAAACTTTCTCCAAAAGGGTTTCAACACATATTTAGATACAATGGAATGATCTTCACCCTGATACCTTGTTATGAGTCAGTAAAAAGTTCAATAAAGAAGGAAAAAAGGTTCAATCGCACTTACTGGTAAGCTTTTAGGTTTGCCAGATTTTCGTGTGGCACATAAAATCCCATAGCGGTACTCTCTTAGCTTTTGATCTTGGTTCCTTCAACTCAGCGCGTATGGATTTGAATGCAATTAAAATATTTAAATGTCTCCCACCGAAAAGCAAAATACGTGCATGATACAAAGGCCGAAAAAAAATCAACACAAGCCCGAAACCGTTAAAACTCCTCTATATAGCCCTATTTGCATGTACTTAACATTTTAGAGATAACACCAAGTAACTGCTCGTTTTCGCAGGCGGCTGCGACTCTTTCCTTGTCATTCAATTGCTTATTTACTTGGTTCTCACTCTGATGACTGCCCTCTTTAAGAAGGATAGTAATACGAAACCTTGCCGGCAGGGCTCGATCGAGACGTACCCTTATTCCCAAGCCTATCAAGGTCGCCAACGAACAATGGGTAATAGTTGGAGTGATTCTTACTACAACCTCTGCCATTTGATCTTTCACTCCGGAATCATGCACTTCAATATCTTGCAAATTCACTACTGCCAGTTGACCCAACGTTAATGGGTGTTCAGGATCGGATATATGAGCAATTAGATCGTAAATTTCCTGGGGATCGATAGGGTCTGCTGGTGAACCCAGCTCATCGGCGACGTCGTCAAGATCTTCGTCAGTTTCATCTGACGTCAATTCTGGAACGTCTTCTAACTGTAGCAGTTTTGTTAGGAGTTCCACATTTTGCAGAACTCTAGACTGCAGCGAGTTATCAATTTTGAGCAATAACTTAGTTCTGTGCAAGCTATCTTTAGTGACCTCAGTTCCTAAAAGAAGCTTGCCCTCAGTATCTTCTGGCCTGGTGGGCAATAAGTTGTCCTCCAACACATTGGGATTTTCGTTAATAAACTCCGACATAGTTTATCCACAGCCGACGTTTGTCTTCCTTTTTACTTCTGTTGATGGTTTACAATTAGTAACGTCGAATTTTTCATGAAAAAGTACCGGAAAAGCGAGCAAGTAAAAAAATGCAACAACCGTCGGAGGAAAGCTTGAAATCACTGCCATGGCTAAGGTGTTTCTAATAGCCATAAGCGGATGCTCCTCGAGTGGCAAAACTGTATGCTTTCACGTATCCCGAGCCTTCTTAGTTTGAGCCGTTATCCACTAACTATAGCTGTAGACCGTTGCTAAGATCATAGCCGATGCGTGCCCCAACATCACATTAATCCATGAAGATGACTTTTACAAGCACGATGAGGATGTCCCGTATGATGAGAAACGCGGCATTCGCAATTGGGATTCCCCAGATGCGTTGGATTTGGCACTGTTTGGGAAGGAGTTGAATGCGATCAAAGAGACTGGGCAAATCTCTTCGCAATTGGTCCATAACAACAACGTAGATGATATCACCAAATTTCATTTGGATGACGACTTTCTGAAAACTCTCAAGCAGAAACTTTCCAAAGCTAGTAGGCATAGGAACATTGTTCTCGTCGATGGGTTCATGATCTATAATAGTGCTCTCCTAACATCTAAATTTGACCTCAAACTCTTTTTTACAGCACCATATGAAGTCCTGAAGGCAAGAAGGAATGCCAGGCCTGGTTATCAAACGTTGGATTCTTTTTGGATTGACCCTCCATACTATTTTGACGAATTCGTTTATGCCTCTTACAAGTCATCGCATAAACATCTTTTCATCAATAATGATGTAGAAGGCGACATGAATTCTCATACAGCCTTAGGAATCAAGCGATTTGTTAACGGGTCGCGGACTTCTCTGACGCAAGCTCTAGATTGGGTCGCTGACGAGATCTGTGAAGCTGTTTCTGCCGCGTCTTGACATCAAGTCAATTCTTCGGAAATCACACAAAATTGATAGAAATAAATACTACTTAAGATAAAGAGAACGATAAATTAGAGTCAGCAATGTCAGATCGCAGTCCCCGTGGTCACCGCATCCCCAAGCCCGCCAACCTCTTAAAATCAATATATGCCACTCCGCTAAACGTTCACAAAAACAAGCTGGGTCTCTCATTAGATCTTTCATACATTACTACCAAGCTGATCGTATGCTCCTGTCCAGTTACTAAATATCCAAAACTGATGTATCGAAACAGTCTTGAGGATTTAGTTTCTTTCCTGAATTTTAGCCATGGCGCTGGTAATTGGAAAATATACAATTTCAAAGTTGAAAGGGGCAAGTCTGATTATGAAAATATAGAGCTGGTGACTCTTCTCAGTCCGACCACTAGAATATATACTTCTCCGAGTGATATTACTTTAGCCGCCGAAGTTAGCCGTGTTCTGACCAGAGTAGGATGGATGGACCACAGTCCACCACCCTTTCTTTTATTGCAAAAAATTATAGATGATATTAATGCTCAGCTTTCCACAGCAGAGTCGTGTGTCGCGGTACTCCACTGTAAGATGGGGAAAGGGCGCTCGGGTACCATCTGCATTGCTTACATGATGAAATATATGGCCTATCCACTTTCCGAAAGCCGGGAAATCTTTATGATGAGGAGATTCAAGCCTGGAGTTAGTAGAGGAGTGACAATTGTATCACAGCTACGATGTTTAAGGTACCATGAGATGCTTCTTTATTACGGGCCTCAAGACAGAACAGAAATTCTAGAACAATTGGTAACGTCGAAATTCAAAGTACGCTCTGTCCAGCTGAAAGAGCCGTCAAGTATTTTATTTTCTCGTCATTGTGTGGCGTCCATTAAATTGCAGGTCTTCAATGATGAGAGAGATGGCGTCATCGATTTGGCCACCTTGGAGACAGACGCTGAATTATTGTCACACTCTGATGGAAAGGCAATTACCATCTGTTTCCCACTAGAGCTGGATGTCAGTGATATTAGATTGGAATTCGGTATCTCAGCTAGATCGCCAAATTTGGTGAGTGGTTTTACCGCCCTCGCTTCGTACGCCCACTGCTGGCTCAACCTCTACTGGGAAACACTGAAATGTAGTAGGGAAGATTCTAGAGACCATTATCTACTTTCGAAACTGCGTCGTGAGCAGGCAGCAGGTCAAGATTTCAATTTCGTCATTAAGTGGAGTGAGTTAGATGGTACTGGCGGCACTAGTAACCGAGGTCTCAAGCTCTTTGAGTCATTAACCTTCAATTGGTCGCTGATATAATCGATGTACTGGTATTCTTTTGATCTATTTTTTTTTTTTTTTTTTTTTTTTTTTTTTTTTTTTTTTTTTTTTTTTTTTTTTTTTTTTTTTTTTTTTTTTTTTTTTTTTTTGTTTTTTGAAGAGTATTTAGTACTTACTGTTTAACCACCTTTTCTGTTCTCCTCATTTTCGCTCAACTTCTGCCATCCTCTTTGCAAAATTCGCTGCACCATGGTTACTGCTTCTGATTTGGAACCATTTATTAACTGGATATTCTCAGGCTTGTATGGGGGCATCACTTCTACACTATCCAAGATAACAATTTTCTTATCCACCCATTTGGTGTCAGAGACCGTTTTATAAACCATGTCGAACAGGAATTGACCCTCACTAGACACACCTTTGCCAATTAGCTCGTTCTTCTTGCTTGCTTCTTGCAATTTTTGCTGCAGCTGCTGTTCAAGCCTATCAACGTGTACATGGGCGGGTTTAATGGGCTGTTTCTTAAAAAGATTCGAGGATGGCTTCTCGCCAATAACTTCCAAGTTCTTAATAAAGGAGCATTTGATCACTTTAAAAGACTGTGGCTGTTGAGCCTTTTTGCTTGTCTGAAGCGTTAGAGTGTTGTTTGAAGAGTTGAAAGAGTAAACTTTACCTTCAGTCACCACATCCAGCACATTAGTCACCTTGACTTTAAACCCCAAGATATTTTCCAAGCTAGTATTCATGGACCTCAAACGGAACACCTTAACCTTTGGGCGATGCTTCTCTTCTATTATTATGATATAATGTATGAATTTTTCAAATGCCTGGAAAATGCGAGTCTGAATCAAAAAGGGCGAAAACTGAGTTTGTTTAAATGCAAGTCGCCATTGAAAACGTATGAATTCAATTTAAACTGTTTGAAAATCGTTTTATCATTTGAAGGTATCATGAGTGGAAATAGGCGACCTGACCTGCCCACCAGATCAGTCTCTTTGGACAATTTAAGGCCAAAGTCAAATTTGAGGAAAAGACTAAAGTTCATAGATGATACTCCTACAAGATCTAGCTCCAGCGCTTCTGGATCGCCTTCAAGGGGTAGAATTGGCAGCGACGAGCTACTCTCTGACCTGAATAATATTTTACGTGCCAAATTAAGAATTGTGAACCCCATGATGGATTCTGAAAGGAAAGGAAGCACTTCTCGCGATAATCAAGCAGACTTCAAAGCAAGATTAGGCCTGGAAGGTAATGTTTTGACGACTGAATTCGACAATGGTGAGGATGAGGAGGTTGACGCAGCTCAATTAGATCATGTGTCCTGCCAAGGTGATGAGCAGGAAAGCGATGAAATGGGAGATGATGAAGACGAGGAGGATGAAGACGAGGAGTTTGCCAATGTAGACGAGATAGATGGGCCAATCTCAGGGAAGAAAACTGACAATTTGGAGGACAGTAAAAGTGATATGGATTACAACATGCCAGTGGATGAAGAATATAAGCGAAGCTTAGATGAAAGGGCTGCGGAGTTTGATGAGGTCCCTCGATTTCAACCAATATCACAACCTAGAATTGAATGGGATCTGATGGATCATTATTCATTAAAAGAAGATTTAGGGGAATGGTTTTGTGCATCAGATTTTAGTCAATTACCTCAGACCAAATCACAGTTCGAAAAAATCATTGAAGACCCAATAAAGTTCACTAAAGATGAGGATTACGCGAGAGGTATAATTACCAAATTGTGCCAAGATGCGCAGAGCAATATTTTGGCATTGACATATATATCGATGGGGACATATGCCCTGGTAGACAATGTAGATTGCCAGCTGCAAAACATCAGGCGAAACAATTTACTAATATGCCTCTCCTTAGCGGATATTGTCGCTATGTTCAAGAGAATTGCCAAAGCCTGCAGGGATGATGTAAAAAATTTGAAAAAACAAACTGCTCTCTTTTTTTACGCCAGCACAATTATCTTCTCCATAGTGAATGTTTGCATTGAACAAAGAGATTACAACCCTACAGCTATTTGCAATGCCATAGAGACTTTCCATGAATCACACTTACTGTCCTTTTTAACTCGCTACATTGAACACTGGCGCTGGAATAGCCGCTTGTCCATGAGAATAAGAAGTATGATCAATTTATTGTTTAAACTGATGGTCCTTCAGTTTGGCGATAAAACTGTTTGGGAAAGCACGAAAACCTCCATTTACGACTTGCACAATTTGAAGCGCTCTACTGATAGCGACAAAGCCAAAAAACTAAGGATCTCACCATTACACTATCAGGCCTTCAGAGAAGATATCATTTCTAGGTTTCCTGATTATCCTACTCCACGCTCTGGTTTGCCTGCAGAGGTAGACAACTCCAACTCTTTATCACAATTTCTAGAAATTCCGAGATCCAAGGCCAGGAATCCAATTAGTCTAACATTAGCAACCCCACAGCAACATATCGCAACCCCTGCGTCATCTCCACCAGACACACCGAATATAATGCAGATGTGTGACACAATTCGTCACCGCAAATCCTTCCAAACTAATATGGCATTCCCCTGTTTGTATCCATCTGATGATGAGGAAGGGGAAGACCCACTGACAAGAAGGATGTCATTGGATAGAGAAGAAAGGGAAACGGAAGTAGTGGTTCCATACAGTGTTCAGGAAGCTACTAGAATACTCTCCGGCAGTGTTCATATAACACTGAGTGTACAGCAGTTGTGGTACGAACGAGACCTCTTCGTTTCAACGGAACGGGGATGGAAAATGAACCATGACCAAGACCGCTATAACTATGCTATCATGGAAAATACGAAAAATGAGGAAGCGTTAGATGTAATGAAAAGAGTTGACTCCTTTTACAATGAATGCTTTTCAGCTTTCAACTCGCTGGTTTTCGTACTGTTGCAAACTATGGAGTCTAATTTGAGCAATATCGATTATAAATCTGCAGAAATCTCGTCTGATACTAAAATAGACTCCCTCATACCGAGATTAGAAATGAATAGAGCTAGGAAGCTGGCCATGAAGTCTTCTGTTGGAATCTTGTGCCTGATGTTGAAATGGTTCAAACTAAATCATATCCTCAAATATGAACATCTGTGTATGATACTATATGATTCTCGCTACATCCACACTTGCTGTACATTACTGGGGAAATACTCTGAAAACTATTCAGACAGGGTTTTGAACAGAATGCTTCTTACTCCTTTGTCTATTTGGAGGGAATGCTCGAACTACAGCCCGGATTATCAGCAATCTTTCAAGGATCAGGAACAGCTCGAGAACAAACAGTACAACATAGTTATGCTAACTTCGATTGGCTACATGCTAAGAGTATTAAGGAAAATCGTGGGCAACAAAACAGAGCGTTTAAAGGAATTACCCTTGAACATTGGCCTGCTTTTCAAAAGATATTATAGAATCTTTAACTTGGACATATATCACCCAATTCTGAAAATAATCAAAGAACTAACGCCTTTCAAAAACAAAAGATGGAAATCGGAGCACATGGAACTGATTTCGGGCGTTTTTCTGTACGAGAAGCTGGAATTACTAGACAACTGGGTGACAGGCAAGGATGTTACGGGCGAGCTGGGAGATGCATGCGGCCAAGAAATTGCAATGAGAGCACTTCTGCAATTTTACAACTTTCTACATTACGAAAAGTCCATGGAAGATTTGGGTTACAGCGAACGTTCCAATTCGAATCTATCTTTACTTAACAAAGAATCTGAGTATTTAGGCATGTAAAAGTTCATACGCATATACACAAAATTAGGGTAATGGATTAACATACCGTAAATTTTTGTGGTACAAAAAAAACATAATTTTTTTAAGGTCTTTGGTCTATTATTATTTCACGTGAGGTTGTTGTTTTCACCGATATCAAGAAATCGCGATACGAGATGGGCGAGGCATAACAAACACATCGCCAAACCTTGCGAGAAGTACTACCAGGCGGTTTCAATGGATTTGGAGGTGGCACTGTATCCGGTGATAGAAGCATTGGCACCTCACTCACTTCCAGATGGATTGATACATTCTCTAACGCATGAGTTTGCACGTCTTCTGGTGTCTCCATCGAGGTCTCATGCACAACTGCAGGCTGTGGTAGATTCTTTCAAACTGCAGGCACCCTATAGTCCCGATGGTACTGTAAGGTGGCAAAAGCTGACTCGAGTAGTGAACCTATTATTTGGAATTGAACGAAGGGAAGACATGATAAAATATTTGTCTAGTTTCCAATCAGTGGTGATGGAAAATTCTTCAATTCCCTCCCCTGATTATGCCAGCAGCCATGCCGCATTAGCCAATGTATCTGGTCCGGAGAGTCGTGATAAGCTACTGAGTCCATTAAGGCCTATGAGTCTACAAGCCGAGTCATTTGAGAATTTAGATAAGTTCTCAGATAGAAGATCAATGCTTTCTTCTCAAAGAGGATATGCTCTTAACAGAGAATATAACACTTTAAGCTTGAGCACGATTTCTAATCGCTACTATGCCAAGATGATCTCAGAAGAAGAGATTTTAAAAGTCATCAGCTACACTCTTCTGGCGACAACTACAGAGTTGTTCCCTTTGGAGTTTAACAAAATAATTGTACCTGAAAACATCACTAATTCAGAGAGTGGACTTTTACATTCAATTTTCGAGGCTGTACTTCTTTACCAAAATTTACAATTCAAGCTAGATGAACAGCGGCGTAACAAAAACATTTCTCCTATGAAAAAAGCCCTGGTGGTTCAAGTGGAAAGTGAACTCCGAAGTTACGTCAAGGTAGTCAACAGTCTATCAGTATATGCACGCGTGGATTCATTAAAGCAGTTATATTACGAGCTGTACGACCACATCATTGCTTTGAGATTTCACTTTCAATACATGGAAAAGTTCGAAGAGACTTCTGGTGACTCTTTTCTTTCACAGTTCAATGACCTTCGATCGCATGGGAATTTAATTATTAAGCGTATATGCACTAGCATTTTCAAAAGCCTGCTGTCTCTCTACTTTGAATATCTGATCGGTTGGCTCACCAGGGGTCAATTGGAAGCGGCGTACCAAGAATTCTTCATTGTGGCAACCAACTCAAGCAATGATTTATTTGTACAGCTGGAAGAAAACAAAGTACCTAGCTTCATACCGATGGAAGTAGCTACAGAGATCTTCATCATTGGGAAAACATTTTTATTTTTGGGGAAATATTGTCGAGAGCTACATTGGACTAACGAAATGTCTAAAAGATACTCGTTAAAGTACAGCTCTCTCTGCAGCGAGCTACAACTCATGCAGTTTTTCGATACGGTGCACACACAGTACCAGGAAGTGGTTAGGTTTGCAAACTACACACTTTTGCATAAATTTTACTATAAACAAGTGGTTTTTGCCCTTAAGGATATTTTGTTGATGGGGAAAGGTGATCTGATAGACATTCTCATACAAAAGGCGGAAGGAATATTGGGCATGCCGTCAGCAACTCTTTCCGGGCATAGATTAACGAGATTATTACAAGAGGCAGTTCAACAATCCTCTTTGCGTAACTTATTGAACAGGGTTGATGGAAATTATGTTATCAATGGGTTAGATGCGAGGATTCTTGATCTAGGCCATGGATCCCTAGGTTGGGATGTATTCACGTTGGACTATGTGATAGACACCCCTCTGTCGATTGTATTAAATGTGAATCGCAATGGAGGCAAAAAGGAATATTTGCGAATCTTCAATCTCCTTTGGAGATTCAAAAAAAACGATTACTTTTACAGCAAGCAATGGCGAGAGTCTAATCAATTAATAAGAAGTTTCAAAAAGATGGATCGGCATAGACCTTTGATCAAAGACCTCCTATCTAAACTTTCCAAAATTAACATCTTGCGTACTCAAGTGCAACATTTCAGCTACAAAATGGAAAACTTTTGCTTCCGCTGTATCATCGATAAAAATTTCCTGAAATTTGAGCGTGAAATAGTTATCACTAATGATTTACCAAATCAAGACGAACAGCCTCTAAGAGTTGTAGAGTTACAAAATGGCACATCAGTTCTAGACGGCATCCTTAGACCCCGTTTAAAGCACAACGAAGCGCTGAGCGCCACCCATGCAACCATGAGTACTGAGGACACGTTCAGATTGCCTAACATTGACGATTTAGATTCTATACACAACGAATACCTCGACAGCATCCTTTCACACAAGCTTTTAAGCTCTGGCACAGACAAGAATGGCGCGGTATCTGGCCAACCATATGCGTCATCTCTCATCCTTTTACTGAATATGGCTTTTGAATTTATCACTTACCACACTGCATTGAACGAAGTTGCCCACGAAATTTTTATCCAATTAAACCTAGATAGCCAGCAGCATCTGAGCGTTCTTATAAGCCGATTTAACGCGACGTTGCGTAACATTGTTTTGCGCTATAAAATGTTCAGGGAAAATTTACGAGTCTTTATTAAAGATCTGAAAACTGACGGTGATGAAGAATTAGGTAACCTAAGTAGAAGTTTACGATAGCATCATGTCCTCATGGGATAAAGCATTCTTCTAAAGTAATTGGAGATTCCAGGTCCCAAGAGCATGTCATACGTGTGCGATTGAGTCATGATCAAAGAAGGTTGCGACTCTGCATCGGTTTTGTCCTTGTACAGGTAGCCTTCGGCTTGCTCTTCAGATGTCGCCATTCTTGTCAGCTTTTGCCGCACGCTTTGCTCTCTGAGGACGAAGATCAGCAAGAGGGCAAAGGCAAAGCAGGCTCCCGCGTAGCATTGCGTGTGCAAATAAGGATTAGACTTGCCCTGAGTGACGAGTGCTTGAGAAATTAATTCGCAGCTGAGTAAGTAGGGGGAACCGGCGGCGTTAACAAAGGACCATGCGGGCAAAAATTCATCTGGTTTGACTAGGTCTGCCATGAGTACAGTGTTCATGACGTTGGCGACCCCGACGCAACTGCCCATACAGATACAAAAGAAAATGAGCTGAACAAAGGTATGTGCGGGGATCCAGAACCCAAACAGAAAAATTGTCATGAATGTCGTCAACACGATCGTAACATTTGCCCTACCAAATCTGTCTCCAGCAAGCCCCATGAGCGGTCTGCCTATTGCTTGCGCACCATTGGTAATAGCCGTCAGAGTGGAACCTTGGTGCTGGGACATACCACGGGCTTGCGCGTACGAAGACAGGGTGTAGACCATCAGATTATATCCAAACAGCGAGAAGACAAACCACAGTGTCACTAGGGGAACGACCGGATTTTTGATCACCCTGAGATCGAACACCTGCTTGCATTGATCGACGATCGGTTGCCAGCGTCTAATGCCCGTCACAGGCAGGGGGTTGCGCTGCTTCAAAAGCGCAATGGCGACAAGCATGGTGCAGGTACAGCTAATGCAGAGAACCCGCAGTGCCCATCTGGTGCTATTGTCTTCCTTGATCATCTTGTTGACGGCCAATCCGTACGTGACTCCGCCGCATCCCGTGCCCATCAGAGACACCCCCATGGCGTAGGCCCTCTTCTTGAGAAACCAGCCCGGTAGAACCACGGTGGCGGGCACAAACGTGAAAGCGATGGATATCCCCACCATCACGCCTTGCGTCATGTATAACTGCCACAACTTGGTCGAAAAGGAAGCCAGGAGAAACCCGGCAAACATGAGCGCGGTGCCAAACAGCATCGTGGGCTTCATGCCAATCACTTTATAGCACACAACCACTAGTGGCGCAAAGCCCTGGCCCAGCCCGACCGTCAGCCCGGCAATTGTAGCGTAATCGTACTTGTTAGCCCCCGCAAACGTGCCGCTTTTCAAGTAGAATGCCAAGAACACGCCAAACCCGGAGTTGCACCCCCACGACGAGAACATCACCAAGAAGACACACAGCGTGACAACCCACCCGTAGCCTCCGTCCGGCGGCAGGTCCACTTCGCCTGTCGACTTGTTGGTGAACACCTCGTGTATGGTCGCTCCGCCCTCCATGTCACCGTCCTCAGACGCGGCCAGCCCGCCCGCTTCGCTCCTGTTCGTCTCGATCCTCATCGCATCGTCCATGTCAAACCACGAATTGAGGGCGCGGTTTAGGCCCGGCTCGTCCTCTGCCTGCTGGCCCTGCGATCTGCTCTTGCGCATGCTCCGCATGCTGCGCATGCTGCGCCTGCTCTCCTGCCTTCGTGCTCTGGACCCAGCATCGGCGCTGTCCTTGGAATGCAGCGATGCCACCGCATGGCTGCTGTCTTCTTGTGTGTCCACTGACGACGGCACTGAGTTTAGCGCAGCCGAATAGACCATACTGGGGCGGAAAATGAAAAAATTGTAGCGGTATCACTGGCGGTAGCAGTAGTTAAACAGTGTGACTGATGATGGCGACGGCAGTAATATGGCCGTAGTAATAGCGATAATAATAATAATAACAATAATGATACAAATGAATATAATGCACTGCCTTTACCACCTACTGCATTTTCCCAAACTCTTGCCAAAGCTTATACAGGTCCTAGTCCCTCTCTCTGCGTCTGCTTTCCCCCAATTTCCCGTGCTCTCGCCCATCCAATTTATACAGCAAACCTTATTACTGCCCATCTAACTGCCTAGGCTGCAGCCCTCCGTATCATGCGCACGAACCCTTTGAACTTCTCTTCTGGGCGAAATATTTGGACTAGGGGACCTCGAAAATTGGCATTTCCCACATTGTGTGGTTGTTGCTCAGCGTCGGAAAATTCCCTCCGAAAGCTGCTTAGGCGCAGTGCCGACGGCCGTTGCGCGGTGGGGGGAGCAGCTTTAACAGGAAAGAAATCTTGGCCGCACAGCCTCGGCGAGCTTGGCCCAGAAAGCGCTGTGGCGGCCGGGCGAAAATCCCGAGGAAACCGATCAGCTGCACCTTCCCGAAGCAGAACGGACGTGGTCTCAGACGGCTGGGCGGCTAACGAGGGCGGCAAGAAATCAGGGGGGGAGAAGCGGGGTATTGTGGGAAAATTGTGAGTATATAAGCGCCGGGGGCGACGGGGGAAGAACGCTTTGCGGTACTTGCTACTTTTTACGGGAGGTCGGCTCGGCGGCTAAACATGGCTCGGCAGGTGCGCAAGGCTTCTCTAGCGGAGGCCACACGCAGGGGGGCGGGAGACGCTGTAGCGTGTTTGGCGCAGTGTGTGCAGCCTGTGCAGACTGTGCAGACTGTGCAGCCAGTATGGTGGGGGGAGTCCAGTCATGTGACATGCGGCACGTGACCAGCTTTTTCTCTTCCTCTCTCTCTCTCTTCCCGTCGTTTCGTCCTCTCGCTCGCCGGTGGACGAAAATTTCATCTCATCTCATCCCATCCCATTGCAATGTGATCCAGCGCGACTGCCGAAACACCCCAGGACTGCGATGAGTGGAATGGATGCCTTCAGCAAGGCACTGGAGAACCCAGAGGCGCCGCCGCAGGCAAAACTGCCCGAGGACGACGTCGACGTAGGCGACGTGAGCAGCCAGGACGAGGCGTCAGACGCCAGCTCGTCGTGCTCGTCGTCTTCCGGCGAAGACGACTCGGACGCAGACGGCGAGGAGGATGGACCAGCAGCAGCACTGGAGCAAGAGGCGGGCGATGACGACGAAGACGCGGGCGACCCGGGCGCCGTGAGGTCGAAACACGAGATCGCAGAGGAACCGCTTCCGGACCTTCCAGACGGTTACGAGATCCCGGAGAATGCAAGCATTTCGACGATTGGCAACATAAAGACGGCGTTTGAAAATAATATCATCATTCAGGCGACGGTGTCTGGAGAGAAAAGAGTCCTCAAGGAAGGGTCAGTGCTCTGCCTGGAGGATCACACCGTGATAGGTGTGCTGTGTGAAGTGTTTGGCAAATTACAGAATCCCTTCTATAGGGTGACATTACCGGCATCCAAAAACGACAAGTTCGAGTTACTCAAGCAGAAGATCGGCGCGCCTGCATGTGTCGTGCTTCCCGAAGCGCATTGGGTGGACACTTTTGAACTCAGAAAATTCAAGGGCACTGATGCTTCCAACGGCTACGATGAGGAGCTACCGGAGGAAGAGCAAGAGTTTTCGGACGATGAGAAAGAGGCCATGTTTAAAAAGCTCAAAAGGGAGCAGAGCAAAAGAAGAAAGGAAGGTGCTAGCGGTGGCGGCGGCGCTAGCGGCGGCGGCGGCGTCAGCAGCAGCAGCAGCAACAGCAACAGCAATAAGCCTGCCAGATCGAGCGAAAACGCCATCAAGAGGCAGAAGAGCACTCCACAGCAATTGCCCACGATGAGAATGCCCCAATCGATGGGGTCGGTGTCTTACAGGTCCAGAAATTCGCGCCAAGGTGAGCATCGTGCGTCTCCCGCCCAGCAGCCTCGTGAGCGTGCGTTTCCCTCTCCGCAATCTCAACACGTGGCACATGCTCCTCATGCACCCGCTTACCGCCAACCGCCGATGTACTATCCTCAAATGCCCCAACATTCACCGATGCAGCCGCCATTGCAACCTCAAGTGCAGCCATCATCAATTGCATCACCTACATATCAGCACCCACAGCAGTCCCCATACGGCTACGGTATTCCCTATTACCAGCAATCACAACCGTCTCAGCAGCCACAGCCACAATCTCAATTCATGTCTCCACCACCACTGCAACCGGCCCAGCCTTACTATCAGGGGCAAATGTTCACTCCAACTCAATATCAGCAGCCCTTAGCGCAACAGACTTATCAGAGTTTCCCACCGATAGCTGCAGGCCCAGCAACTCCGGTTCAACAAAATATGCAACAGGTCTTGCAATTACACCAGTTGCTGTTGCAACAACAGCAGCAAGAGCAACACAAAAAAATCCAACAAGAGCAGCAACAGCAGCAGCAGCCGCAGCAGCCACAGAATTTTGATTATAATAATTACTAGATTTTTGTATATATTATTATTACTATATCAAACGATTTATTCTAGTCATGAAAGTAACTCTCTAGCTGTCCGTAAAGCTTCTTCGGGAAATCCGGCCGTCTTTGCAACTCGGAATGCATCTGATTTTTCACAGACACCAGGTCTTAGCTTGTGGTCATAGTAAAAGTTCGATTCCGAGGTTTCCACGATACCAGTACTATAAAATTTGATTTTATCCTGCAAATCAGCTTGGTCTCTTTTTTGCAAAAGAGAATCCAGTTCTTGACCAAAATGTGTTGCAAATAGCGTTTTACAAACGTTGTTTTTAATAAGATGCCTTAACGTGGCAAATGCTATTCCTACACCTTCCTTGCTACTCGTTCCGCGGCCTATTTCATCCAAAATGGCCAATGATCTATTTGTAGCACCTCGTAAAATAAATGAGGTCTCTATCATCTCCACCATGAACGTACTCATCTCGTTGAATAAATCGTCCGCTGAACCTGTTCGGCTAAATATTTTATCCACCAAACCGATATGGGCACTCTCACAGGGAACAAAACATCCCATTTGAGCTAAAAGGACAATTATCGCATTCTGCCTCAAGAAGGTAGATTTACCGCCCATATTAGGTCCTGTGACTATCCATAATTCACCACTATGCAAATTGCAATCATTTTCGGTAAATTTTTCTAGTGATCTTCTAGATATAGCATCTTCAACTACGCAATGGCGCCCACCAACAATTTCCAGCTTGTCACTATGATCGACTTTTGGACAAACCAAATTTTTTTCTCTCGCTAAAACAGCAAATGATGACAGGACGTCCAAGTAACCCAAAGTATCTGCCACGTTGCGAATTTCGCTACTTTTCTCCACAAATTGATTTTTAAAGTGATTCATAATATTAGTCTCCTCTTTTCTAATTTTGAACACCGCAAGCTCTAACTCATTACCCAAGCTTAACCACAATTCATGAGAAAGCCAAATGGTTTGAGATGATTTTTGCAAGATGTGGAAAAAGCTGCTTTTCAAAGCACCACCATTTCTTACATATTCAATGACTTTTTTAACATTATTGATACCTCCTGTAATGCGGATAGCGTAATCGCCATTTTGTTTTTGCCTTAACGAAACCGTCTTGCAACCAAGCGTATCAACAAAGGTATTGAAGAAAAATTGTTCAAGCTCCATTTTGGATTCTTCTAGCTTTTTATAATTTGAATGCAGCTTCTGCAGTCTTTCGTTATAATTGGGGTTGACTACCCAGGATTCTCCTTCTGGCATACCGTCCCCTTGTTGCTGAGATCTAGAACGGCCCTCCTCGCTTAGTTCCTCTAAATCATCTTGCTCTAGTTTCTGTGATTGTATTATCTCTTCCTCATCAAGACAGCTAAGCACATCTTCGACGGTATTTTTTGGGAAATTTAGGTTGAGTAGCAGAGTATTTATTCGATTCTGAATATTTTTCGCGCAGTTCTCGGATTCTGATATAAGATATTCTTTAATTTGAAATGATACTTGTAAGGATTGTGCTAGTTGAATCAGTTCCAAAGCTTCACCTCTACCAAAACTGAATTTTTGCAATATTCGCGATATATCATGCACTCTTCTCAACATTGAAACTAGCGACTCGGTAGTATCCATCCTATCTTTGAAAAAAGTCACAATTTTTTGCCTATTTTTTATTTCTTTCAAATCCATTGATGGTCCTGATAACCATTGTGTTAAAAGCCTAGTCCCAACGGGGGTGACTGTTTTTCGGAGGGTGGATAGCAAAGTTCCCTTTGTTCTGCGGTCCCTAACAGAAGAATGCAGTTCCAAAGCCGCGCTTGTCCTTGAATCAATTTGCATGATAGAAGTAGTAAGCTGCCTTGTTGGTAGCTGGAAATTCATGGGAAAATCGGGCAGATGATCACTTACGTATATGAGTGTATTTCTTAATGCAGCCAACTCCTTTTGCGTGAATTGTTGCAACCGAATTTTCAGTTGGTCAATTCCTTCTTCTGTGTTTCCCGCTGCGAAAAGTCTATAAAATGCATCCATAGTACGATGTCTACTAGGCATTTTCTGGTATTTAATAAAGTACTTCCTCAGGTTGACAAGCTCGGAGTACCATCGTCCGGACTCTAACTGAAACTTCGCAAAGTATTCGTCCAATAAAATTTCTTTTGGTTGAATTCTAGTGATTGCCGAAACTACATCCTTCAACAGTACCTGTTGCACCGAAATCTCACCAGTTGATACATCGCACCAGCAGACAGCAACCTTGATGTCAGTATCGACTACATGTTGTACGCAATTACGCGGAAACTCAATGTTAAGCAAATAAGTGTTCTCTTGAAGATTTTCGAATGCCTCATCAATAAATGTTCCAGGTGTAACGATTCGCGTAACCCGTCTGTAAAATCTGTTCACGTCATTTTCAGCGGCGTTCTCCTTTTTAAATTGATCTGCAATGGTAACGCTGTATCCATAGGTATTTACTAGTACTTTCAAATGCCGACTCAACTGATGCACCGGGAAACCCGCAAACGGTACTTTACCAAAGGCATATGATCTGCTCGTTAGCGAGATATTTAACTGAGGTGCATACGTGGAGGCATTCTCAAAGTATAGCTCATAAAAAGAACCCATCTGCGTAAGGACAACATGCGACTTGTAATGATCCATCAAATCCCGGGCATATTGCAAAGATGGCGGCAATTGTGGTTTCTTTGTGACCTCCACTGATTCATTATCTATTCCTAAACCTCTTACTCCATTTTGTGCAATGGGTTGAGAGCTTGTATCGATAGTATATTCCTCCTGAGGAACAATATTGGATTGGTGATCGAGAATTAGTGACAACTTAGTCACTTTTGGTTTCTGAACGGATGCCCGGTGTTGATACCTTACGAAATTGTAAACTGATCGTACCCGGTGCGACCAACGCATAATTCAATGGCAACGGTAAGCGTTTGGAGGTAGAATCTTTCTGAATGCTATCACATCTTTCGAGCCTCCCAACCAACCAGCAGGAGAAGTTGCTTGCGTGATGAAAGCGCGAAAAATACGGGAAGACGCCTCCGGTAAAGAATATAAGCTTTTACTAAGAATCAAATAATTTAAATGATTAAATACTCCATGAATTAATTTAGAAAACCTTTGCAGTTAGGGGCTCCACAAAGGCATGGCAACCTTTCTTCGGCATCCATTTCTCGCTCAAATTTGTAGTCATACGTCAACTCTTCATTAGCTGCAATGTCCCTGAGCGCATATATCACAATTCTCTTTTTACCACCAACTTTAATAATTTTGGCTGTGCAGCTGGGGTCACAACAGTGGTTAATGAACCGCGCTATTCCACCTTTTTTTGTCGCATCTATAACAGTATTTTCATCTACTCGAAACAAATAACTTGAGCCGATACCGCTTTTTAAGTACCGTATCTCTCTCATCTCAGCTACAGGTTGTCTGATTCTTTCACCAACATATTCAATGATCATTTCCTTGGCTGCGATAGGTTCTAAGGCATACAATCCCCAGTTGTGAATTGTGGAGCGCGCGAAGGTGACGGGCTTTTTCCGCTTGTTCAGCTGATTTAACGATAGAAGCTCTGATTCAGTTCCAATAGCAGCTCTTTGCGCTTCAATATCCTGCTGGAATCTCCTGTTGGAAGCTCTGCTGTCTCTCGAAGATGAAATTTCTTGTGCCATAGATTCTGGTCCTTCTATGTTTTCAGATTCCACGCGATCCATTTCGGGTGTGCGATCCTTGGTCTCATTATGATGACTCACAGGATTCAAAGGCTCATGAGCTTTACGACGGTGAGGTAAATAACAAGCTTTGAGTTTATCAGGTATTTTCTGATAACCTTGAGACTTGAAACAGCCGTTCTCAACCTGTAGCGTAGGGTCAAGCGGAACGCCCAAAAGTTTCAACTGACTCTCTTCAATACCTCTTGCATTTTGAGCTTCAGCACGGAGTTTCCAGACACGATACTCCAATGTCGTATCAACTACCTTATCCTTTGGAGGTTCTTCGCCGAGTTCTATCACTTTCTTAAGTAACAAGAAGTCTTCCGCATCAACCACAGTATGCTGCAAATCATAAATAGATAAACGGGAAAGGACAGTGTCATCGGAACAGATGGATTCTGGAATTTCTCCTGCTCGAGGCCTATAAAACTCGGGAATTTTCATGATTTCATCTGCTTTCTTGCTTATTAGAATTGGTTTCTCATCCAGGTCCATCTCCGGCGTGGTGGATTCGGTTTCAACTTTAACTATTCTGCCCTTTTGGCTCATTGTTTCATCTTCAGCACTCTCTTCCTCGCTCACGTCCGAAGAAGAGATCATATCTTCATCTTCGGATTCGATGTAAGGAGTTGTAGATGGAACCGGTGTTTGTTCTTTGGATAACGAATCATCGTTCAACATATGGGCCATAGGCTTAACACCCTTGAATAATTTTCTTTTTCCAGATGGTAAATAATCGACGACTCCAGAACCACTTCTCTTTAGGCGGCTACGTTTGGCACGCGTTATACCGCCGCTGTACAAGCTAAAAATGTCGAAATCGTTGTTTGAACTTTGCTTTCTCTTAAGTTCTTCGGCTGCTTTCAAGGCCTCTTCCTTTCTTTCTCTTTCTTTAATCTCCTTTTTGTTGATCAAATCAGGAAAGAATGCAGGGTTCAAAGTATCAAAAACAGCTGGTCCTATAATGCGTTTTCTTATGTCAACGTGGAGGGCATTTTCTAAATCTTTCAAAACATACTTTGCGGCTGCCTCAATTAATGCTTCTCTGGTGGCGTAAACTTTAGAGTTACTCTTCAAATCTTGGGATACCTTACTGTCACCAGTACCATTCTCGAATCTCTTTACAACCTTTGGGGCAATGAACTGGAATCTCACGTCAACGGGAGACCTTTTAATGCGAGAAGTTATCAGCATTTTACCTGATTCGACCTTTTGACAATTCTTTGCATGATCAATGTCATTGAAAACAACATAAATACCAGAAGGATGATCCAAAATGCGAGACCACCTGTACCGCCTTAATTTCACCTTGAAATCCTCTATACGTAACCCATGATGGGTGGCAAAAGACTTAGAAACCACTAAGACAGGCCTATTGCCAACTTGCTTAACCAAATCAAGAGGAATTTTTTTTTCAGAATGCGCCAGCGATTCTTTTCTATCTTCTGCTTTTTGCCTCTTTTCATTCATTTTCCTCATCTCATTTTTTATCTTTTTAACTTTCTTTAAATTTTCTGCTACCGTCTTGGAAATAATTTTGTCCAGCATGTTTAACTTATTGAGTGAACAATTAAATTTGGTACCCAGAATAGAGCATCCTCTCTCTTCAGAATCCTTAAAAGCCGTATAAGCGGCC
This sequence comes from Zygosaccharomyces bisporus, assembly GCA_003707595.2. Lineage (NCBI taxonomy): Eukaryota > Fungi > Ascomycota > Saccharomycetes > Saccharomycetales > Saccharomycetaceae > Zygosaccharomyces > Zygosaccharomyces bisporus. The sequence continues at coordinate 168,905 of PPKA02000010.1, forward strand.
TTAGCGGCATCATCAAATTTTCCCGAAAGACTACCGTATCTGATTAAGTAGATATGTAGCGGAAGGGCACTGTTTGGATCGTTAAATGCTTCGAAATGAGATATATCGCCATATTTCTTGAAATAGTTTTTAATCGAAACGTCTTGTACAGTGGTCACACTAGAAATCAAAGACAAAACAACCTCACTAGGGGGAGGGGGTCCTATCGAAAATTTATCGTACGGTATCCTCGGTAACTGGGCTAATTTACTTCTAACCTTCCTGGGAGTCAAACGGTTTGAAGGTTGCTGCTGCTGCTGCTGCTCTATTCGAGGATCAACCGCTTTCTCCTGAGGAGTTCTCTGCTTAATGACCGATCGCAGTTGGCCTGCGTGTTTTTCCTGCACAAGCACATACCCAGTAATAGGCAGCTTCTTATCTCGGTTCCAGTTATTCATTTCTTCGATATGCAATAGCTTCTTCTCCAGAACGTCGAAATAGTGGTATTTCGCCATCAGCTCTTTTGTGGCCCACTTCACTTTAGGATCAGGCCTCTTTTGCAGTCGACCCTCCTTCAATGCTATATTTTTTTGCACAACTTCATCATGATCATCTCGGCGGCCTCTGTAGCTGTTGGGAAGCGACTCTCGGTCATCATGATGTCCGTAGCGGCCATAGCGTCTGCTGCTTCCGCTATTGTAGGAGCTATGATACTCAGAGCTTTGCTCCTGTGACCATAGACGGCTTCGATGAGGTCCAGCTGGAGGTGGTGGGTACGACCTCCTGTAGTATCCAGACATACGAGAACAAAAATGTCAAAAGAGAAAGCCGATAATGTGCTTTAAAAAGCTTGCGACCCCAAAGCAAACTAAAACACCAAGCAACTTTCTGCTGCTCTCTTCATTTGACTTTCACCAATATTTCAGCTCCAAAGTACGCGATGTTCAAACCTTTAATTCTTTTGAACCAAAACCTCAACCGCGTACAAAGCGATGGAATCATAATGTCGTAGAAAGAGCACTAAAGACTAATCGTTATAAACATCTGAACAATGACAATTCACTCCTAAGCTCTATTGGAGTGACTAGTGAATGAAGTGAATTATTATATGACTAATTTCCACCCACTATGTCGAATCAGCAAGCCCAGCGCTGCTTAAAGGATGTCTTAGGTCTCGACCAGGAAGAAAATCTCGATTGGAGCCAGAGCTATCTAAAAAAGCTCGTCAATGCTACTTCCACGTTATACACAGCTTCTTCCAACAAAATGATGCTAAAACAAGGAGAAGAGACTGCAAGGGGACATCTATGTGCGTACATCGCTTGTGAGAGATTGACAGAGAAACACATGCCAGAATTGGCGTACTACTTGGATAGAGTACCTCTAGAACCTCGCAAGGCACGTAAACTGATTGAATTGTTTAAGCAAAACGTTTTCCAATGCTCACCCGTTAAAAATATTCAGTGGACTCCTAGCCCGAAGAAGAAGAACCAATCGCCAGTGAAGAATGGTGAGAGATTCACGGCTCAAGATCCTGAGCAGTTGAGAAAACAGCTTTTTAACACCCCAACAAAGGGTAGTTCACCTATAATTGATTCCGTGAAGCAAGTAGCGGAAATTACGCAGTCCCAAACTAGTCCCCTTAAGCCACGGAGAAAGTTAGCTTTTGAGGAACACGAAGATTTAGAGACTCCTACTTCGAAATCCGTTCCATCTGATAGTATTTCAAAGCAGTCGCCGTCAAACGAAAGCTTGAACGATGACGAGGAACAAGAATTGAGGAGAAAACCTGGCAAAAAAAGGCAACAGCTACAGCAACCGCAGCAACTATCCAAGATCAGGAAAGAAACAAATAAAGGGCGTACAGAATTAAGCCTCTTGCATAAGAAGTATTACAAAGTGTCACCCGCGGAACTCATAGACTTATGTAATCAGTTCGAGATACCGAGAGACGTCGCTTTTAGCATTTTGGATCAGTATATGCATTATGCGTCTTACTTGGTTTGTCCCTGGCAACTTGCATGTGGGCTAGTGCTTAATGCTACGTTCGTAGTCTTCACCGAAAGGAGGAGAAAAGATCCTAGAGTGGACCATTTAATATTTGAGAAAATGTCAGGAATCATGAAAGCCCCTCAGCTGGAAGATATCACTGAATGCGTCAGTTTGGTGAAAGAACTCATTGAAGGTGAGAAATGGTACCGCGACCTGCAAATCAAACATAATTACTTTGATGGTGCTTGCTTTGATGAGGCCATTTCGACCAAATTGGGTTCTATGCTACAGCCTAACAATACGCTTGTATCGAAGGAACAATTTGTTAGTTGGAGGAGAAAAATTGAGCAAGATTTATCTCTTAGAGACATGACGTGAAGCCTTGAACGATGACATGAATGCTTGTATATACAGGAGTTCCTCTAAAAAGCTTATATTAGTAAGGTAGCAGTCTTTTTAGACGCTGAAGATGAGTCTCATGTGCACCAGTCTTTCCACTTAAAACTTTGAGTGACCTGCGTGACCAGCCAATATTGCCGTGACTTCTACCTGCTTTACCTCTTTTAAATCCGTTGGCAGTCTTTTGCCATCTCTTAGCAGCGCCCTTGTGAGTCTTCATTAGATTCCTGGTAAGCACCAAGGAATGATTGTTGAAATGGGCCAAGCCACTTAAACCGGCGCTTGTAGTTAACCTAGATAAGCACTTGAAGAGCATCTTACCAGCTGTTTCCCGTTCGTTTCTTGTATCAACAGATAGCTCTACCGTTTTCTCGTCTCTGTACTTTATTTTTTGTAACGCTATGAAAATTTCATCGCAGCTTGAGAAAAGTACATGCCGATGAGAAATTAAGGCAAGTCCTCATTTGACTGAGAACTGACTATAGAAAACTTTTCATATGCTGCTTAAAGCAAAAAGATTCATTATTTACAGACTTGATAATTAAAAGAGAATAACAAACAAACAACTCAATAGGCAAAGTGCTCTACATTGTCAGTTAGAATACACCTTGAGCCTTATAGGCGGCCAATGTCTCTTCGATCTTGGCACTGACAACTGGGTCTGCTCTGATCTTCTTTTGAACTTTGGCAGCTTCCGCGAAAGTGGTAGCCTGTAGTTTTTCGTCGACAGTCCTTGCCAAATCAGCGGCTTCTTCGAACAATTTGATAGCATCATCGATATCCTCCTGTTGCAATTTCAATTGAGCTAAACCCACCTTAGCCTGCTCAGATCTGGGATCTCTTGCGCAAGCTTCTTCCAAAAGTTTAGTAGCCTCTTGAAAGTTTGCAATACTTGGCTGCTTAGCCAACAGAGTAGCCTTACCAACCAGAGGAGATACACCCACGTGAATACCTTCAACAGCCTCTTCCAATCTTTTAGCAATTTCATATTGTTTGAGAGCTTTATCTAGATCACCTTTGTCAGCCAAAATTTCGGCGAAGAAGTTTGGTACTTCGGGAGCTGTAGAGAACTTTCTCTTGGCCTCGCTGAAAAGAGTTTCACAGTCATTAAATTTATCCTCACGATAGGCCAAACAGGCTAATTGTATGTAAGGGAAAATGTTGTTTTCATTATAACTCTTGGCCTTGTCAAAATCAGCGCCAGCTTTGTCGTACTGAGCGGTGATGAAATACATTTGACCACGATGGTAGTAGATAGCTGCATTTTCGGGATCCAATCCAATGGCTTTTTCAAAGAAATCGTAGTACTCGTCACCTTTACCTTTGTCAGCCATTATTAGCGCCATATAGATGTATGAGTTGACTCTTGGATGCAACTCGATGGCCTTCTCGATGTCAGTGTTGGCTCCCAATGGTTCGTTTTTCAAGAATCTAAAAATACCCCTGTGTTCTAATGCGATAGAGCTCTTTTCCTTCAACGAAACGTCGTTAGGATTATTCTCAAGCAACTTGGAATATAGATCTACTGCCTTCGAAAACGATGCATCTGCCACCTGATACCCCTCTGCAGATCTCTTGTACAAGTTTTCCAAACCATTCTTCAATTCCCTATCAGCTTCAGAGGTTTCGTCGTAGTTGTTAAATTCTGTCTCTGGGGAAAATATTCCAAAGAAAGAAGCCAAAGAAGTATCAGATGGCAATAACTGGCTCGTGTGTTGGCCCAATTTGTCCTTTAGTACGGTCATAGCTTGTTTGTTCAGATTTCTTTCCAACATAGGCTCAATGGAAGCCCCGTTAAAATCACCATTCAACGATAGCACCGATAGATCGAACATGGCATCTGGATAGTTTTCCAAGCTTTCATTTGCAGAGGCTCTGCGTAGAAGGGCTTTGGAGTAATCTGGTTTTAACTCTAGGGCCTTGGTACTATTTTCAACAACCTTATCAAGCTGATTCAAAGACACATAACAAGCAGAAATGTTAGAGTAGAATACAGGATCTTTCTTCAAGGATAGCGCCAAGTCATAGTATTTCAAAGCGTTGTCATAATCTTTTTGCTTGAAAAACTCATTACCCTTGTCCTTCAATGCAGTAGACCATGATTCCTTTTGCTCGTGGGACAGTTCGTCTACATTACCGAGCTTAGGAACGCCATTTTCGTCCACGGGATAAGAAGGGGAGGAGGCGGAAGTGCCATGCTTCTTCTTCTTGTTTTTTCTCTTCTTCTTCGATGCAGAGGATCCATCTGGACTTCCACTTTTCTTTTCATCTATATTAGCATTCTGCAATTGGCGATAGTACAGATATGCGCCCACGGCAGCTGTACCAGCTGCGGCTGTTGTGATGATGGCAGTTTTGTTTCTAGAAACAAAACCGGCAACGGAATTGTCGGTAGACATCTTCTCTTGAATCGAAAAGTCAGAAGGCAATTAGCAAGAAATAAATCTTACTGAGAGATCCTGAATTTATAGAGCTTCAATCCTTTGTGACTTAGCTCTTCCACTTGAATATGATATCTATACATGACCCTTTGTGGATGCCAACTCCATATTTTTTTGCATATTTTAATATTCTCTGGAAAAAAATTTTAACGGTTAAAAATCGTGATTTACGAATATAATCGGGTAACTTATTGGTAACTAGGGTTCAGCTACCTTACGAATCACCAGGGACTGTTATACAAGAAAATAATCACACTGTGAGTGTGCCTCTTTTGAGCTCAACCTAGTATGTGTTTTATTCAGATCTTGACAACTTCATATGATTTTGAGTGAAAAAAACCAGCGGAGATAAGATACTTTCTGATTTTATGTGAATTTATTTTTTGGGATACCACGAAGGAACGTAATATTGCCTTCAAGAATAATATGGATGTTTTTGAAAAGCTGGATTTTGGACATCGCAAGATAATCTCTTGTTGTTGTTTGATGGAGTGAAATTTTCAGTCGCTATACATAACATCATCATATTCCCAAGAAACGGAGCCCTTAAAATGCGTCTATGAAGCGTGCTTTATCGTTGTATTAGTTGGTTATTAAGCTCTTATCTTCATTGGTGCGTAAAAGTAGAGTAACAAGGATGAGCAGGGGGGGGGGAACAGACGGCCTTGGAATCTTTTCTCTTCAAATTATTCCCAAGAATTGGAATTTTTCGCCAATGCTAATCTTTCCAGATCCGAATTAAGTTGAATAGGTTTCATTTAACTCGAAGTGAAAAATCCCTGGAATCAACAATATTCAAGGCACAGTAGACCTGCATAAAGGTACACTTTCTTTCTCAAAATAAAAATTGTACGCCTATGAAGACAACTCCGCCTGATTCTTTTGAATTAGATAATACTCCTCTGAAATTTAGTAACTGCTAAAGTCTTTTTTTTTTTCGCTAAAACCCATATTGCTACTTAATAAGCAAAATAACAAAAGATGACTATCCTCATCTTAATCCTAATGAGGTACTATATACAAGCTGGAATTCTTATGCAACTTTATTCCCACCGAGACCTATTTTCTCTTCTTGCCCGTAGCCATTGCTTCTTGCACTCACGGTAGGCGTCAAAATATTCCTTACACATGTCCCTGTCATAGTTATTACGATCCAAACAGTTCATGCTCATCCGGGAGGACTCCTGGCATGGATCAAAATATTGACTCGCTTCCTTCATTGCAAACCTGTACCTATTAAGTCCTGATTCTGGGTTGTCTGGATAATACTGAAACTTGTCAGGAGAGCCGTCTTGAGGCGCATAATCAACCTTGCGACGGTCCACCACCAATTGGGGGTCAGGGTTCCCCTCCCGTAAGGATTCGTCTTCCTTGTTTCCCGCGCTCATTTTTTGTACTGTCTGTTGGTTTCGTTGCTTAGTGGGTTGGATTTCTTTTATCTTCGCGTTTAATAGTAGAGATTAAAAATTGACAGATGAAAGTAATACACACATAAAAAACGAGACCTTTACTGAACAAATAAGGCGACGGCAAGTGGGTGGTGAAAACAACTAGTGTTAATATCACAAGCATTGAGAGAGTAATTAGGGCAAATTTTGCGATTCGTATCTAGCGATATTAATTATTCTCACGCTGGTTCCCACCTAATCTCATCTCATCTCATCTCATCTCGTTTTATCTCGCCGCATCCTAGTGAAAGAATACGAAATATCGATGATATAACATTCATTTGCAACACTTTGCCAAACTTGCACAATGACTGAGTCTCGATGTAAAAGATGCGATGGGCCTGCGCAGATTCATTCGAGGAAGGAATACTTCTGCCAATATTGCTTCTGTAAATTCGTCTCCTCCAAACAGAGGAAACAAATGATGTCAGATGCATACTTCCAAGACATATTTAAAGTAATGCACCGTGATAAAGTGAGAAGTGAGGAACAGGCAGCTGCACAAAATGCGGCTTCGAAAGTATTGGTTCCACTTTCATTGGGTTCTTCTTCTTTGGCAATGCTGGATGTACTCAATGATACCTTAAACGAGCAAAGATCTACCCAGCGTGGTAAGACAGGATTCCAAATAGATGTTCTGCTATGCGTTAGAGATACAGAAATTGAGAACTTGAAAAAAAAAGTCGACGAGCTTTCTACGACAAGGTACAAAGAAAACAAAGGAAACATCGAATTTCACTTTGTCAGATTCGAATCCTTTTTTGATGGACAAGAGTTTCGAAAACTGATCATAAATAAAGACTATGATTGCAGTGCGGTAGGGGATTCCAAATCAAGCATTGACAGCTTACTCGACCAATGTCCCAATAGATCGTCTAGAGAAGACCTAATGACCTTTATTACCAGACATCTGGTGAAAAAATACGCATATCAAAACAACCACAAGGCTATTCTTTGGGGCCATTCTATGACAAAACTAGCAGACGAGACGATGTCTTTGGTCGTCAAAGGCAGAGGGGAGCATATCTCGTCGTTGATGAATAGTTCGGAGCCCGACCATGATTATGGAGACATATTCAGGCATCTCTACCCCTTGAAAGATGTCTTGCTCTCCGAAGTTGATGCCTATTGTTATTCTACAGGGCTGGACAAATATTTGGTAAATTACACTGCTCAGGATACTTTATTATTGACTAAGCGCACTGGGACTAAAGAAGTCGGAAAACTCATTAAAAATATGACCATAAATGAGATGGTAAGAAAATATTTCGATGACATTGAAAGTGATTACTCAAATGTAATATCCACCGTTGTTAGAACAGCAGATAAATTGGCTGAACCCCAAAGGATAACACCCACGATGAGATGCTCGTTGTGTAGAGGAAAAATTCATACCCGAGGCCCTCAGTGGTTACGCTCAATCACAATCGAAAACGGTTGCCCAGTAGAAACCCCGGAAGAGGAAGAGCTTTACGGGAAATGGAACATATCTGATTTTCGTAAAAGGAGAGACGAATATCTTACATTAACAGATTCCATCTCGTCACAAGGAGACCATGCGCCTTTGTGTTATGGATGTATAGTCACTCTCGGTGGGGTGAAAAACAGATGTATCACTTGGCCCCATAATAAAGAAAACGAGTTGACCCAGACTTTAAAGGAATTTGAACTCACAGATGGGGAAGATTAATCTATAGAAGTTTTCCTTTTTACATTACAACATATCACAGTTGAGTAACTATTTAACAACTCCTACCTCACTTCCTATGCAAAATTCCCAACAGCTCGTTGGAAGCACCGGTCCCGTAGGCAGGTTCCTTTTTGAATGGATCCCCGACTAAACCATAAGATATTTTTGGTGATGTTCCGGTGGCGGGGTTTTTCAAAATATCTAATAGCTCTGAAGAGGCAGCTTGTGAGGAAGAAACATCAGCCTGTTTACCCAGGCTAGCGTCAGGACTTGTCGAGGTCTCCGATATGGGAGATACGCCGGAACTCTTGAACAACGGATTTTTCAACACGCTCAAAAGCTCATGAGAGTCATTAGGAATTGAGGGAATATCTTGTTGTAGACCTATATCTTCGGCCTTTTTCAGCATCCTCATAAGCTCTTCCTCTGGTGACTGCCTTTTATTTACCCCCGGAGAAATGTCTTGCTGAGGTAGTTGCAAGGGTTGATAGTCAATTTTCTGATGCAATTGATTAGGTATTTTTTCGGGTGACTGTTGAGGTTTGTTGCTGTTATACGGCTTTTTCAATAAATTCAACAAATCTTCTGAAGATGGCGAATTCTCAGTTGCTGAAGAAGATGAAGATTGTGTAGGCAAAACATCTGCCAAATTTTCACCACGTTTTAATAGCTTGATCTTGGGCTTGGGCTTGGGTGCCTCCGCGGGTGCTGGTGATCCTTCTGCGGGGGGGTTACGATCTGACACTTTTGATGTCTTCCGCTGTTCGGAGTCGTGAGGTACTGGCTGGCGGGCATTTGGTACCTTTTGTCTTGTCCTCGATAATTGTTCTAATTCTTTAGATTCAGATTCTTCTCCTACGTCACTTTCAAAGTCTTCGTATTCATCTGTATCTGGTTTAGGTTCCTCTTCTTGTCTTTGATAATTGAAACCAGCCTCTGAGCCACTTTCGAAATCTTCATAACCATCACTGGGATCTTCATCTTGCAATGACGTGTCATCCACTACCACTGCATTCTGACCGACAAAGGGCTCTGGTTTGAGCTTGGGATTCTTCAACATGTTTAAAAGATCCGCAGATGGCTTTAGACCATCAATCGCATCCCCACGGGTTTCTGGCCTATCAGGGTCCTCTTCAACTTGCTTTTTGGAATTGAGCAGTGCCAACAACTGTTTTGAAGAAGATTCGGGCCTTTGCTCGTCTAATTCTTGCTGCGCAAATGCAGGTCTAGACAGTGACGAAACATCCGGAGTAGGAATTGCATTAGAGGGATCTGAAGGTAAATGACCTGGTACTGGAGCATTGTGTCCCTGATGGTGGCTAAGCGACGGCACACCCGGGATCCCTTGAGGAGCCATAAACGGTATGGTTCCATTCACGAAGGGGAAAGGAGCGAAGGGCTGGAATCCCATAACTGCTGGGGGGACCATTTGTGGGAACATCATCTGGTTCATCATTGGTGCAGAAGCAGTGGGAGGAGGCTGCACTGCATTGGAAGGCGCTTGTTCGGGCTCTTCTGGTTTATCTTCCTGTTGATGCACGGCAGAGTGCAGCATATTGAGTAATTCTCTACCTGGATCCACTTGCTCCTCCTTACTAATGCCTAGAAGCAACTTCAATTGGTCTTCTGCATATTGCTTCAATTGATCGTCACTGACAATGTGTTTTTGGCGTCGCAACCACATGGACAGCGGTCTCATCATCGAATTGATCAGGTAGTACCGCACAGTCGACTTGTGCACGGTCTTTTGAATTTTTTTAAAATCCCGCCATTCGATCTTCTCAATCTCATTACGCACCTGCGGCTTGAAATTGTAGTCCTCAGAGACACCAGAAACGATGAAGATTTTGTAGTTTTTACCTTGGATATTTCTTTCGACAAACTGATTCTCATCGATATAGTCGGTTAGGTCGAATCCAATTTCTTCTTTCACTTCACGAATACAGCAAGCAACGTCGTCCTCATCTTTGGAAATTTTACCACGCGGGAAAGACCACGAGTCAGATTCTGTGCCCTTTACCAGTAATATTTTGTTCAGTTTCTCATTAAAGATGGCAGCACCCCTAACCGGAATGCTCTTCTTGTACTGCGAAAACTTTTGTAATGCCTCGTCAGCTTGAATGTCCCATTTCCAAACAAGCGGACAAAGTCTGATAATGTTTTTGGCAAACGACTTAATTTTGAAGGAAGGTAAGGTGGGATTCATCAATTTCACAAAGTCTGTATAGAACCATGATGCTTCTTCGAAATGGAACAATTCTCGCTCTACACTTGACAAGTCTTCTGGAGGACAGTTTATGACAAACCTTACCAGCAAATCCTCAAATACTCTGTCCAGAGAGGACACATTTTCTAGAGGGTGTCGCAAGGGCAATGACATGACTAATTGATTGGGAGCTAAAGGAAAATATCACCTGCAGACCTCTACCTCTATTTTTACTTTTTATCTTGCACTTTATTTTATTATTATATTTTGATTTTTTTTTTTCTTGAAAAATAGATTGTCCTTAATGGTGCTGAAATCGACCTTGCTGTGAAGGCGTTGGATTTCTTGAAGGAAAGGGAAAAAAAAATTCGGGTAAATTTCGTATGCCAGCATTGAAAAACTTCGATGACAAGAGATGGCACCTCCATCAGTTGTGCGAGCAAAGATAAAACCGCCATGATGAGAGCTATCAAATTGGGATACGTCCCAGAGCATTTTTCCACGCCAATCCACTTTGCCCAATCGCAGGGATTCTTTCAGAGACAGGGTCTCAATGTGGAGCTAGTACCCTACCCCAGCGGATCCGGCCATCTGATTCAGTCGCTGGACCAGGGTGAGCTGGACTGTGCTGTGGGCCTGACCGAGGCGTTTGTGCGGGGTATGGCCACCTCGCAGGCTAAATATTCTATCGTGGGGACCTACGTGGAGTCCCCACTGAATTGGGCCGTCTCCACGGGCGCGCAGCGGAGCGAATTGACCACTCTGAGGCAGCTAGAAGGCAAGCGCATCGGCGTGTCTCGCATCGGTAGCGGCTCCTACGTGATGTCGTTCGTGCTGGCGATGCAGCAGCAGTTCGACGCCCAGAAGCCCTTTGCAGACTTCCCCGTGTGCCACACCTTCGAGCAGCTGCGCAGAAGCGTCAACGACAAAACCGCCGATGCGTTCATGTGGGAATATTTCACCACGAAAAAGTACTACGAGGGCTCGCACCCGGAGCTGAAAATGCTCGGAAGTATCTACACACCTTGGCCCTCCTGGGTGCTAGTGCGCCAGAGCTCCCTACCCGCGGAGCAAACCAGCCAGCTCGCCAGCGCGCTCGACGAGGGTATCGCTTACTTTGAGCAGCATCCCGAGGAAGCTGTCGAGTACATACAGACGCTGGGCTACTCCCAAGAGGACGCAAGAGAGTGGCTCAAAACGGTACAATTTAGCAAGAACTGCGGCAAACCCCTAAGCGAGGAGACACATGGCAACGTCCTGCGCATTCTACGTGCCGCCGGCGTCGTCCAAGATAAATCAAACGTCTAACTAGAACTATCTTGATGAACGTTAGTTGCATCATATTGTGTGTGTGTATGTGTTAGAATCAAACCGAAGACGAAACATGATCACATGATCTCGTCTTCGTGCTCAAAAATTGACTTCGCCAGCCGCCGGCCCCTTCCAAAATTTGACTCCTGGAGAGTTTATCGTCCATTCGGCCTAAAGCGAAAACACGGCGAACACCGAGCGCCGATTTCATTGTGTTGAATGAAAGATGCATTGGACCGCACTTTAACGACAAGTGATGACCGTGTTGGTATTCACAACGAATGGTTGGATGGGCCTTCTAAGGGAATCGCGGGGGGAAACTGAAGGGGCATCATCACAGCGTTATCATCATCAATGGATACGACCCGAGTGATATATAAGAGAAGAGAGTTCTAAGTCTGTAGGCATAGACGATTGGGAAACAAAGGATCTTGGCATACGCGCACACACGCACAGACACACACACACATCGGTTACCATATTCTTGCAGGATGGTCAAAGTCACATTGGATAACGTCGAATTGAGAGTGGACATCGATTCCAAACCCCAGTTTGCTCCCTCAAGCACCACTGTTGCTGATATCCTCACCAAGGATGCGCTAGAGTTCATCGTGTTGCTTCACAGGACTTTCAACGCGAGGAGGAAGCAGCTGCTGGAGGCCAGACAGGAGGTGCAGAAGAAATTGGACACGGGCAACTACCATTTGGACTTCCTGCCCCAGACGAAGGCTATCAGAGAAGACCCCACCTGGCAGGGTCCCACTCTGGGCAAGGGCCTGGAGGACAGGTCCACCGAGATTACGGGCCCCCCACTGAGAAACATGCTTGTGAATGCGCTCAATGCGGATGTGAAAACTTACATGACGGATTTTGAGGATTCTGCTTCCCCCACCTGGCTCAACATGATCTACGGCCAGGTCAACTTGTATGACGCCCTGCGCGACCAGCTGGGATTCAAGACCCCTAGAAAGGAGTACAAACTGAAGGCGCCCATCTCGGACCTGCCAGCTATCATTGTGCGCCCCAGGGGGTGGCACTTGGTGGAGAAGCACCTCTACGTGGACGGCGAGCCCATCAGCGCTTCAATCTTTGACTTTGGTCTATATTTCTTCCACAATGCGGTGCAGTCCGTCAAGATCGGGAGGGGCCCATTCTTTTACCTGCCCAAGATGGAGCACCATTTGGAGGCCAGATTGTGGAACGACATCTTCAACGTGGCTCAGGACTGGGTCGGGTTGCCCCGCGGTACCATCAGGGCCACTGTTTTGATCGAGACGTTGCCCGCGGCCTACCAGATGGAGGAAATCATTTGGGAACTGCGCGCACACTCTGCTGGTCTCAACTGTGGTCGCTGGGACTACATCTTCTCCACCATCAAGAGGTTGCGTAACCTGCCAGGCCACGTTTTGCCCGACAGAGACCAGGTGACCATGACATCGCCCTTCATGGATGCCTACGTCAAGAGGCTGATCAACACCTGTCACAGAAGAGGCGTGCATGCCATGGGCGGCATGGCTGCACAGATCCCTATCCCTAGCGACCCTGCTGCCAACGAGCGCGCCATGACTAAAGTGCGCAACGACAAGATCCGTGAGTTGACTAATGGTCACGACGGGTCCTGGGTGGCACACCCTGCTCTAGCGCCCATCTGTAACGAGGTGTTCATCAACATGGGTACCAAGAACCAAATCCACTTCATCCCAGACACTTCGATCACCGCTCAGCAACTGGTTGACACCAAGATCTCTGGCGGCCAAGTGACACAGAAGGGTATTATCCAGAATTTGGACATTGGCCTGCAGTACATGGAAGCCTGGTTGAGAGGCTCCGGCTGCGTGCCCATCAACAACCTGATGGAGGATGCCGCTACCGCGGAAGTGTCCCGTGCCCAGTTGTACCAGTGGGTGAAGCACGGTGTGGTGCTGGGCGACACCGGCGAGAAGGTGACCCCACAGTTGACCTCTACGCTGTTGAAGGAGCAAGCCACCAAATTGGCCAAGGAGAGTCCCTTGGGTGACAAGAACAAGTTTGCCCTTGCTGCCAAGTACTTTATGCCAGAAGTCACTGGGGAGAAGTTCAGCGAGTTCTTGACCACACTGCTGTACGACGAGATTGTCTCCACCAAGCAGACTCCTACAGATTTAAGCAAATTGTGATGCAGATACATAGTGTGTACGTTTGATGATATTCGTTTAACGGTTCAAAGCCGAATGAGTTTGAAATACTTTGGTGTGTTTTCTCCATCCATCGCCCTGCAGCGGGGAGCTGTTTGTATATGAGCGTTGTTACGTTAGTCCGCGGTTCAACCGCTGGTATTTATACAGACAGTACACCTTGTACACACACAAGAGGGAGCTAGCGTCCATAGTTTATTTGGACGGGCCCTGCTTTGTATCCAAGAGCCTTCGGAGCCCGGTTTGATGCACGTACATGCGTTGTAGGAGTCCGTGTGGCTTGAAACGATACGCTCGGGGTCATGAAATCAGCGATGCGAACATTCTTCCCTTTCGCGTTTTTGAGACGTCCGGTCCTCGCATTCCCCGTGTCCTCATGAAACGCGTTTCACATTCTTTCGCTCGTAAATCATGATAACGTACATAATGACCGATTCGTACGGCTCCGTTCGTAAAAGAACATAAAAAAAAAAAAATTAAAAATAAAAATAAAGACGAAGACGGCTCTGGAAAAGCAATTTGTACCTCAACCCAGAGCAACTTTTAACCTCATCTGGATCAAATCAGCAAGCAAGTCGAAAGTCATCAGGAAAAAAAGAAGCTTCTCCAGAACCTTTTTTTTTTTTGCAAGTGGCTGGAGCCAAGTCGAAGTTAAGAAAAGACTCTGTAGTTGCAGAGAATATTAGTAGCAACCCTTGATCAAGGTTCTTCAACCTTTGCGTTTTGTTTGTTGGTTGTCTATTTTACTTTATTGTTTTTTAATTTTTCCTCCCTTTTCTTCCATATCATCGCAGCCGTCGGTCAAAAAAAGAGCAAGTCTCCTATAAGTTGTTATATTACAGGAATCGGAGCAGACAAAGGGGAGAAAGCACTTTTTCAAACTACTTCTCCATCAGCGCGTGTGGTGAGTTTAAAAAGGGATTAGTTTTCCACCGGCTTACCGATATTAGCCTTCATCTTAAATAAATAGCATCGCGCGCCCGTGTGCGATGTATAATCCAGTCGCTCTCTCTGCGGGTAATACGGCAGCGGCATCACCATCCACACCCATATCGTCGGCAGCCAGTGCGGCCAATACCAACATCAGCACTGCTACCGGAGGCAGCACGGCGAATTTTGGAATGACAAATAGCAGCAACAGCGCTGGGTCCACGACTGCCAGTGCACCCACTGGACAAAGGCGCAGAAGGGGCTCCGGGCTGAACTCCTTTCTCAACTCCTTTGGTATCAGGCAGAACAGCGCACACAGCGGGAACTCCAACAACCCGTTTGTGAATTTAAGCCATACACAAGGCAGCGGGGCTAACGGCGAAACAGGCGGAGCTGCCGGGATGACGCTAGAGAGGCAGCGGCAGCAGCAGCAGCAGCAGCAGCAGCAAGCACAACAACAACAGCAGCAACATGTGCAGCCGTCCTTTCAATCTCAAGGGTTGCCTGCAATGCACAGTTTCCACGACCTCCCCATCTCGATATCGTTAACGGCTCACCAAGACGGCTCTGCACCACAGCTTCCCCCCATGGCCAGGACCAACACAGTCTCTGCGTCTAGCTCCCCACTGGGACCCTCTGGCCCCTTGCATCGTGACCACAGCGGTTCCGTGGGATCGGTGCCAGCGGCCCCAACACCAACGCAGGTGGCAGCGCCCGCACCAGCACAGGTTATAAACGGGCCCATTGCTGGAATCGACCCAATCCACCCAGAGTCGCATACTTACAACGGTACGACGTCGGGCGGATTCACTCATACCCCAAACAGCGATGGAACGGCCCCTTTGAAGAACTTGCGCCACTACATATACGCAGCCGATCAGCCCAACGCGGATGAGCTGCTCAACTTAGAATTGACTAGAAACGTCACACTACCAGAACCAGTCGACGAGGAGACTTTACAACAACGCAAGGATAAACATGGCCTTTTCAGTATCAGGTTAACGCCTTTTATTGATGGCTCTTTCTCGACAAACCCTGGGCTGTCCTTTGACCCCGTCATCAGAACTGCTGGTCCCGGTTCTCAGCTAGTCATAGGTCGTTACACAGAAAGAGTTCGTGAAGCCATTGCCAAGATACCAGAACAATACCACCCTGTCGTCTTCAAGTCCAAAGTCGTCTCGAGAACGCATGGCTGTTTCAAAGTGGATTCTCAAGGAAACTGGTTTATTAGAGATGTTCGTTCTTCTAGTGGTACTTTTCTCAATCACCAACGGCTTGCTCCTGCTTCTACGATGTCGAAGGATACGTTGGTGCACGACGCTGATATTCTGCAGCTGGGCATGGACTTTAGAGGTGGTGCCGAAGAGATTTATCGTTGCGTCAAGATGCGTGTTGAGGTCAACAGGTCGTGGAAGAGGCGGGCAAATGCGTTTAACAAGGAAGCTTTACAACGCATAAAAAACATACAAAAGTTGACCGCTGGCCTTGAAGAAGAGGATTGCTCTATCTGTTTGTCTAAAATTAAGCCTTGTCAGGCGATGTTCATCTCACCTTGCTCACACAGCTGGCATTTCCAATGTATTCGCAGGCTGGTTATGACTTCATACCCTCAATTCATTTGTCCTAACTGCAGGTGCGCATGTGACTTGGAAGCCTCGTTGGAGAGCAGCGAATCAGAAAGTGAGATAGAAAGTGATGGCGCACAGTTAGTAGACGAGCTGGGAGTCTTACTGGAAGACCCCAAGGACGTCAACATGGGTTAAGAACCGCCTTCTTTTTGCTCACAGAAGAAAAAAAAACAAATTAAAACAAAAACAGAGAGATATAACTAACATATATGCGGTAGTTCCTCGTGGTGCGCTTCACGGATTGATGTTTAATACTTGGTTTTCATTACATTTTTTTTTTCCATATTATTCATGCACCACTGACACGAAACGCCGACGCTATACAGTATTTTCTTGCGTACGCGTGCAATAAGTAACTGCGTCCTAAAGTCCTTGTGGCTATTAGTATCTACAATTGTACAAAAAACTACCATTAGTTTCACCATATTAATGTATTTCCTTTTCGTCCATCAATCTCAGTAAAACGTCCTGCGTTTGTTGTCTCCCCAACCCGTACTTGTAAACCTCATGACCACCTTCGACAATCTTCCACTCTCTTGCCTTACCAGACAATTTGGTGAGTTCCCGCTGCCAGTTACCCCACTGAGGTGACTTTTTGACTAGCTCTCTAGAACTGACCACACTCAGTTTCACATCTAGTAATTTTTCTTTAGAAGACAATACGTCTTTGTAGCTCAAAAGCGAACTTGTCACACTTTCCAAAAATTTGGCACGTAAAAACTTGCTTTGGTACTTCATGTCACGTCCAAATATACGTTCTCTAGAGCCATGATGAGCAAAGAGCCAAGAAGTCTGTAATTTTAAGCCCCAACAAGACCAGAGCCCATCCCACCAAATCTTGAACTCATTAGGTCTTGCAATTTCAGGAGGCAACCAGCTAATATCATCCGGATCCTTATGGCCATCACGAGAAGGCGGCAGAAGCCTCTGCAGGTAATTTTTCAATAGCAAATCTTCATGCCAAGACTCCACCAGCATCATACCTTCAACCAGATCCAAATTCTTCGCCGTGAATACCTGCGCAAACAAACCACCCAAATCGTACCCTATGGTGATAAAGGGACCGGTAATTTTAGCCTCCTTCAAAAGTGCATTTTTCAAAGCGTCCGCCACCATAGCGATGGACACTGGGGCAGGCGCTGAGTCACTCAAACCATAGCCAGGTCTTTCATAAGTACAATACCTGTGAACTCTATTCAGATGGTACAGCTCTTGTATCCAGGTGGCCGAAGAGAACCCGGTATCTAGCCCGCCATGTTCAAATAGCAAGATGGGCTGTCTTTTCTCACCGTCATCCAAAGCTCCACTTTCAAAAACGTCCCCGTAACACTCTATGTGAAGTTTGTAAGTGTGAGCATCATCAACCCAATGAAAAGCACTATACGTTGCAGCTTCGGCAGTCACGTCAGCAGTACCTTTAGAAACCCTGTGTATATCCCAAGCTGACAGCATTGTGTTCAAAGTGAACAACACAAAAAAGAGCAACAGGAAAAACTTCACAAAATTTCTTATACCAATGTAAATCCATTCGGTCAGTGTATGCTTCCCAGAGACTGCAAAACGTTCCCCGCCCTCGCGATTCTCCGAGTCTTCTTCTTGTTCGGGAGCATGTGGTTCGCTAAGCTGACTGTTGTAGCTGAATAAGTACCAATCAATAACGACACCGATAAGGAAAGAAAATGCTGCCCACAAATATGTAAATGTTCCAGCAAAACCGATTCTTTTCCTCGTGTAACTGATAAGGTATACTAGTCCCAAGTCAAAAAGGGTCAAAACACACAAAGTGACGTTTAGGGCATAATCTAAGGGAGAGTACAACCCCAGGTTATTAAACCACAAATTGAGTGTATTAGCAATGATGGAAATGAATATCAGGGTCAAATCACTAAAGCTGCAGTACCTATTGTTGGTCCTAAAGATGTTGATATTGAAAAAAAAATCACTGATTAGTGTGGTAACCAACCACACCGTGTTAACGATAATAAAGATGTTTAAGATCCACCTTGAATTATTGCGAAACAACCTGTACTTCTTATGGATGCCATAAAGTTTTCTTTGGAACTGTGACTCAAAGTCAATTGCACGCTCATCTTCCTGGTTTGGCTCCGTTGAAATTGGTTGAGGCTGCACACCAATAGCTCTATGGGAAGGTTTACCCTTTGTTGATTTTCCTAGTAAGGGTTCTTGCTCGTCTCCCAAAGACGGGTTGTTAGGTGTGTTTTTCGAATTGGGAGCCGTTGTAGACTCATTTTCTGAGGGTTGTTCACTGCCTACAAAGTGCTCCGAATTCCCAGAGCTTTTGATCGATCGATTGCTCGTGTTGATAGGTTTGCTGGCCATTACGAACCTTTGAAACACCTTAGAGCCTTTGATCAAAGTTTTTCTGTCAGTGGTGATAAAGAGCAAAGTTCGCCCTTAAAGTCCTTATTTTGCAATTCACAAAACCTGCGTACCCGGCGGCCGGGTATCAAGAAACAGCAATAACAAGAAAACAAATACTAAAGCGAAAGTCTAAACTTCTTTGTGTGCAAAAGGTATATAATTAAGGATATCTGAGTAGCGCACTTCCCTTTACCATGAAGTACAGTTCTTTATTCAGAATTTAAATGTGTGAAAAGGAAAGCTAGAGTTTGCATTTTATTGGGTCATTTACAATAGCTAGTTGGGATTAATCCCCTCTCACCATCAATCTCTGCGAGAGTCCAGCCAGATCCATCATCTTCTTTTACCACATAAACTGTCTCGCCTGCTTGAACAGTCATTTCATTGTCCTCTTGTGCATGGTAATCGTACTGGACAGCCAGTTTACGCGGCGACTTACTAGAGCCTCTCGGTGGAGGGACACTAGGAGGTTTACCCTTCCCTCCCAAAGCCGTGGGTTCTTCATTCACTTCGACGTACGAAGTTGGTGCAAGTCCCTCTTCAGCTGTCGTATTGTTTCTCAGCCTCGTCCAACCAGAACCAGTGTCACGAGTAAGTACACTGATGGAATCGCCAATATTGATGGAAACCTCATCATGTTCGCGCCCTTCAAAGGCAAATAACACACGATTGCTATTCCCTGCAGAAGTTGGTGTAACTCTCGTTGACAAGGTGTCGAGCGTGTGATTTGACTTCGATTCGTTATCTATGCTTGCCGTACTAGGACTCCTTGAATGGAGATTGCTACTACTGTTTGCATTACTTCCGCCACCAGTGCCCTCGCTACTGCCTCCAAATAAAGAAATTTTGCGTGGTCGACCTTTTATAGGAGCCAAATGTGAAGATGACCTGACTGGAGAGCTTAACATGTTGGTTTTATTTTTCAGCTTACTGAGAAGTCCAGATTTTTTCTTGACTTTAGAAAGATCAATGCCATCAGTGCTTAGATCGAACTCTTCTGGTACATTATTCTGGATACTTTCAATTTGCACCTCTGCCCGCAGTTTTAAAGTCTCGTGTTCTGTAAATGGCATTACCGCATTCAAGTAAGCTTTCACTACATCGTAAAAATTTTCAGCTTCCAATGCATCTTCTTGAGATTTTATATCCGTCCTCTTGTCATTCAGGGAGGACAAGCGAGTCTTCTCATTTTGGGTTAGCTCTTGATACTTATCGTATTCTTGCTCTGCCTGAGCTAACTTGATTCTCAGATCAGATATGTCGGATTGTGTGGAAATAACAAACGTATCATCGTCTTGCCACAAAGGTGCGGGCTGGAAATGGAAATCTTTGGGCTCATTCCATTGTTTTGCATTATGTTTGATAAACATGGCGGTGGCCAAGGAAGGTTTATTTTCACCGACTACCGATTCGGCGGCGGCCAATCTTTGAGCAATCCTCTCACCAGCAGCCTTCTCAACCACACCGGCAGTTCCCCAAATGTCATTCAAGAAAAGTACACGGCTCTCATTCAAATCTTGGAGCAAATCCAATACTTCAGGAGTGTCTTGGAAATAAAATTTGTCCTTAATTCTATTGGCTTGATTTATTCTAATCAGATATTCGTTTTTGGCAATATTCATTTCATTCTGTTTTTCCTCCATTTTCTGCTTGGTACGGTCACCGGGGGATTTTGTATGCCTATTTCTAGCATTCTCCATCACAGCACATGCATCGTCGTAGTTCTTCTTGGCTCTATTTGCTTCATGGTAAGCCTTTTCCCGCTTGTCCACCACTTCACCGTTAAAGCTGCAAATTTTGTTAAAAGTACTATCCATTTTTGCATGAATTTGAGACAATTGATTTGCTACCTGCCCTTCAAAATCACGGGATAATGCCCAGTGGTCCTTAGAGATCGATTCTGTCTGCGTCAGCACCTCGTTCCAAGCCACAACGGCTGCTGTTTCCACTGATCCCGGTGTCATGGCAGGAGACTCACCGACACTTAGCGTAACAGCATGATTACTTTTCTTGCTGAAATATTCTCGAGTCAATGCACTGAGCTTTTCACTGTACTCATGCTCGAGCTTTGCTCTCTCTCTGTAAAATTGTTCTATGTCTCTTAGCCACTTCAAATTGTAGTGCACCCATTTCTGAGTCTCACTGAACGAATCATGAAGTTCGTTACCAATTGACAACTGGGTACTCATATGCGAAGGACCTGGAACAATGAAGGCCAATTTTTTGTTATGTCGATTTGGTAAATGATTCTTTTTCGAGTCTTGTCTCGATACGGGTTTCGACGGCCCCGGTGGAAAACTACAGCTGAAATCGATCCACAAGGCTCATCACATTATAACAAAAAGAACTGCACCTAAATTGTAAAAAACAACCGATTCTATCAATTGAAAGGATGGATAAATCTTCTGTAAGTGGTGGAAACTCAATACCGGCCCCCAAACAAGAGATGACGGAACAACAAAAGGTACAACATCAATTACAAGTGTTCCAGAATTCGCTTCCAAAAGTTAGTCAGATCGTGTACATGCTGCTCTTGAATGAAATTGTGCCACTTTCTATGGCTGTAGAGAATAAGGTCAGTGATTTTAGCTCAAAATTGGAGGGAGAGGGTGACGATGTCGCCCAATCGGAAGAACAACTGCAGAGACTTCATATAAATCCGACGCTGGACCCACCGTCACATCAGTTGTGCCGTGATCTTTACGAGGCAGACGAGGAAAGACATAACAGAGTTATTGATAGGCTCAGAAGTATCGGTTTCCAAGTTGGTAACAAGGTCACACAGCTATTAGTGTTTAGTAACAATCCTAATCTACAGTTCAAAGATATGGACCTCCTCTCAGTAATGAAGTTTATCTGCAGGGATGTATGGAAGCAAATGTTTAACAAACAAGTGGATAACTTGAAGACTAACCACAGAGGAACCTTTTACTTATTCGATTACGAGTATCCACCAATCCAGTCATTTGCCCTAGACAGTGAATCAAGTGAAAAAGAACTTCAAATGGTCAAGCCATTTCTTGAACTTGCAGTTGGTGTCATCAAAGGTGTTTTGGCTTCCCTGGGATATGACGCAGAGGACGTAATATGTTTAGCGTCTTACGTGGATAGACCCGATGAAAAACCAAGGACATCTTTCAGCAAGGGAGTTAGTTTCCATGTCCAAGTAACCATGCAATAATAATATATATAGTTAAAATGCTGCTTTAATAGGGGAATTGGGTCTCAAAGCCTATGTAAATGTAAATCGTGATCGGCTTATTTCTTTTTAAGAGGTTCCCCACAGGAATCCTCAGTCAAAAAACATTTCTGTCGGAGCTCCACCTGAGTCAGCCTGTTTAAATTGGCTTCTAAAGCTTCAAGTTCTTGCACAATTCGTTCTTCAAAGATTTGTCTTTGCTCTTCCCACTTTCTTCGAATCATTATTTTCTGCTTTAATGTCACTTTTTCTGTCCAAACACGTCGGCACTCTTTGCACATCTGTCGATACCTGCTAGCATAATTGGTTGCTTCCTCTTTTAGTTGTCGATAATCCTGTTGTGTGTATACGCTTAATCGATGGCCGCCAGCGATCGCCGATTGCTTGATAAGCTGTCCTCTTCCAGCGATCCGCTGTCTTCTGAGGTTCTCAATCCATGCGATTTCGAACTTGCATTTAAAAGTGTTCCTGAATAACATATATTCGCTGGTAGCGGGGGTAGGGATCTCCAAGAACTTGGCTAATTCAAACTTATTCATTTTCTTATAGTTGACATTTTTAAAATGAAAGTAAAAAGCGTAATAAAGTCTTTTCTTCGTGATCGAAAGCATTTCCCATTCTCTGCGCATGTATCTCTTCAGTTGGGGATCATGCTTGCGATGATCCAATTGACAGTAGTAATGAAAGGCGGTTGTAGGTGAAGTATTCAACTGTTTCTCAAAAGCTCGTCTAGTCAAATAAACTGATGCGGACAATGAAGCCCTCATGGACGACGTGCACCGCATTGGTCGCCGTTGATCGAGTTGTAACTTACGTTTTAATCTTATATGGTAATACTTGCGAAACGCTCGAAGACGCGTAGATAAAAGAATAATACATTTGATTGACGGAGAAAAATAAAAAAATGGAGAAAAAAAAAGATGGAGAAAGAGATACTCAATTATTAATATTATTTATTATAAGTGATCCACACGGCAAACTTAACCCTTGTAATTGATGTTTTTGAATTGGACCTGTCCTTGTAACTGCTTTGGATATCCATTACTACCGGTAGGTTCACCAGGTTGATCCAAGGAGAAGGGAAACCCGTTCGTTGCTGACGAAGCTGATGATGGCGGCTGCAGCGGCATCGGTGGCAGGGCCCCCGCACCCGTCGGGTCTGCTGCCTGTTGTGCATGCTGCTGATGCAAGTGTGGATAGCCGTAACTGATCACTGGATCGTTCGAAGCTTGCGAAGTGGCATGCGACTTACTAGAACCTAGAGATCTTGCCGCTAAAGGATTGCCGAAATGCGCAGCAGCTGCTGCTGCAACTCTCACATCGTCCTGCACATGTGGTGCTTGCGAAGGGACATGTTGCTGCTGCGTATTGTGGCGCTGATGCGAAATATTCTGCACATTTTGTTGTTGCTGCTGCTGCTGATGTTGCCGCTGCTGCCGCTGTTGTTCATGTTGCTGCTGTTGCAGCTGCTGCTGCCGTCTTTGCTGTTGTTGTTGTTGTTGTTGCTGTTGTTGTTGTTGTTGTTGCTGCTGCTGTGGCTGTTGTTTGATTGGAGATAAATGCTGTTCAGCAGGTGGCTGCGAAGTCCCCTGCGATAAACTGGAGGGAGAAGCAGATTGTTGCCATTGCAGGTCCGCTGGAGCTACACGAGTACTTCCTTTGCCTCTACCCTTAATACCCTTGTTGGAATTTTTGTAGAGCGAAGCAAAATAGTCCAGAAGTTCACGTTCTTCTTGAGAAATATCCTCATTGGGATCCATCTCTGCTAACCTTTGCGTCAATTCGTTCAACGTATTGAGATGAAACCTGTTTTGGTGAGCCTTCATGTTCCCTAACTGCGTGAAGGTTTTATTACAGGAATCCAGTTTGCACACAAAAGGTTTGAGCTTCTGGTGGGTCACAACGTGTGCTGCCAGATTACCCTTTCTTGAAAATCTCTTACCACATAGTTCGCACTCATAAGGTTTTTCTCCAGTATGAAGCCGCTGATGGGTACGCAAATTGCCTCCCTGTGTGAACCTTTTACCGCAGTAATCGCATAGGAAGGGTTTGTAACCTATGTGCGAACGCACATGCACTTCCAAATGAGTGCTCTGTGTAAAGAATCGGTGGCAGTAGGGGCACTCGTGTTGCTTGACACCATGGGAACCCTTCGGTTTTTCTACACCACCCACAAGTTGTGAAGAAGGTGGTAGAATCTCTGAGTTTTCATCGATAAGTAATCTGCCGTCTGAGGATGTCATTATCTTCTCCGTGACACCCTTCTTGCGAGCCTGGATCATTAGCATGAGTTGATCAATCTTTGTAACCCCAAGCAGTGGCTTCGAATCGTCGAGAGGTGCCTCGACGCCGGGGTCCAGGATGCCGCTTGGCAGTTTGGTTAATGTGTCGTGGGTTGAACTGATTACCACGTCCTCATTCCCAGTCTCTTTAGATTTTTTCTGCCTCTTGTTCCCGTTTTTCTTAATCAACGCCGTTCCTGGGCCTTCGCTCACGACTTCCGTTGGATCTGGGGTCAATTCAGCTGAGTTAGTTCCCGAAGCCTGTGGATACATGCGCGGACCCAACGTGTAATTTTGGGCATCAATTGAACCTCTCACCGAAGAATCTCGCCTCTTGAAGGGGAAATCGAAGTCGTCGGCAGTAAATTTCAGCGAGTTGTGGCGAGAAGAAGACGAGAGCAGTGGGTTCGACGGCTGCGCGAACAGCGAATCGAAGTCGGTACCCTGCGGCCGGCCCGCGCTGCTTGATCCAGACCCAAGAGGAACCAACATTGGTGGTTTCATAGCTCCCACGGAGTCTCTTTTCCCACTATTGCCGCTGTTTTGGAAAAAATCCAAATCTGGAGCGTCCTGAGACCCGAAATAAATCGAATTCCTCTTGGAGGATGGCTGCGAAGAGGAATTGTTATTAGCAGTACTATTATTATTACTATTGTTGTTGTTGTTGTTGTTACTGCTGCTGCTGTCGTTGTTGTTGCTGCTGCTGTTGTTGTTGTTGTTGTTGTTGCTGTTGCTGTTATTGTTGCTTGGCTTGGGCGAGAACGTAGGAGTCTTGAACCGTGGTGGCATGAACGGGTCGCCACCCTGCGGGGCGACCTGCTGCGCGGCCTGCTGCGGTATCTGCTGCTGGGTGGGCTGCCACAAGTTATTCACGATACTGAAGCCACGCCCAATCTGGGCCAAATCTGCAGGCCCTGCAGTGCCGTTCATGCCCGATCCACCGCTGAGCGAGGGCCTCTCCGAGATGTTCAAGAACGACGAAAGAGAAGTGGAAAACCTTGGCTGGTTGAAATTGGTGAACATAGAGATTGAGTCCTGCCGGGACGGCCGTCCCGGCACTGGCGCGTTAGCACCAGCGCCGCTGCCTCCACCTCCACTCATATTCCCGCTTCCAAGACCACTCCCCAGACCGCGTCCACTGTTGCTGAGTCCCGTGTTGTTGCTGTGGTTGTTGTTGTTGCTGCCGCTGCTATTGCTAGTGTCACTGCCGTCTACTCCACTGGTATTGCCACCTGCAGTGGCACCTTCGCCATTCTCTGTCAGTTTCTCGTCATTCATAACGCATCCGCTCGCTGTGTTCCTCTACTCTGTCAAAACTGCAGACTAATTGCTTTTTCCGCCTCTCTTTTTTCTTTTATCGATCGCTTGCTCGCTGTCATCAAACCGGGTAAAGCAGCAATGCGTCCCCTGACAATGCAATATACAAATATACACTATGTAAACAATGAGTTGGCCTCCTTATGCAACCTGTCGCAATCCTGTCGCCAAAGTGCAAATCTCCAGCTAAAAACAACGAACAACGTCTGCTGGTTAGTAGCAGTAGCCGGGGTAGATAACGATAGTTACTCTGATCAAACCTGTTGATTTATTTATTTATTTATTTTTTTGTTTTTTTCATTTTCACGCAGAGAAACTCCCGCACAAGCGACAAAAAGACAGTCAGGATCGGCATTAGGGCCGTATTCCTCTCTCTCTCAAAAGAACCGCGGATCCTCCTTTGGCGGCTAAATATCGCTCTTGTGCGTATCAAGTACTATGGTCGGGTACTGAGAAAGTAGTCTACTGGGGCTACGGCTAAAGATGCGGATCTCAGCTGCGTTTTCAGCCAAGCCTACTAGCCAAGACAGCCTCGTGGGAATTTGTGACAGCAGTCCATTCGAAAAAAGAACAAGTTGGACTGCTTGTCAAAAAGAGTTCTGCTGGTTTGCAGCGGTCTTGCAGCAGTCTTGCAGCGGCCTTGCAGCGCTTCCTCGTGCAGTTCGTTTATATACGCTCGGATCATATGCCCGGGTAACGGCCGCGCATCCCCATTCAAGAAAAAAGTTCCAAAGAACATCATAACTCATCACCCGAATACTTTCGATACTCAGTGCGAGGCAAAGGGCAATGGCTGAGGCTACTAAGGCGGACCCAATCCCAGAAGATGTGGACATGACTCAGGGAGAGCAGCAGGAGGAGCAGGTAGAAGACGTCGAAGAAGAACTAGACAGAGAGAAGATCAAGCTGCTGCCTCAGGCCACGTCCGAAGACGGTACGTGCGCCTCATTTCAAATCGCAGAGGAAGACCACACGCTGGGCAACGCCCTGCGCTACATGATCATGAAGAATCCTGAGGTGGAATTTTGTGGTTACTCCATCCCTCACCCATCCGAGAATCTGTTAAACATCAGAATCCAGACTTACGGAAACGTCACAGCGGTTGACGTGCTACAGAAGGGCCTGCAGGATATGATGGACATGTGCGACGCGGTCGAGGACAAGTTCACACAGAGAATAAGAGAGCTGTGATGCTCCCCTTACGTACTGTAATATAATGTGCTACTCTTTTCGCTCTCGAATGTATTTTATCTAGGTTATCGAGGTCACGTGCAGCTCATCGCGCTGAAAATTTTTCAAAAGCTTACAATTTTCCGAAATTTCTTTTTTTTTTTAATAATTTTTTTTTTTTTTTTTTTTTCAGTTATAAATGTTCAAGCTCATCGCAAGCAGCTCATCGCTCTCGAGGAACACTTCAAAGAAGGCAAAGCACAGTTTCTCAGTGTTTTTTATCATTTCTCCGTTCTTCTTCTGCTGAGTGATCAACTTCGAAAAATGTCTAGAGACGATCAGTTCAATAGAAACAACTTCGGTTCCCGTGGCGGTGACTTCAGAGGAAACAGATCTTCTGACAGAAATTCTTACAACAGAGACAGAAACTATGGCGGCGGCGGCGGAAGATTTCAAAGCCAACGTGGTGGTTTCTCAGAACCCCAAGAGCTGGTTAAGCCAAACTGGGATGAGGAGTTGCCTAACTTGCCAGCTTTTGAAAAGAATTTCTACGTCGAGCATGAAACCGTACGTAACAGATCTGATGCTGATGTGGCAAAATTCCGTCAGGATAACGAGATGACCATTTACGGACACGATATCCCAAAGCCTATCACTAGTTTCGACGAGGCTGGTTTCCCAGAATACGTTCTGAAAGAAGTGAAAGCTGAAGGGTTTGCTGCCCCCACCGGTATCCAGTGCCAAGGTTGGCCCATGGCTCTTTCCGGTAGAGATATGGTTGGTATCGCTGCTACAGGCTCCGGTAAGACTCTTTCGTACTGTTTGCCTGCGATTGTTCACATCAACGCCCAGCCTTTGCTTGCGCCAGGTGATGGTCCAGTTGTCTTGGTCCTCGCACCAACGAGAGAACTGGCGGTGCAAATCCAAAAGGAGTGCTCCAAGTTCGGTAAGAGCTCTAGAATCAGGAACACTTGTGTTTACGGCGGTGTACCCCGTGGGCAGCAAATCAGAGATCTGAGCCGTGGTGCCGAGATTGTTATCGCCACTCCCGGTAGGTTGATCGATATGCTTGAAATTGGCAAGACCAACCTGAAGAGAGTCACTTATTTGGTTTTGGACGAAGCTGATAGAATGTTGGACATGGGGTTCGAGCCTCAAATCAGAAAGATTGTTGATCAGATCAGGCCCGACAGACAGACGTTGATGTGGTCTGCTACCTGGCCCAAGGAGGTCAAGCAACTGGCCAAAGATTACTTGGTGGACCCTATCCAGGTCCAGATCGGCTCTTTGGAGCTATCTGCATCTCACGATATTAAGCAAGTTATTGAAGTGATAACTGAGTTTGAGAAGAGGGATCGTCTGGCCAAACATCTGGACATTGCATCGCAGGACCAGGATTCCAAGGTGCTAGTGTTTGCCTCTACCAAGAGAACTTGTGACGATATTACCCAGTATTTGAGACAAGACGGTTGGTCAGCTCTTGCCATTCACGGTGACAAGGATCAGAGAGAACGTGACTGGGTTTTGAACGAATTCAAGACCGGTAAATCGCCCATTATGGTTGCCACGGACGTGGCCGCTAGAGGTATTGGTATGTGTTACTAACGAACTTTTTTTTTGCATTTGCATTTGCATTTGCATATGCATTTGCTACTAATTTATTGCATATTATCTGGTGGTATTGGTGTTTTGTTTTTGGAGTTTTTTTGTTTTTTTTCGAATTTTCGCATTTCATGATACAGCATTTGAGCGGGCCGGTCCCGTTGTTCCTTATAGCTTCCTCGTCACAATTTTAATGTGACATTCTCGTTTATCGTGGCACAAATCTAATAGTTCAGCTACATCAAGTCCAATTAATTGGCGAGTGATTTAAGAAAGATGGGGTTGATGATTAATTACACCTTTTGAGAAATATTTCAGGGTGATCAGTTTTCAACTTTGTTTGATTTCCATTTTAGAGACTTCATCTTTTTAACTCAGTCTGTTGTGTAGTTGCACTTTGTTAGCTATTTTGTGCCTCTCTGAACCAAGCTTCAAACAGCAATGTGTCATCTTCTTCGCCAATCCAGGCAAAGTTTCTAATTGGGAAAGGTAGAAGATGGTATATCTGCTTTTGAGGCTTTGGTCGGTTTTCGAATCGTATGGGAAGCAATTATGTAAGATGAACCATGCTTTATCATAACTGTTATGAGTTGTTCTTTACACCAGCCTCGGATGTCTTGCAAATCTTGGTAGCTATCAACAATTTCCTGACTTACTAACTGTTTAATAGACGTCAAGGGTATCAACTACGTCATCAACTATGACATGCCGGGCAACATTGAGGACTACGTCCACAGAATTGGTAGAACCGGTAGAGCAGGTGCCAAGGGTACTGCTGTGTCCTTCTTTACTGAGGCGAACAAGGGTTTGGGAGCCTCGTTAATTTCGATCATGAGAGAGGCTAAGCAAGAGATCCCACCTGAATTGGCTCAGTATGATAGAAAGTCCTACGGTGGCCATCCAAGATACGGTGGTGGCCGCGGTGGTTACGGTGGTCGTGGCCGTGGCGGCTACGGTGGTCGTGGCCGTGGCGGCTACGGTGGTCGTGGCCGTGGCGGATACGGTGGCCGTGGTGGCTATGGTAAGCCAAGAGATGGAGGTTGGAACAATAACAGGGGGGGCTACAATAATAGGTATTGAAGCCATTATTGACAGACCACATATATTGTTCTTTCGATGTACATTACAAATTCTTTTCTGCTAAATATATAGTAATACATAGTATTATTGCCTTTTTATACACGCTTTTTTTTATTAACACTATGGAACTGTAAATTTTATGAATATTTTGCAAAAGACCCATTTTTCTCACCAAGCCGTATCCCAACCATCATCATCTTCAAGAGGTTGATCCGGAGTATATTTATCACTCTGAGTAGTTTTAATTCTAGCGGCGCCTTGCTTACTTTTAGGTAAAGCTGAGGGCGTTCTTGATCTTGACATTGACCCACTAGAACGTGGCGATAAAATACTACCGCTAGTTTTAGGTTTATTCAAGATACTGGATTTTTTTTTCACAACAGGTGCTCGAACTGTGGTAGGTTTGGTGTTGGAGATCCAATCATCGTCTATCGCATCTGCATTCCAAGACTTTTCAATTTTTGCTGGCTTACCAACCATCTTTTGAGATGTCATATCATCCGGGTCATCAATTGAAAAGTTATCCCAACCATTATCATCAAAATCTGCCTCTAAATCTTCACCGCAAGAATCTGGCGTGCTAACAGACGCCCCACTAGAAGGTGTGGTTTTGGTATTCTTTACCTTAGCGGGAAAGCTACCAAAGTCATCCGAGACATTAGAAGAATTCCTTTCCCCAAAATTTGCCCAAGCATCGTCATCCATTCTTCCAGTAGTAGTGGTATTTGGGTCTGAAAATCCAGTTCCTGTAGTGATCAAAATTGAGGTTAAAAACTTTTCAGCCAACTCCTCCACGTTGGGCGTGCCTTCATCACAATATTTATCAAAATCGATGTCTTTGGTGGGAGAATTTGAAGAGCCTTCATCCTGTAGTAACTTGGCTTCGTCCTCTAGTTTGTTGAGGTATCTTTGGAAAAGGGTTTTAGCCTTCGATCTTACTAACGGATCCTTATCTAAAAGACCAGGCGCAATCACGGTCAAGATTTTATTAGCGATTGTCTTGACATCGAACAAATTAATTGTTTCGCTCAATCCGTATAGTGCTGCTAATCTTGTCTTGATATTTGGATCCTTCAAAGATTTGGTGAAGGCTGTAGCCAAAATATTAGCTCTATTCCCCGAGGAGCTGGAAAGTAAGGTAGAAATTTTTGTAATTATGATTACTGTCCACGCACGAATTTCAACGTCAACATCAACCTGTGTTTTAGCCAAATAACGGAGCATCTCATTGTTTAATTGTCTTTCTGTTATGTAGGGAACGATAACGGGAATACTTTTCAAAGTTTGTAGGCGTAAAGTGGAATCTGTGTCTGCCAGTCCCATAGAGTATCGTGGGTATATTTTATCAGAAACTTCTCTCTTTTCTAGATGATTGACAATTTTAGGTAAATAAATGAGCAGCAAGAAACGAGTTTGTCTATCCTGTAGGGCAAAACAGCTATAAAGCAATTGCTTCGATGATTCAGGCAGATATTCCTGTTCGATAGTCAGATCCAAAAATATTGCTAATAGAGGAATAACTTTTGTTAGAGCAGATGGGTTACTAATCTGCGTAGAAATAAGCCAGCTTAAAACATTGGTCAGCTCCGGTATAAGCATTCCCTTTACGAAATCAGGCAATAAATGGTGAAATAAAGTTTTATCATCAAAGTAAGCATTTTGCAAATTGGTCATAACAACTAACTTGCCCTCAGGATCTCTAATATGCATTTCCTCCAGCTGTTGATGCAACGGTATCAAAGGATTCTTTGCCCAAGTATTAGTAGCTTGCAATTTTTTAGTATAGTTTTGAATTGAGGTATGACCTTGAGATAAGCTCTGTGTGGCCATCTGCCAATCCTTGGGTACATGTGCTGATCCGCCCAATAACTTGCATATCAAGCGACCTAATTGCATGGTGTCCACTTTCCCCACATCTTCGGATACGGTAGGAAGTCCCATGAGACTGTTATAAAGTCTCATGTGTGAACCGAAGAGACCGGGATCCAGCTGCGATCTTTCAGTACACAATTCCAGCCCAAATAAGGTCCACTGCCCTTTGGAATCAATGAAAATAGAATCGGGGCTAAGAGTACCCAGTGCGAAAGTATTCAAATGCATCAATGTTTTCAAAAGCTGTAGAATTCCCACCTGAATTGCCTCAGGGTTTTTTAGCAGACTGGGTAGTTCATCCCAAGGAAAAGGTGTAGTTCTCTCTGTTACGATGAAAGTGGATTGTGGGTCCGAATCAAAAGTTTCGAGTACTCGACAGAGACCCGGTATTCTCAAAATCTTTGATTTATGAATTGCATTCGAGATCAGAGGCTCGTTCTGCTGAGATCGATTGGCTTTGAAGATGGTCACTGGCAGCGAATCTGACTTTCTTGTCCCAAAGAAAACCTGCCACAAAGCAGAATCATGTACAGCATTATCCTCAATGGTGTAAGGAAATTGGAAGTTTGAGATCGACTTGAATAGGCTGATGAAACTCATCTCTGTAACTATCCTCTTACTCAATGTTTTGTCTAACAACAGTCACAAGGCAGGTTAGAGTAAACACGCTTAATGAGTCAAAATATAGAGAAACTAGCACGTGAAACCAGTGCCAGTAAATAAATAGTACATTTACGTACATATGCTAGCCTACTTATGAATTTCCGAGTTCCAGCTTGTATAATACATCTCTATAGTTGTAGCTATATTGGCCCTTGCAGCGGGGGGCTAGCGTTACGTGTCTCTATCAACGCATGTTGGCAACGTAGTAAGCCACCGCAAAAAAGACAACTGCACAGGCCAAAGCCAGTTTACCGCTGCCCTCGCCACCGGTGGTAGCGTTCTGGGCCACACTAGCAACCTTTTCGCTCGAGACGGCCTGACTAGCTGGGTCCAGACTGCCAACCAAGAGATCCTTCAACATTTCCACGGCATCATCAGAATGGCCAATGTCATTGAAAGCCTCCGTTCCGTCTTGGCCTGCTAGGTCAAGCACGATCTCATCACCGCCAGGGTGCTCCTCTACAAACGTAGTGACATCGTACACCTTACCATCAATAACAATCCACGCGTCCTGGGGGGTGTTATGTTCAGCAACCTGCTCAAAAGTGAAAACCTTCGACATTGGAGATGTGATTTACTTATATTTCAGCTCTTCGGCTGGCTTATTGTGAGCTTTAGTTGTTTATCTTTCTCCCAGCTTTTCATTTTCTAATTTTCTAATTTTCCAACAGTTGAAAATTTTTCGATGCCTACTTAGACGCTTATACAATAATACTACCATTTAAATTCGATGCCAGCCTTTTTCAATTTTTCCACCCTCTGTTCATGCCTCTTGCGTGCCCTCTCTTTCAAATCTTCAGCTGATCTCTTAATCGGCGTCTCCTGAAAAGCCTTCTGCTTGTATCTATATAGTTTCTCGACCTTAGAGCCCTTGGGCAGTAGACGAACCTGCATGAGATGGCCCATTATCAAATAGTTGTTCATGGTCTCCTGTGCGACCTTAGCGTCATCTTTATTAGCGAATTCGACGAAGCCGTAGTGTCTCGAGTTTCCGCTCTTCTTGTTGCGTGCCAGTCTAGCGTCCTTCAAGTCGCCAAATTGTGAGAAGTATTTGCTCAACTCTTTCTCTTGGAAGCCGTGAGGAAGCCTGCTCACGAATATGATGCTGGAATAATCGCTTTGTGATTTCTCTTGCTTCTTTTCAGGTTTCTTAGAAAGCTTCTTGACCTTGTGAGCACGATCTTCCTCGTCAGACAAACCTTCCAGGTCACTTTCCGAGTCACTACTACTTTTCCCGTTGTCTGAATCCGAATCACTGCCCAATTCCAACTTTTGTTGCTCCTCTGGCTTCTTCATCAGCTCTTTTGATTCTTTGCTAGGCTTCTCAGCCTTCCCAACTCTTTTGACCATATTGATAAGAATGCGGGCTCTGTGTCGTCCCAGATTTCCTGATATCTTGTTGCCCTTCAGTATGGTGCGATGAGCTGCGATGAGCTAAGATGAGCTGAAAATTTTGCTTGTTGTCGCTTGGGCGCGAACAAAATTTCACCAAGCTGGGCAATACGGGGCACTTCATAAAAAAACAATTGAATCAGATTCAGAATTACTATTCCACTATATGTGGGTACATTGGTAATACAGAGCTTGGAATACTTTGTTTAGTGGAAGTCCAACCACGTTGTAGTAATCACCATCGATCCGCTCGATAATCACACCGCTTGATCCCTGAATCTTGAAACCTCCTGCGACTTGAATGCCTTCGCCGCTCTCCACGTAGTCTTCTAATAACTCCTGGGGTATCTTGGGATCGCAGTACAATTTAGTCTCCTCATGAAATGTCTCCTGAATGGTGTAATCATTCTTTCCCCTCCATTTGACCAATGTCACAGCTGTGACCACTCTTAAAGGTTCCTCATCCTCATAACAAAATTTCATCAGATTTTTCAATTGGATATCTTTGCTTTTCGGTTTCTCGTAAATGTTACCTGAGCAGTCAATCACCACAGTATCCGCACAGACCACTAATTTTGGCCTGGTGGCATCATCACTAGCTATATCTAAATCATGAATGATGGCCAGAGCTTTGTGATAGGAAGTTTCACGAACGTAATCTACCGGATCGGTGTAATGAGACTTATCTAGGTCTTCCTCAAAGCTGGGCTTCATCAACGTGACTTGAGGAAACCCCATAGTGTCA
This sequence comes from Zygosaccharomyces bisporus, assembly GCA_003707595.2. NCBI lineage: Eukaryota > Fungi > Ascomycota > Saccharomycetes > Saccharomycetales > Saccharomycetaceae > Zygosaccharomyces > Zygosaccharomyces bisporus. The sequence continues at coordinate 202,807 of PPKA02000010.1, forward strand.
TGCATAATTTCATAGCGACGGGGCGAGGAGCTACCCAAGATGACTTCGAACTGTGAGGTAATGGACTCTATAACCCTGTTTCTCATACTTGACTTATTCATGTTGTGCTGTAGTGGAGTTAAGTTAGTTGCGCGACGCGTTTACAGATTACATAGGTTGAATTTTTGTTAGAGCTATTCTATCAGTCATTCTATATATCTTTTCGGCATGTTCCTCGCCCTCCTCTTGCGCCGTCTCGCCCTTTTCCAGGGAGGATTCTTGGGAGACCTCTTCAGTTGTATTATTCTCACCATCCTCTGTCCTCGACTTTTTGTTCAAAGCCGCCTCGCCGGGGAAAGCTAACTCGGTTCCCACCAGCTTCTTCCAGTCGCCCTCGTATAACTTGTTCCCTATCTTGAATAATGGGTTCGGTGTGTTCAGTCCGGAGTACTGCAGCGAAGCAGTTCTATCGATTACAGATTTTTCTCTGTAATTACTAGAAGGCAAGTCCACACTCACGTAAACAGACTCCATGGTTTGTTCGGAAGGCCCATCGGCACCTGCGGCATTAGCAGCAGCAGCCTCACGCCTCAATTTCATATCAGCATCTGATCCAGCTTCAAATGCATTCCTGTAATCCCAATTCATCTCCTCTCCCTTTCTTAAAAACTCAGTGTTGCCGTTCATGGTCATTCTCCACTGCCTAGCTTCAAATGGTAGTGACTCCCCGTCTACCGTTGGCGGAACCAATTCGTACTTGTCTAATGAACAGCTGCCGCTTCTAATAATACTACCATCTTCATCCAGAGGTTCTCTCCAATTAGAAAATCCCAATAAGTTCATACCAAGGGCAGCCTTGGAGGCAGCATGAGTCACTAAAAGCACTGTCTCCACATTGGGGAATTCACGTTCAACTCTGCTGATGAAAATAGGCCAAAATTGATGGCATCTCGAGTACAAATCTTCCTCTGTCTCCCCCTTGTCGCTAGGTGTTATGCTAGACTGCCAGTTGTCACTAATCTTGCCCTGAAAAAAATTGTTCAATACGTCCAATTTTGCTGGAATGGGAATGACCTCTCTGTCAGGCTTGTACCATTCACCTAAACCGGCGTCAACATGGATTGGTAGCTCCAAAATGTCAGCTATCGGTTCACTGGTTTGGATGCACCTGTAAAAAGGTGACGAGAAAAGCATCTCTGGTTGATTTCCGAGTGATAAAATGTAGTGAGCTAGCTCCTTGGCTTGATGCACGCCATGTTTTGCTAACGGGACATCACTATCAATACCTGTAGGTGGAAGTGGATAAGGTCCCTGTGGGAGCCAATTAGACCTATACCCATGCCTAGCAATATAGATGGTCTTCACAACCATGCGAAACTGTTCTGAGCCTAGCTTCGCTTTATTTGTTCGAACTTAACTTCTATGTTATGCCCATTAGCTGACGCCATTTTTTTTTTCCGTTCTTTCGGCCTTTTTATTTTACTGAGGTCTGGAATGTTGTGACTTCAATGTATAAACAGCAGTCAATGGACGGAAAGCTTCACACAATGAAAGCATCACACAAAAAGGTTTCCGCTGGGACTTCCAAGAGAGTCAAGACTTTGTCTGTAACAAGACCTATTGTCTACGGGAATACTGCAAAGAAGCTGGGGGAAACGAGGCCGCCAAACGCGCCAGCAGAGCACACGCATATATGGACCATATTTGTTAGAGGGCCTCAAAACGAAGATATCTCTTATTTTATCAAAAAAGTTGTTTTCAAATTGCATGATACTTATCCCAATGCCACAAGGACTGTGGAGGCTCCTCCTTTTGAACTGACAGAAACTGGCTGGGGTGAATTTGAGATCAATATAAAAATCCACTTTGTCGATGACGCAAACGAGAAGATGTTAAGTTTCTATCACCACCTGAGGCTTCATCCTTACCATAATGTTAAGAGCGAGAAACAAGAGCCTAATGATGAGATATCTGCCATTTTTTATGACGAAATAGTTTTTAATGAACCCAACGAACAGTTCTTCCAAATACTAATGAGTACACCAGGTAATTTACTGCCGTCGAACAAAACTGAATCTTGTGTTTTTTCTAGGCAATTGGAACAAGAGGAGATTGACAGGATAAATATTGGAATTAAACAAGTGGACTCCGAGATCGATGAATTGAAAGCAAAGTTAAACAAGCAACTCAAGGACTGATAGAGGAGCCTGTACGACGTCTGCGAATTGGAGCTCGAACTTCTCCTTACTGTGTAAGCATATCGTTAAGAATTTATGTTAGTGTATTCATAGATAATTAACTATAGGTGGGCTTCATTTAGGAGTCAAAGGTTTCCAAGCATTTAAGCTTAAATGTTCTAATTCAGGCTTTTTCGCTGGTTTTACTGGAGGGGTTTTCTTGAGAGCTCCGGATTCTGTATCTATGGATCCTCGCTTTTGTGTCGACCCATTATCGTGGGAATCCACTTGATTAGCTTCCTCTTTTCCGGTGTTCGTTTCAGAGGAATCTGAATTCACCTTAGTAGGTGGTTTTGTTGTCGACTCGTGAGACTCGGAGGTTGATGGCAATGGTGCCGGAGGAGTTTTCGTTCGTGGCGCTAATACGCTGACTGTCTCAGAATCTGTCAGCGTAGATTGCGGGGATCCACTCAAGTGGGCGGGCACTGGCGGTGCTTTCTTTTTGGGAATCAACGTCGTCAAAGTACTTTTATCTGGCTTCAAAGGAGGATTGCTCGATTCCCTCGCGGAGGTGGAAATCTCCGATTCTCCCGTCGTAGATTCTGAGAGGGTAATTTTCGATTCATATGCATGAGAAGGCACCGGCGGCCTTTTTTTATTTGGAACAAGCGGGAGAGCAGAAATCTCTGAAGTTGTGCTCCCAATATCATTTTGATGTTTTGGAGAACGTGAAGGTACTGGCGGGCCCTTTTTCTTTGGAAATGATGTGATATCTGGATCGGTAGTTGAAGGCTCCAAACGCTGCTGTGGTGAGCCACTAGGAACCGAATTGGAAGAAACTGGAGACGAGTGAATGCTTTCGGGAAAAGTAGCAGACTTGCGTGGGGCAGGAGCTTCCACCTTTGGCAAAAATGGTGTATTCGCTCTACTAGGCGTCTTAGGAGTCAAAACTGTTTCAAATCCTGGTGGCAATGATTTTCTTGATTGAGGCGGTGGTGGGGGACCTGAATTAACATTGTCTGGCGGAGCAGAAGAAGTAGAAGGTTTTCTACTCGTAGTAGCACTATCACCAGTTGAATCATGCAATATTTTAGAGGTTGAAGATAATCTAGAAGCAGGTGGAGGAGGAGGGCGCAATTTCGGCTTGTTATATGAATCCCCGACAGGCGATACGCTTCCTTGTTTGTGTGGCGGCACCGGTTCAGGGGATAGTGACGAACTTGCAGAAGAAGAAGAAGGTGATTTTGACTTGAGTGTGCCGTGTAAGTCTAGTAAGTCAAATTTGGGACTCGCAGGTGTAAATGGGTTGTGACCTTCGGTGCTAATTATAGACTTTTCATTATCGATATCGAGAAGAGCATTGTTAGTTTTACTTTCGCATTCTACTTCAGGGTGTGCTCGTTTGTACTCGCTGTACAAACGATTCGTCAGATCCAGTCTAACGTTTTCATCAATGAGAGTAACTTTGGCTCTGTAAGCAGCATAGACAGGCCTGTGGTCACTGATAGTCAAATGAGCATCTGCATATGCCAGAGGATGTAAATTTGTACCCTTGTACACTATTCTGTCAGTCCACGAAGGTGTTCTCGCTTTTTCTGAAGTATCGTAAACATCCGTACTATTATCATACTTGTAAGTCGGTCTAAATTTCAACGTAGGTTCTCTAAAGCCCTGAAATACGACACCAGTATTAATTTCTTGCGTCAATTGGTCATAGCGCAACAGCCTTTCAATATAACCTTCTCTCTTTGCTGCCAACTCTTGTCTCACATCTTCATTAGGCAAAATTATCCTGTAATTCAGATCGCCAAGCCAGAAAATGGAATCGTGATGTGGTATTGTCTTGGATCTAGTGAAAATAATACTTTTCACTATACTCTCATAATCGCTCCGACGCTCGTCAATGTTATTAGATCCTGCTGCGAAATGTGCATTCACAAAACAAAAAGATGTGTCTCCGTACTCAAATCTAATTGCAACTGCTCCTTTATTTCCAGTAATTCCACCAAATCCTGTCTTTTTGGTTGCACCTTCCACTTGCTTAACCATGTGAGCTTTGTCAGCTTTGACAAAAAATAATATGATTAACGATGACATCTGCTCGACTCTCAACAACAGGTACTTTTCAGAATATTGATTCAAGCATTTGTTGACCATGTTTTCCCAAAATGAACCTTTAGAATAGTCGGCATTCAGTAAAGATCCAGCTGAAAGCTCGATAACTTCTTGCAATCCCAAGACAACAATATCAGGTTTGAATTTGTCGCCAATGGGAAATAACCATTTGGATAAATCTGCATGTCTGGATGTGCCATTGACGTTATAAGTTCCCACCAAAATGTTTGTATTAGAATGTGATGTGAACTGGTCAGATAATCCCTTCAGTTTTACGTGGACGTACTCACTAATTGGGTCATATAATTGAACAGAATGCTGGTGAGGTAAACGACCTAATAGTGAATCAATGTTTTGCTGTTTTCCTTTATCCATGAAATTATTAATGTACATCCTGCTCACTGATTTGGTTGCATCTGAAAGAGCACCCGCAAAGGACATCTTACCTTTTCTGGAGAAAGAAGATTTAAGCGCATTGGTACCTGTATAAATCTGAGAGATTTGGTCACCATGGTCAGCCCAAAGAGTATTATGCTTATGAACAAAGTCTTCATTATCAATGTAGCTCTTCGGGCTGATTAGATGAAAGTCTTCCAAAAATGTTTTTAATGCCGTTAGAGACAGTACTTGCTGAACAAGGTTAGTCCTGTCCAAACAATCCAAACAATTGGTTCTAAATACACCCTGCTGCTCAGAAATTAGCCGTTTCTCTCTTACATCATAGGAAAAATATCCAGCTACTAATAACGAATCAATGATTTTGGGAATTAGCCTTCGCACTGCAGAAAATCCTTCCTGGGCCGTCTCTCTATGAAAATCAAACTCGGTTAAAAAAACATCTTGCCCCAATTTAACCTTTGTAGAGTTCCGCAGATGTTGCCTATAACGTTGTGAAAGCTCTATTTCACTTGATTTCGTCGAAAGTAGATTCACAACATGCACTGGGCCATATTCTTCCTTCAGTGTTACAAAATGCTGATCGAAAATAGGTTGTGTAGCCTCTACCGACCTTGTTATCTGAACTCTAGGATTTATCAATGACGTATCTTGTTCCCAAAACACAGGGATGCTACCTCTTATCTGTGTAAATGCATAACAGTACTGTGACGAGTACATGATAAATTCCGTTTCCACAAAATTCGCCACATTTCCTTCATCATCCACACCACGGACAATGAATCTAGTTCCCGCTCTTTTCCAGCTCTGTTTGGAGATCACAGTAACGCCAACCTTTAATTTCTTGATATAGGTTACAAAAGTTTCAGCAAATCCGCGTATTACGGTCGTTAAAAATCCTTGATCATCTAGCATCTGTTTAGCATGTGAATCTAGCCGGTCTCGGTAAGTTATAATCTCTTGCATCAGGAAATAATTCCACATGTACTCCTCCCTAAAATTGTCCACACTCAAAGAGTGATCACCAAACCCTCGTTGCTGTAGCGTGGAAGTGAGGTCAAAGTCGGAACTGTAGTAAAAAGAGCCATTGGACAGCAATTTCTTCAATTCATAGCATGGATGTCTTGGATAACTTTCAGGGTAGTCGGGGTCGTTTTCTGATAAAACTGGATAACCTGAAGCGTCTACTTCCACAAAATCCCAACGTGAGCTGTTCAGACAAAAGAAGTCCACAGCATATATTTTATTCACGGTTTCTCCCGGAGTTGGTTGAGCCACTTTCGATTTACCTGTAATGGCTCCTACAAATATAAGGCCTTCCACTTCTATGAGTCCAATAAATCCATACAGTTCATGAGAGGATAATTTCTTGAAGCCCTCATGGCTCAACTCACTCTTAGGTAACAGCTCCACCGCACATCGGGGTCGCTTTGCGGGATCGTCACCAACAGCCTTAAGGATCAAGGCGAAGGATTCTGAGACTATGGCAATCCTCCTTTCCGGTTTTGTCGACAGGTATACAAGC
>PPKA02000010.1:209098-232269 GCA_003707595.2 Zygosaccharomyces bisporus
CACGATGGAAAAAAAAAAAAAAAAAAAAAAAAATGCCATTATGGGAATAAGAGCTAGAAAATAACGAAGTGTACGCTTAGTTATGGTAAATTCCCTTACTAGACTTATTAGCTAAAGTTGTTTATAAATAGTGCTTACATAACTTTTTTTTTTCTGCAGGTGAGAAGCTTCTTTTAGTTAGCCCCAGATTTTGGATCGGGCAAGGAAATTTCACCTGCATTGACAATGCTGTTGACGGAAGAGAAGATGGCCTTGAAAGAAGCGTCACCAACATCCTCGGAAATGCCCACACCCCACTGGCGTGTGAGTTCGTTATCTAATTCGCGCCTGTAAGCAAGAGACACGTAGGTAGCCGCCTGAGTGGAGGATCCAGAGCCCAAAGAATGCTCCGCGTAGCTGTCGACTGTTAGTCTGACGCTCAAGAAATTCGACAATGCATCAATCAAAGAAGAGATAGGACCATTGCCAGATCCCTCAATCTTGTAAATGCTGCCGTTGCAGAGAATCTGGCCAGTCAATGTCCTGTGATCGGGGCCCACCTTAAGGACGTCATACTCAAGTAAGCTGATGCTGTTGTAATGCTCGTTATTGAAATTGTAATGCTTCTTGAACACATCGCAAATCTCGCCCGACTTCAATTCGCGGCCCAAGTTGTCTGCAGTGCTCTGCACCACCTTGGAGAACTGGATCTGCAGGTTTCTGGGCAGGTCCAATCCGAGAGATCTCAAAATGATCCATGCGGCACCACCTTTACCGGACTGCGAGTTGACACGGATAACAGCTGCGTAGTCACGACCGATATCTTTTGGATCTAGCGGTAAGTAAGGCATAGACCAGTAGTTATCACCTTGAGCACGTCTCTTCTCCTGTTGAGCAAACCCCTTCTTGATGGCATCCTGGTGAGACCCACTGAAAGCGCAAACGACAAGTTCACCGCCATATGGAGCTCTAGCAGACACAGGGATCTTATTGCAACGCTCGACGATTTCGATGATGGAAGTCAATTCAGAGAAATCCAAGTTGGGAGTAATTCCGTTAGTGTACATGTTCAAAGCGATTGTAACCAGATCAACGTTACCTGTACGTTCACCATTACCGAATAGACAACCCTCGACACGGTCGGCACCGGCTAGAATGCCAAGCTCGGAAGCAGCTACGCCACATCCACGGTCATTGTGGCAATGGGTGGAAATGCACACTTTCTCACGCTCTGAAATGTGAGTCGAAAAATACTCGATCTGATCAGCATAAACGTTGGGTGTTGAAACTTCGACAGTTGCGGGCAAGTTGAAAATGATGGGATTTTCCTCGGTGGGCTCCCAGACACTTTTCACAGCCTCGCAAATTTCAACGGCAAATTCACCAGGAGTGTCACTAAAAGTCTCTGGAGAAAACTCATAGGACCAGCGGGTAGCCTGCTGTGCTGGGTCATCCTTGGTCAATTTTCTCACAAGCTTGGTAGCCTCGACGGCCATTGTGATGGCCTCCTCCTTGGACATCTTGAAAACCACGTTGCGAAATAGATCACTGGTGGCTAAATACATGTGCAAAGTTGCTCTTTTAGCGCCCGTCAATGATTCAACGGTACGTCTGATTAGATGCTCACGAGATTGGACTAAACACTGGATATTGACATCATCTGGGGCATGCTCCACGGCATACCTCGTAAAATCGAAGTCTGTTTGAGAGGCTGAGGGGAAAGAGACTTCAATCTCTTTGAAGCCTACTTCTAAGAGCTTGTGGAAGTATTCCTTTTTCTGTTCCACGGACATAGGGTCCGGGAGAGATTGGTTACCGTCTCTGAGATCTGTGGATAGCCAACGTGGGGCCTTCGTAATGGTACGATTAGGCCACTGTCTGTTGGGAAGTTTAGGTGGGGTGAACGTCTTGTACTTGGTGCTAGGGTCTTTGAGCATGTTCTTGTAAGCAAGCTTGACTGGCGGGATGGACTTTCCAGCCCTGCCAGCCTGTTGAGCCAACTTGACAAAGGTCTCACGAAACATGTTGAAGCACCTGAACCTCTTTACTTGGAAAAGTATGCGTGAAGTGCAATGCACAGTACGTTCAAAGTACAATCTTGTCTTATATACCTTGGACATGAAATTTTTTCTTTATTTTTTTTTTTTTTTTTTTTTTTTTTTCATGACTGAGTCATCTTGAAAAAAAATTGAAAGCGATACCGGCCCGTGACCGAAATCGAAAGTTCATCCGAGTCCACCAAACTTCATCGTAAGCATTTGCACTCACTTGAACGTTATATACATTTTACAGATTACTTTTGGTACAGGGTTCTATCACTGGCCCTCCTCTCGAAGCGAGTATACAGGGAATTTGTAGACGATGGCGACGCAAACGAGGTACGCCTCTTTGTGCGGAACCTACTCATAAACTCTTTTCCCTTGCTGAGGAGCCTCTGGGTACCAGCCCCGATGGCGTCTGGCGATTCGGAGGGGGAATTCTCTGTGCTGTTCGGCGTACTGGGCCCACTGCTGCTGAAGCTGCTGCTTCTTGTGCGACAGTTGCTCGGTAGTCTGCCGTTGTACTGGCCCGTGACCAGTGTCGGAAGCTCGATCGCTGGGATGAGAAGCGTCGACGGCGATCTGTCTGGTCGTATTTTGGGGCCGCCCCGCGGGCTCCCGCAGCCGCCCGCAGGTGTGCTGCTGTTGACCTGCCTCACGTACTGCCGGTACGCGTCCGCCATCAGCGACCAGGCGTGCTGCCTCGCCCGGCACAGCACACTCCTTGGAAGGCGCCCGTAGCACCTGTAGGCCTCGTGGAACCCCCTCTTGATATCTGTTGGTAAGTTACACTCCATGGGGGAGTTTTCCTTGATGAATGTTTTGTATATCCGCGTGTTCCACCTGTGCACGTCGAAATTAGCGTCATCGCACTGCTGCAGGTACCCGTTGCACGTTTTCCACAGCTCGTAGTTCTCCTCGCAGTGCGATTTCAGCAAGAACTGCTCGAACTTGGCCTGCGTGTACGGCGAGGCCTCTGCGCCCTCCCATTCGTCCGCTCCTGCTCCTGCTGCTGATGCTGCTGATGCTGCTGATGCTGCTGCTGCTGCTGCCTCTGCAGTGTTCGACAATACCTCGTACAGACTGGGTACCGTCTCCCTGTCATTCTGCGACATCGTGGTCCGCTTCCATGAACAGCCTGCGTGTGTCTGCCGGTAGCCTTCCTTATAAGAGGCGAATCTGCGCTTGCTCGACGTGATAATGGGAAAAAAATAAAAAACAAAAAAGAGCGTGTATTATTCGATGCCCTTCGGTTGTAGTGCAGTGGGAACGCTGAGTGCAGCGAAGAACAAAAATGCCAAAAAAGTGTCGGCTAACAAGTACAGAAGAGACTCTGGTGTGGAAGTAAAAGAATTCAACACAACTGTGTCTTGGCAGAAACGAAAAAAAATACGGCTGTCTAGTCCGCCCCAGGAACAATGAATGGCCTTACGACACTGAATCGCGTGTGTCGCCAGAGGTGATGGCCGTAACTGCTGGCGATGCAGTTAAAGTGGTGCTGGTTGTCCTGGCCAGCTGCGAACTGCCTCCGAGTTGAACAATACTTTATGCTCCCGCAAAATTCCTTACCATTCATTATCTCTTGATAATTTGATAGTCGGGCATGATATAAAGACATTTCTTTCTTTTTCGCAGCTACGACGGTGCTGGCGAGATGCCGATGCGCATACTGGGAAAAAAAAAGAGCAGGCCGCACACATTTCGCTGCCGAAAAGAAACGCCTTTGATGCCTTTTTCTGCGATCATTTCTTTTTTCTCGAACCATTCGCTTTTTTGTTTTCTTTTTGCGTTTCTTTTTCTGGGTTTTTTTCTTCCGCTCGTCGTTTCAGCCGGTGCAGAAAACGGAATGTGCAGGTCGGGGAACCACTGCGAGAGAAACGGAGCAGCAGCTGAAAGGAAGAGAGAAGGAAAGAAGGACCGGGCACCAGCTGTGACGTGCGTGTCACGTGGCACGAATGGCGCCGTCAATATCCGCGTGTGCTGTTACCCGCTCTTGGAGCACGTGGTCCGGCGGGCCACGTGCTCGTGTCTGTCACGTGGCCCGGGGCATGTGGGCTGAGTCATCGTACTGTGGCGTCAAGTCAGGAGGACCCGCTTTCTTCCTTTACAGTGTGGAAAAAAAAAAAAAAAAATTTGTCAAGCAAGCGGGCGTGATATCACGTCCGCTCATCTCTTGTTTAATAGTTGGTACTTGTGATGCCCTTCGCATGCAGAAGCACCATTCACGTTTTCTTTAGTAGTCTGGTCGGGACAGAAGCAAACTGGCAGGACAAACAAGAGGCACCATCATAGCTAGCTATCCTCTAGTCGCAGATATCAGCACACACACTTCGTCGCCCACCCCCCCCCAATGAGCAATAGTGGGAGCGGGCCCGGCAGCTCGACGTACAGTTCGGAATTCAGAAACCTCTTCGGCGGCGACAGCAGCGGCGGCGATGCAGAGGCCAGCTCCAAGGACACCGCCACCGCGGGGCCCCTCAACTCTGTGCCCCCGGCGTCGCTCCTGTCGCAGGAGCCCGTGGGCGTGTTCGAAGAAACGCACCTGAACCAGAACAATATCACACCAAGCATACTGCTGGAGCAGCTGGCGTACGTGGACAACTTCATGCCCTCGCTGGAGCAGGATTTTGCTAGTCTGGACTCGTGGATACTGCAGGACTCAGAGGGCGTGGCGCAGAGCCAGACCGTGCAGGGCAACAACAGCGCCGGGACAGGGGCCGGGACGCTGGGGTTCGACGAGCGGTTGGCCGCAGAGCTCAGTGCGTTCGCCGACGATTCTTTTATCTTCCCCGACGAGGACAAGAGGCACGCAGGCTCCCGTGGCCGGGAGAGTTCCAGCGGTAGCGATGGCAACGGCAACGCTCTGAACGGCGGCGACGATGCCAACGACGCAGCGGATCCGAGCAATAACGGTAATAATAACAGCGGTAGTAATGACAACGACGCCAGTGCCGGCGCCAGCGGCGGTGCCGGCAGGCGAAGTGCACATTTCCTCACGCAGAGACGAAATACGTTCCTCACATCGCAGTACGACCACAGCAAATCGAGGTTCAGCTCCAAATCGAGGTCTAAGAAGGCCAACGACGGCCCCAGTTCACAGCCAGCCGAAGAAGGCCACCCTCACGACAATCGTGCCAATGCGGCTCCCTCCCCCTTGCAGGATCATGGCGGTTTCACCAACGTGGATATAGTATCTGGTGCTAGCAACGGCACTGGTGTCAACAACGCGGGGAGCCCGCTGCTGTCCATGGGGTACTCGCCCAATGTGCCCTCTCCTCTGAGCAATATACTCGCGGCTCAGGTTTTGCAACCGTACTCGGTGTCGGCTAGCCCCAACACAGGAACTGCTTCGCGACCCCTAGACAGCGACTCTGTGACCTCTTCAGCAGCCGAGCAGGTGCCCTCGGCTGCAGCTGCGCAGGGGCGCCCACAGATACAGATGCCAGATTACTCTACCATTCCGACTTCTACACTTGTGGCGCTGCTGCCTCGGGTTGCAGTACCGCCTGGCGCCCACAGGACACTAACCGAGAACGGATTTACACAGGAACAGATAGATGCGATAGCTGCAGTAATTGCCCACCACGAACAAGAAAAACTGAGGCAGAGTTCGGGTGACGTGAGGGCCTCTGAGGTCAGCGGTAGCGCTAACGCGACAGAGAGCGATGCGTCCAGAAATGCCGGATTTCTTTTGGACATTCTATCTAGGAGATCGCCACAGCCAGAAAGCAGAGATGCAGGGTTTGCCGACTCGGTACTGCAGTTGGAAGCACATGTAGATAACCCCGCTGTGCACGAGGAGCCAGTGAGGAGTAGTTCGCTGCCGATCAAAAGCGAAGATGAAGAAGTAGAAGCGGAAGCGGAAGCGGAAGCTGAAAGAAGGAGAGAACACTCGATCAGCTTGGAGGGTAGCAGGGAGAAGGAGGTCGGCGAAGGGCTTATGAAAAGATCAAGGTCTACAGGTGATGGATCCATTTCAACATTCCAAAAACTAAGGAAAAGAAATACCTCGACGGTAGCTTCGTCGCCAGCTTCGCCGCCAGCAACTACCTTGTCTAGCAACCTGCCGATGCAGACGCCCAAATCGCATCAAAGGAGGAAAGTAAAGGAAAAGGAATTAGAATCCTCCGTGGCTGAGCTGAGCGAGTTGGCTGTCTCGTTGCAGCAAAAGGTTCACACTTTAGAAATGGAAAATAAATTACTAAAGAATTTAGTCGTTTCCAGCGGTGAACTGGAGGGCATTGAAAAAGCTGAGAGCATTAGAAAACAATTGTTGGAAAAGATAAACGGTTCCGAAAATCAGGGCATAAGTCTTACCAAAGGCATGGAATAAATAGTTCACTACACATACCCTATGTAGCACTAACTTTGACATCTTGTCAACTAAGAACCGCCAGTGTAATTATCAAAACAGCTACTACCATAACTACCAGGGCGATTAATCCGCACCTATTCCTCTTGCGTTGATGTTGATCGGCTCTGTTGAGCTGATCGTTAGCTTTTTGCATGTTGTTGGCCAGCTGTCCAATGTTTGCATCTACTTCATCGACCTGGTCACCCTGTTGGTTTACCAGAGATCCCAACTGATGGAAAATTGCGTTCACTTCTTGCACCGCAGAATGAATCCTGGTCACTTGTTGCGATCTTTCTCTTAGAATAATAGTATGGAAATCAACTTCATCTTGATTCGCATTTGTGTCCTCTAAATGTTGCTGCTCCAGTAGCTGCTGTTGTTGTGCTTCTTCTTGGTGTAATAGCGGTGTCTGTTCATCCACTTGGATGGACAAATAACTGGACTCAGGATCTCCTCGTACCACTTTTGTGACAGCACCATGATCCGGCCTCTCGCCCTTTAAGGGATGCTTGAGCTTCTTGGCACGGTAATCTTTCTCCAACACCTGCAGTTCATTTTTCAGCATTTGGAAGTCATTATAAAGCTTGGAGTTTTGGGTTACGCGATCTTGGTCCCCCCATCTCTGTTGCTCGATCTTGTCGCGGATGCTATTGCAATTGGGTATTAGACTGGTTTCAATGGTGGCTCTGACTTCAGAAGTGTCTTTCTTAGACCCCACTTTGCTGCATTCCCTTTGTAATGTTTTTAGTTGTTCTGCGAGTTGTACGATGAGTCCCTTTGCTCCTTCTACTGCGCTCTGAGAATCATATTCTCCAGCAGGGGAAGATCTTGAAGTCTGTCCTTCAATATCATAAAGGGCCATGGCGTGTAGCTCAACGACGGATTGGTCTTTCTCCTCTTGTACTTTGTGAATACATCTTGCTTGTGGTTGGGAACTCCATTTTTTTCAATTTTGAGCCAACAGAACAGATACGCGGAGGTTCCAACAAGAGCGGTTATGGAATTGATGTAAAGTGGCATTTTCAAGTCCACGCCGCAAAGGCAGACTTCTTGATGAGTTTCTTGAAGGCTTACTCCCTAAACTATTGTTATGGGGTTTAATAGTAGTGGTTGATGAATGAGGACATGCAACACATTTGGGGTGGTTACTGAATAGAAATTCGAAAAGAGCATCTGGCAAGCCATCGTAGTAGCATTTATATTGATGTAGACGAGCATTACTGGTAAACATCTTTGCCTAGTGCGCTTTTTCTTATGAGATAGCTAACCCTTTACTTCTGTCAACAACCCTTTACTTCTGTCAACAACCCTTAAACTTCAGCTCTTGAAGCTTAATCAGCACAGAAAGAAAAATACAGTGCTTTAGAAGTCTCGGCACGCTTAATATGCTTATTGATTGTTACGAAACCAGATAGAATCATTTTAAAAGGTATTGGTGAGATTGTTTGTGAATTCCGCATCAAGCACCGGGTTCCGCGCCATGCTGACAGATTACGTGTTGCTGGCAATTCTTTAATTTTAAGGCTCAAGGTGTACAATTTCTTATGCACTTTATCAAGACTTTACATTAGCGAAATGTCGTTTCACTTATTTGTTTAACAGTTACTGGAAGCTTTGGCGATAGTCGCTCCCATCACATGCTTTCTAACGCGTCACGCGTCACTTAACGCGTTTTGGTTCATCGAATTTCAACTTACGTCTTGACATACAAGATGAACAGTTTCATGCTCTGAATATCTTCCTCTGTCCCAACGAACCTAGCGTATTAGGATGAGCACTCGTGATGAGAAGCTGAAGAGATTGCAAAAGCTACAAGCAACTCGTAATGGTAAGAAAACGGTCGATCGGGAAGATGATAGACTTTACGATGAGGTAGATGAGAAGGAATATAGAACAATGAAATACAGACAATTGCTGCAAGACGATTTTGTAGAAGACGATGATGGTGTTGGGTATGTGGATCGTGGTGTGGAGGACGTCGCTGAGTATTACAGCGATGAAGAGATTGAAGAAGAGGACAAAGATAGAAAACTAAAAGACGCCAAACTCAAGAATGACGGTAATGTTAGGGCTATAAGTGATCTACTAAAAGTACAGCGAGCCTCAGCTCAATTGAATAAGCCGAAACCTAAAATGATGGCCCTTGATGAATTTGATGACATTTTGGGTGAATTCGAAAAAGGGCCTACGCCCAAAGTCACTTTCAGCCACAATAAGCACAAGACGATAAACACTGACAGCTCGCCAGTTTATTTGGGGAAAAGGACGGTGAATAATACCGCTGAGAGGCAAAATAAGAGGCAAAAAGTCGATTTGGAGGGCAGTACAGATGAAAACTTTGAAATGAACTCGTCGCCTCTGAAGCACCGCAATCTGGAAAGAAGACAGGTGGATGATGTGGAGAAACTTTTGGATGACGTAGAACGATCACCTACTACAAACAAAGAATCAAAAAAGGTACAGCAAATTAGCGACAACAGTGATGACGAAAGTGACGACGACATCACTTTTGGAAGAAGAACTGTGAGAAGCATCGCGGCTACAAGACAGGTCAATATGAGTTCAAAGTCTAACCCGCCTACTTCCCCCTTCGTTACTGCACCCACAACACCTATCCAACATGGGCGTGCTGGCATCAGCGGCAAAACACCACTGCATTCGTCTCCTGAACCATTAATTCTTTCCCAAAATAAGTTGGGACGAGATCAGGTAATCAATGCAGAGACTAATAGCCTCCAAATGTACTGGCTTGATTTTTGTGAAGTGGATAATACTTTGGTTCTTTTTGGAAAAATCAAGACATTGGACGGATCAATGGTTTCGGGGATGGTGCAAGTCAATGGCATATGTAGGGAGCTATACTTCTTGCCCCGCAAAGGAAAAACCACAAATGAAATACACAAAGAGATAATTCCACTTATAATGGAGAAATATGGTCTCGATCACATACGCGCGAAGCCTGAAAAAATGAAATATGCGTTTGAGCTTCCTGACATTCCGAAAGAAACTGAATACTTGAAAGTCCTACTCCCATTAAACACCCCCAAAAGCAAGTTTGAGACGATACCGCCAGATTTATCCAGTGAAACTTTTTGTCATGTGTTTGGCGGCAGAAGTGGAGTTTTTGAGAGCTTCGTGGTTCAAAATAAAATCATGGGACCATGCTGGCTGGAGATAAAAAACGCTGATTTTACGTCTCTACAGAATGCCTCCAACTGCGCTATGGAACTCTCCGTTACTAAACCGCAGGACATTACAGTATTAGATATTAAAAAGGTACCAGATCTCAGCGGAATCTCGTTGGCAATACAGACCACCATGAACGTCAAGGAAAACAAACAGGAGGTCGTCGCCTTGACGATATCTTCTTACAAAAAAATAGCTCTTGACTCACCGATCCCAGAGGACCTACAACCAGATGACGTGACCACTTTGGCAAGACCGCCCAACGGTTCCAATTTTCCAGTGGGTCTTGGCAATATCGCAAAGGAAAAACTGAAGGGAAAAGTGCGCTTATTTAATAACGAGAAAACAATGCTAGCCTGCTTTTGCGCTATGCTTAAGGTTTCGGATCCTGATGTTATCATAGGCCACCGTTTAGAATCACTTCATTTGGATGTTTTGGCGCATAGAATTCATGATTTAAATATCCCTACCTTCAGTGCTCTTGGCCGGCGTGCCAGAAGAGTTTGGCCAGATAGGTTCGGTAAGAACAACTCAAATATGAATCACTTTCTCATACAGGAGCTTTTATCCGGTAGACTTCTCTGTGATATTGCCAATGACATGGGACAATCTTTAACCCCAAAATGCCAGACATGGGATCTTCCTGAAATGTATGAGATTACATGTGGTAAAGAACACAAATCTCTTGATATCAACTATCAAAAGCCGCAGTATCAGGAAGATGCAGATAGCCTCACCATGGCGCTACAAGAAAATATCAAAAACTCTATGATCATTGCCGAAGTTTCATTTAGAATTCAATTGTTATCTTTAACAAAACAACTGACTAATTTAGCAGGTAATGGCTGGTCTCAGACGTTGAGAGGTACAAGGGCGGGAAGAAACGAGTATATTTTGCTTCACGAGTTTGCTAGAAATGGATTTATTTTACCAGACAAGGAAAATCATACAAGAAATAAGCTTCAACAAAGGAGTGGGCCCGATACTACAATTGAAGAGGATTCTTCTAACGCATCTCCTGCAGTTGGTTCCAAAAAAGGCAAATATCAAGGTGGTTTGGTATTTGAACCAGAAAAAGGATTGCACAAAAACTACGTTCTGGTCATGGATTTCAATTCTTTGTATCCATCAATCATACAAGAATTCAATATATGTTTTACCACTGTTCAGAGGAACCTGGCTGATACTGATGAGTTGCCCGGAGTCCCGCCCGATGACAGCGACCATGGTGTCTTGCCCAGACTGCTGGCCAATTTGGTGCAGCGCCGTCGAGAAGTGAAAAGGATTATGGCTACCGAAACAGATCCTCACAAACGCACCCAATGTGACATTAAACAGCAAGCGCTGAAGCTGACCGCCAACTCCATGTATGGTTGTCTGGGTTATGTGAATAGTAGATTCTATGCTAAGCCGTTGGCCATGTTAGTCACCAACAAAGGTCGTGAAATTTTAATGAACACAAGGCAATTGGCAGAAAGCTTGGATCTCACCGTTGTGTATGGAGATACTGACTCTGTTATGATTGACAGTAACTGTGATAATTATGCTGATGCCGTAAAAGTTGGGAATAACTTTAAGAAACTTGTTAATGAGCGCTACAAATTGTTGGAAATTGATATCGACAATATCTTTAAAAAGCTGTTATTGCATGCCAAGAAAAAATACGCAGCATTGAACGTATCTTTAGATCAGGAGGGTAAAGAACGCACCGTATTGGAGGTGAAAGGTTTAGACATGAAGCGGCGTGAGTATTGTCCATTATCCAGGGATGTAAGTGTCCACATCTTGAATAAAATTCTATCTGAAGGAGACTCGGAAAAAGCGTTATCGGACGTTTATGAGTACCTAGAGCACCTAAGAGGCCAGGTCCAGAATAACGAGATAAGGATTGACAAATATAAGATTAATACAAAATTGTCAAAGGATCCTAGTGCCTACCCAGGCGGGAAGAACATGCCCGCCGTACAAGTCGCCCTAAGGATGAGGAAAGGAGGTAGAGTGGTCAAAGCAGGTGCAGTGATTACCTACGTGATTACCAAGGAAGACGATGCAAGTCTCGAAGGAAATGCGCTAGCCCTCCCAGTGGCGGAAAGAGCTCGTGCCCTGAATGAGGTAATGGTAAAGGGAAGTGACCTGAAGCCAGATCCGACGTATTATCTGGAAAAGCAAATATTCGCACCCGTAGAGAGATTGCTTGGGAGAATAGAAAGTTTTGATATCGTGCGGCTAAGCGAATCGTTGGGGCTCGACAGCAGGCGCTACATTAATAGAGAGAACGGGTTGAATGGCGGCTCAAATGGTCCAAATTCCTTACAGCCTTTAGAAACCACCATATCAGACGTTGAAAGATTCAGAGATGCGTTACCTTTGGAGATTAACTGTCCGCAGTGTCTTCAGAAGTTCCCATTCGGCGGCATTGTTGCATCAAACCACTACTTGATGTGTTACAACGGTCTTCAATGTAAGCATTGCAATCACCTATTCGCCCCTTTACAACTGACATGTCAATTAGAAAGAACCATTAGGTCGCACATCTCTTTATACTATGCTGGCTGGATAGAGTGCGATGACCCCACATGTAGCAGCGTCGGGCGCCAGATTTCAGTGTTTGGGAAACGCTGTCTCAATGAAGGCTGTACAGGCGTAGCGCATTATCGATATACAGACAAACAGCTGTATAATCAGCTGCTATATTTCGATTCTCTATTTGACTGTGACAAAAATAAGAATCAGGGACTGAAGCCGCTATACCATGAGGGCGATGCAGATTTCCCCACTGAAGTGCTCGCTGATTCATCAATCAAAGCCGTTAGCGAGCAAAATAGGGAGTATTTGAATGTTGCGCGCGGTGTTGTTCAAAAGTATTTGAGCGACTGCGGTCGCCGGTACGTTGACATGAGCAGCATATTTGATTTCATGACGACCAGTAAATAATCGTTGTATTTTTTGTACATTCTATTTTTCATCTGGGGAAGCTTTTCGGGAATTTCTCCGTTGAGGTTTCTTCTGCACGGGTCGATAAAGTAAGGAACAAACCGTTATCGCAAGAGGAGTTTTGAAGGAAAAAAGGTAAAACATACGTGAAGCTTTTCGTCGAGAGAATATCGTGTGGGTGAGAAATTTAGTTCTAAAGTTTTAGAGAAACTTTAACTAGATTTGGGAGAAAGAAATAAACCTCCAGAACATATAAATTACTCATCAACAAATCGATCTGCAACCTGATCATTCAGTGGCATAGTAGTTCCATCGGAGGCAAGCAACTGAAAAAGGAATTATGGGTTCACATCGAAGGTCAACAGAAGAGCCATTGCTTCCCCCAAAGGCTGCAATCACTATACCGAATGGCAGGAGGCCGTCAGTGCTCGTACCAGGGTCTCTTCATAGCAGGAAGGCATCCATGTCGAGATCTATACCAGTTGCGCAGGGTTCTAGGTTGGCCAAGAGCATCGAATCGCATGCTATGATCGATATCGACTCCCCCAATTTCAAGATTGAGCATCCTGATGAAAACGAAGAGATTCTCAGTAGCTTCAGAAAGAGCTATCTGAATGACCGCATGAGGAAAGATTCTGCCACTAGTACAAGAAGCCATTCGGCAACTAGTGGGACAACCTCTGCAGATCAGAGAAGTAATTCTGATGTTGAGTCGTTGAAAAAGGGCAAGGACATCAAGTTGTCGTGTGCAGGAGGTGACATTACAAGAGATATCTATAAATTGGCCAACAGGGAAAGCGACAAAACATTGAAAAGTGTCAAGTCTACAGAAGATGTGGCACTAATGCTGGAGCGCCAGAGAAGACAATCGACAGCCAGCGGACTGAATGTTCCAGGCGGATTTAGAAGGGAATTCATTGTGACCAAGATGAGGCAAAACCAGCAGCAATCGAAGGACTACGGTGCCAGTCAACCCAATTCTAGTTGCAGCTCACCAGTCCTAGGGTCTGAGCCGCATGAGGAGAGTATTGATCAAATTCCCTTTTTGACGAGAAATTTCTTGGAATTTTTGTATGTGTATGGTCATTTTGCAGGAGAGTCGTTTGAGGACGACTTTTTACCTGATAATGTCCAATTACCAAAGACTATGGGTGAAAGAACTTCTTTGCTTTTAGAAGAAGGTCCTGATGGTACTGTCGGGACCACGACTGTTAGAGGTGGCATAACGCCCACTTCGAAAGCGTTTTTATTGTTGCTGAAGTCATTCATAGGCACCGGTGTCCTTTTCCTTCCCAGTGCCTTTTCTAATGGTGGGTTGATCTTTAGTATCGCAATGTTGCTTTTTTTTGGTATTTATTCCTTCTGGTGCTACTATATCTTAATTCGCGCCAAAGAAGTGGTTGGGGTCACATCATTTGGTGATATCGGATTGAAATTGTATGGGCGCTGGGTTAAATTCATCATCCTATTTTCGTTGGTTTTCACCCAGCTTGGCTTTTCTGGAGCTTATGTGATTTTTACCGCCGAGAATCTGAAAGCTTTTACGGCAAATGTCTTGCATTTTAATGACATGCCAATATTGTATTTCATGTTGCTGCAATTTGCGATCTTCATTCCCTTGTCTTTTATCCGGAATGTATCCAAATTGTCACTGCCCTCCTTACTGGCCAATTTCTTCGTCATGGGTGGTCTAATCATCGTGTTGTTCTTTAGTTTCAAGCAACTAGCAGTCGAATCGCACATGAAGCCTGCTGAAGGTGTCATTCTTGGTTTCAATTCAAACCGTTGGACAATGTTTATTGGCACAGCAATATTTGCATTCGAGGGAATAGGGCTCATCATCCCTGTGCAGGACTCCATGCAACACCCGGAGAAATTTCCACTCGTACTCTGTTTGGTTATTGTAACATCGACGGTTTTGTTCATCACTATTGCATCTGTTGGGTATTTGGCCTACGGTTCTCACATTAAGACGGTGATTCTATTGAATTTACCCCAGGCCAACCTTTTTGTGAACTTAATTCAATTGTTTTACTCATTGGCTATCATGCTCTCTACTCCGCTGCAATTATTTCCAGCGATTAAAATTATAGAGAACAAGGTATTTCCCAAGTTTATTAAAATCTACGTGAAGAAAGACGACAATACTACCGATGTGGAAATGCGGCCCAATTCAGGTAAACTGAACTGGAAAGTCAAGTGGCTCAAGAATTTTGTGCGTTCGTTGATCGTGGGTTTGGTTATTCTCATGGCTTATTTCGGCGCGGATCAACTGGACAAATTTGTAGCTCTCATCGGGTCATTTGCCTGCATACCTCTGGTTTACATTTACCCTCCAATGCTGCATCTTCGCTCTTGTAGCTTACCTAAGGTACCTATAGGAAAGATCAACTGGTCCGCTGGCTTGGACTATGTTTTAATTGTTTTTGGTGCTGTCAGCATGGGATACACTTCTTATCAAAGCATTTTCCGAAGTTGAAGGGGTGCAGTCAGTCAAAATTACATTTTAAATTTAAATATGGGGAATGAGCTTCCCTATAAACAATATCACAATTGGATATCTTACATTTTATTCATAATTTTATAGAACGAAAAAAATGAAGCTTATATCGATCACTTTTCACGACCCAATTGGAACTAAGGCTGATTCTTAACATGAAGAAAGCACAGCTTCTAGAATACTTTGTCGATATAACTAAAAGTGAAAGAGTTGAATTCGGTGCTGTGCCGAGTGTAGTATTGCTTATATTTCAAGAAAAGAAAAAAAAAAAAGATGTTATTCTACTCGAATGCTGATGAAGCTACTGATTTCGAAAAGCCTTCCGGGGAGCCAGAAGGTATTGAACGTGTCAGACTCCAGACTGAGCTTTTGCCTAATGGCAATCAGGTGATGGAATCACCAGAGCTAACCGATAAGATTCACGAATGGAGAAATGGTTTGATATACCGATACAATAGCTTGGAAGCCGAGTGGTCTAACCTAAAAAGTGCAACTAAAAATGAAATAGCAACAAGCGAGGAATATTTGGACAAGAACATCTTTCAAGATCCGTACGAAAATGGACATTTAGTGGTTCCTAGTGCCATTCTGTCGCTCGGGGCTTTTTTCTGCGGTAGAGTTTTGACCAACAGGTCCAACTGGGGTCACGCTAGCATCCTACGTTCTACCCCCTCGATGTTAGGCCGTATTTTTACCAGCTTACCCTCCAGGGTATTTCTTCCATTCGCATTGGCAATTACTGTCTTTGGCCAGGTGACACCAGCCACGACGAGGAATGCTTGGAACACAATTGAAAGAGACGTGCTTCCCGACTCTTTCGTCTCTGATGGTCGCCGCCTTTGGAACGAGTGGTATGTGGAAGGATTGAAAAAGGGCAGTCATGATCTAGGCGAGTCTATTCAAAGCAATTTGCAGTACAGCATCAGACGTATCAGGGAATCCATCAAAGAAGTGAGCAATTAAAGATGTGCATGATATTGATTTTATATATTCAAAACACTAATAATAGGGCAAAAATTCTCTAACTTCTGCCATGATAATCGTATCCGTGATATGAAAGGTCGTTATCCTGTGGATAAGGGCTGTGGCGCGTGTAGGATTGATTATATGCCTGCCAAGGGTTGGTAGTACCTTCTCTTGGCTCATAGATAGACGGGTCATCGTCATGAACCACTGCAGGAAGCCTGTGGCGCTTCATCGACTTTTGCCTTTGCTTTTCAAGGTCAAACTCTTGTTCTAACTCAAAGATCTCTCTGGACTTGTGTCTTTCATCGTAATAAGAATCCTCAGCCTGACGATAATAAGCAGATTCTGGAGGCTGGATTGGTTGGTAGACTACAGTAGCTGGGTTACCTCCCACCATGGATCTTGTATTGTAGCCATAGTTGACCGGTTCCATCTGAGTGCCACGACGGGAATTGCAATTGCAACACCAACAACAGAACTCGCCTATACCCGAAACACCTTGTCGGAAACACGTCAATAGGGCACCTATCAACCATATAGCTACGATCGAGGCCACCACAATGCCCACAATCGCTATGATCTTACACGCTTTATCGTCCATACATGTGTCCCAACTCTTGAAACTTTCAGCCGTACTTTCTACGCCTTCCGAGAATGACCTCGCCAGAAGGTTCCTCGCGACGCAGATTGCCATTTGTTGCAGCTCTTTAATCTCAGATCTCGGTTTTCTGTCTCTGAGTTTTGCAAAACAAACAAGCCTTGCTTCGCGATGACCTTAAATTAGAAAATTGAAAAGAATGGTACCAACCCAACAACTTTTGATCTATCCAAAATGTTACTTACTCTGGTTGCTCCAAGGCGGTGAGCAACCACGGTGGAGCCCTGTTGCGATCTATCTTGACAAGTTTCGTGTCAAAGGCTTCTATGAGAAGTTCCACCAGAATTCTTCCACCTCTACTACCAGTAAATCTCCGATACTCCTCAGAGACACTTGCTAAGTTCCATCCCATGATGCGGCGTAGACAACCGATTACGGTCCCTGTCCTGTGCCGCCCCATACCGCAGCAGACAAGCAGGGGATATTTTTCTTGGTCAACGATTGTTTGTAATGCGTTGATAATAGAGTGTTCCGTGAGTCCATCCCAAGGATTATCGTCTTCACCACCGTCTGGATTTATAGCAGCAAATTGCAGTTGTATAGCATGATGGTCACAAAACTCAAGCAATGAGTCTTGAGGCTCTTCGTTGGCCAACCAGATGATGGTTCTCAAATTCAGATTGAGCAAGAAGGGGAAATTGACAGGAGACGGCTGCCCTGACCTGTAGAGGTACCGCTCGACGGGACAAAAGTTAAGTGGCGGTACTATACGTTTCTCAGGTGCATGGCCGACCATCACCTGGCCATACACCGATTCAGTCTCCTCGTTCAAGTATACATGGTCATCATCATCTTGCTCCTCGTCAACCCCTTCATCATATGTCTCTTCATCTATAGTGTCTTGCTTATCCATAGCAGCGTTCAGCACGGTCTCTTGCCCTAGCTTAGCCACCAATGAGGTTCGCTAGACCTCTCAATCCCTTGATGTAGTCGAAGTAGACCGATTTTTACATACAAAATTGTCTTGAACAAAAGTTTAACGCACTTTGAAAAAGTAGACAACTAATTAGAGAACACGTCAGAAACCAATTAAACCATTCGTTACAATGACGTCCAAGCCCAAGAAACTTACACCCAAGACCAATTCTGCTGCCAACACTATTACACAAGATTTTAAAGAGGCGTACAGGCTGGCCCTGAAGTCTTACCAGGACCAAGTGCGTAGTGACGCCCGCTTGAAGCTCATTGACATCTTCTGCGTATTTTTGGTGGTCATCGCAGGTGTCCAGACCCTTTTCATGGGTTTGATCAGAGATACTTTCCCTTTCAACGCGTTTTTGGCGGGATTCATCGTCTGCGTGGGCCAATTTGTCCTTTTGATTAGTTTAAGATTACAATTGCAAGAACCATTTGCTGGTGTTCCCAAAAACAGAGCATTTGGAGAATTTGTGATCGCCAGTTTAATCCTTCATTTCACAACGTTGCATTTCATCAATTGAATACGAAAGCTATTACAGCATCCGTTTCGTTTGTTTGTTTTTCGAACCTATATAAGTATATATGGTGAAGCAAAAGGAAGTAGTAGAAGATTAAGTGATTAAGGAGAGAAATAACAAAAGCCACCTCTTTTTCTTTAATAATACAAAGTTGATCGTAGTGCATGTCCCTTTTTTTTTTGTTTTCTTTTTTTTTTTGTCTGTCTAATTCATCTTATAATTTCCTGTGCAGTTGCCAATGTTGTGATTTTTATTTTTTTGAGCTAAAGTTCTCATTGTATCACGCAGCATCCGCTAGATTTACTTTTAGAGTCCTTGTTAGTGTCGTTGGGGGCCTTAGACTGTTCTGCTCGAGTCTGCTTCGGAGTCTTCTTCGCCGCACCATTTGTACCAGCTTGAGTGCCGCCCTGCTGCCCGGATCCTGCCGCTGCAGAGTTGGTAGCGCCCGCCTGTTTGTTAGCAGGAGCGTCACCGGCGCTAGGGGCAATGTAGCTGTTATTGCCGGCAACATTGCCAGTCTCTGCACCGGAGTGACCTTCCACGGAGCCTGCACCTGCAGCCAAATGGGCGCTGTTGTTGGGTGTCACTTTGCGCTTTCCAGACTGGTGGTAGGAGCCGCCTTCGTCTCTTACGAGACGTACCAAGGTATAAAAGGCCTCCTCGACATTGATCGCCTGTTTAGCCGAAGTCTCGAGAAAAGGTGCGCTCATGTGTTGAGCCATATGTAACCCATCTTCGTACGACACCTGACGTTCCTCTTCCAGGTCAGATTTGTTGCCAACCACCAGGACCGGCACATAGTCTGAATCCTTCACACGTTGGATCTGTTGGTAGTAAGTCAAGAGTTCGTCGAACGAAGTTCTCGAAGTGACGGAATATACTAGCAAAAATCCTTCGCCAGTGCGCATGTACTGTTCTCTCATGGCAGAATACTCCTCTTGGCCCGCGGTGTCCAAGATATCCAGGATGGTTACCTTATCATCAATTACCACTTGCTTTCGGTAGGAGTCCTCAATAGTAGGGTCGTATTCGTCCACAAAATGCGATTGAATAAGTTGGATGGTCAACGCAGACTTACCAACACCGCCGCCACCGACGACTACCAATTTAAACTCTCTTATATTCGACTTGTTCAAAGACATGTTCGGGGGGACGTAGAATTGTTCAAAAGAGCAACCTAGGACTTAAAAGAATAGTCTTGTAAGTGGAATTATAACCTTGCTCAGTTTTAGTAACAGTATGAAAGCAATTCGATGGGCCTCGTGTTTCCAATGGTTGTTTCCACGAAGAAGTTTATTTTGTGGGAGGATTCGGTAAGCGAAAGAAACGAAGGAAAAAAAACGAAGAAAAAAAAAAAAGAACGAAAAAAAAAAAAATTTCAGTACTCATTGCGGTTTGAAAAGGAGTTTGAAATATTCCCAAGATGTATATATTTCCTTAAAATGTTTTGATATTATTACGCGAATAGGTTGCAACTGAGATCAGCCCTTCTTGCGCTTACAATCGTCACAGTACCATTTACCCCTGGGCAGGTGATCTAAATTGATACAGGGCAGGTGGAACCATTCCAATTCGCAGCTTGCGCCATCACACCCGACCATCTCGCCATAGGCGACCTGATTGCAGTAGCAGTACAAAGGCTCACCGAATTCGTTGACCTTGGTGTTTACGGGGTCCACCGACGAAGCTGGTGGGCTTGTAGAAGGTGCCACGGTGCTTACGTTTGCCCTACGCTTGCGCTTCTTTTCTGGCTGTCCATTACGGGGCGGCATTCCAACGTTAATTCGTTTCTTGGAGGATGGATCCTCTTCGAATTCGTCTTCGGGGGTGGTTCCCAGTGCTTGGGGATCCTGAGTCGGTACCGGGCGCTTGTTGGCAACCATGGCCTCCCTTCGAGTCTCACTCTTGAGGGCCTGTGAGGATCTGCTATTACTGCCGGGCCCGCCGGCACCCTGCGCGTGGCCGGATTTGGCATCGATCTTGTGCATCAGTTCGTAGTGCAGATGCATGGCAGGGTGGTTATCCACTCCCAGCCTGAGCTTGGAGGGTATTTCTTGGTTCTTGATGGCTACTTCGTAATCCAGCTCCAGTCTGGAGGTCAAATGTTGCAGCGATTCCAACATGATCGACGACACATGCATTTTTTCCTCCAGCGAGGGCATCAACTCTTGGAACAACTGATTGATTGAGGCGAGAGCCTGCGGCCCACCGGGACCGGACCTAGAGATGAAGCGGTCGATCTCTTTGTTTAGCTGTGGCGTGGAATGTACGCATTTGGCATCAATCTCATGCAAAAGCGTCAGATACCGAGACGTTTCCACGGGGAACTCTTCCAAGACATCCACGATGTCGTTTAGGCCAGCATAAAGATTTGCAGGAACACTCATGGGGGGTAGAGGGAGGAAACGGGTACTCCGTGCCTTGGCGATGATCGGTTATTCTGTAGTAAGGGAATATGAAAGAACCGTCAAAGCCTTTCCTTGTCACGGGCAGCGGCGCCTACAATGTGAAAGAGAAAAAAAAAAATATATATATATATATATATATATATGTCACGTGACACGTTTTTAAACCCAGCTGCCGTTTAAACAAGCCATGCTCATTAAAACTGAGGAACCAAGTCGAGCTGCCTCTTAGCTGCGGATTAAGGTTAGGGTCACGACTAGGAGATGATTTTTGATCTTTTTTTTTTTGGTTTTCTTGTCGTAGGCGAATTTTTTTTCCCAGGTGGATGGACTGACTTGTGCATCTCTCAATAATATGGTTAGAGTTTGGGGAATACTGAGTAGATATATTTTAGGATACAGCGGCTATCGTGACTGACGAGATCAATAGAGGAAAAAAAAAAAGGTAAACATCTCTAGTCATATTTATTGAAATAATATTGTTTTTCTTTTTCATGCGGGGCCTTGCAACGTCTATTCTCCAGATGATGATTCAAACCGTGTGGATTAACGTGCTGGGCTGCTGCGAATTTTGCGCTTGTACGTGGTTTGTTTGTTTGTGTGTTGGTTGTCGATTATAAGAATAGTTGGCGAAATGTTGGTTTCGATTCCACGGCGCCTGACGTACAAATAGAAAATAAAAAAAATAAAAGGTTGCGCAGCGCTACGGCTTGCTGCCAGACCTTGCTCGGTTGAATCGAAACTTTTTTTTTCATATTCTTGCAATAATACTCCTGAGGCAGACTTGAATAGCATAGTTGATATCGTGGGCGACTGTGGCAGCCCGCCGTTCCATCGATCGAATAAGTATTCCTTGTAATGACGGCGCGTGGGCCATCGCCGCGGCGAAAAACACTCGTGCTTCGAGCCCCGATCGGCGATCTGGAGCGGTGTACAAACTTTATATTCATTCGAATCTGAATATCTACGAATCTTCTACTAGCCTTCTACTAGCCTTCTACCAGCGCTCTAGCATTCTACGCTGGCTTTCTGGTCCATTCAATTGCATATCTCGGTACCCCAAAAGACCTTGCACGCTCGTGTGTCCCATGGCGAATCTTCAACACGCTCATGTGTTCTCTGTGCTGGGATGTAGTCTTGCTTTACGGGACGTGTTCTCATTGTACGGTTGTTTGGCCGAGCGGTCTAAGGCGCCTGATTCAAGAGTTCGACTCTTAGCTGCGGTGCATAAACGCGGCGAATCCTCAGGTATCGCAAGATGCGTGAGTTCGAATCTCACAGCAACCATTTATTTTTTTTACTCATTTATCTGCGGCACCGCCAGATGCGCGAGGCCCAACACGTCTCGCGCAGTCGCTACTCCAGCTCTGCGACGCCCTTCGCACCTTCCCGCTTCCAGCGCCAAACAGGCTGCCAGGCGCATGCAGAGGAGCAGGCAGAGGTTCCAGAGAAGAAAACGTTCTAGCTCACCACCCCCCCGCCCTGCCTCGCTCAGTTACCTAAAATGCCGCCGTTGAGTGTTAAACTACATATACATACATACATAGGATGCTGCTCCGAGAGGTCGCTACCCCAGGGGCCCGCTGGCACTCCGAGGCCGCAGCAGCGAGTGCGTGAGCTCGACGCCGAGGAAAGTAGCCGCGTTGGCAGGGAACGAGCGGCAGAGTGCCGGGCCGATCCCCGGGAAGAAGCCGCGGAGCCCGCCGCGGCCGCGGTAGATCTCGCGCACCGCCTGCACAAAGCCCACCCTGCTGCCCCCGGCCTGCAGCCGCGTCTTGACGGTGTCGATGGGGAACACGCCGCACCACATGGCCACGCCGGCCATGCCGCCGGCGACACACGTCTTTCCGACGCTGAACTCGTTTTCTGGCTGGCCCGGCCGCTGCAGGAACTTCTTTGTGACCTCGTACGCGGCAAAATACAGAGCACTGCCGGGCCCGTCGCGTGCGAGCGTGGCCCACGACCCGCGGAACAGGCTGCGCAGCCCGCCCTCCGATATGACGTGCCTTGCCGCGGAGACGAATGTGCCGCCACGCGTCGTCTGCAGCACGACTTTGACGCGTTCCGTGGGCGCCATCACTAGCGTGGTCGGGATCGCCGAGATGAAACCGGCAGCGGCCAGTTGGCCGGTCGTCAGCTGGGCGACGCTGGGAGCCGTTCCCGCGGAACCGGAAGAGGCCGCGGCGGAGCCGTAGCGGGAGACGATCTTCTTGCCCAGGTCGTAGCCCCAGAACGAGACGGCGAAGATGGGCGTGACGCCCAGAAGCGGGGGGATCACCCCGCGGTAGAAGCCGCGCACGGCCGCGGGCACGGAGCCGTGCGATTCGTGCAGGATTTCTTTGACGGCGTGCGACATCGACACGGCCTGCCCGTTCTGGCACCTGACCTTTAGCAGATCGAACGGGTGGCCCGAGACCACGGCGAAGACACCTCCGACGGCGCCGGCGGCTAAAGATTCGGCGTTTTCGCGCAGTGCAGACGGCCGCTGCACGCGGCTGAGGTGCGGCTTAGGGATGCGGACCTCCTCTTGCACGGTGGGAGTTTCGACGTTGGGCATGTGACAGATGTGTGCGTATACTTTTTTCTTTTTCTTGAATAGCGGGCTTCGGAAATGTGGGGCATCTTAGCAGGCGGGATGCGAGCGCGGAGTGGCTATATACCAGGGTATGGCGGGAGGGGAGTCGCGGGGGTGCTTCTGTCCGATGGGCGTGACG
>PPKA02000011.1:0-89803 GCA_003707595.2 Zygosaccharomyces bisporus
GGATTACATGTGTGTAGTTCGACGGCAAGCCATAATTCTATTGTTGTGTTAAATACAGTGGTATTTTACGCGTTGTTAATTTTATGTATTCGCGTCATGTATTCGTTTGGATTCGTGTAAAAGCACCTAATTCTTCAGTGTATTCGTCACTTCCTACGCTGTATTCTCATCATGTATTCGTATTCGTCCCCAGTGCTGGGTACAGTATTGAAGTTGTTCAGTTTAAACGGCAAAGCCTTTCCGTACTACAGGCGGGAAAGAGGGATACTGCAACGAGTCGTGTATTAAAGACTGGAAATATGATGGTCAATTGCAAGCAAATGGGTAGGAGCGGAGCGACTGGGGTTCTTGTATAGCTCTTCAACTTCACGTGTGTAAACGACCTTGGCATCGGTATCGCTGTAAAACACGAAAACTTTTGAAGCTCAAGCTCTTGGCTTAACAGATCTAATCAAGCAAGGCAGAGTAGTAAAGGTTGAAGGGCCCTAAAGCATGGTAGCCAAGCCATCAAACAATCTGCGAAGTGAATGCAAGTGGTTGAAGGAAACTAAGAGCTTTCAGGATGATAAGGATCTGGTCCTGCAGATTATAAACAGTAACACATTGAATAAAAGAATCAGAACTGAAACAAACGAGAGCTCTCAGAAAAATGGCTCAATATCAATTACCAACGTTAGCACTCCTGGATATGACTGTTCCAAAGGTCCTCATCAAAAAAGTTCTCAGACAAGAAGTTCACAACCAAAAGTTTATTCTTCGATGAACTTGCAGCATAAACCCCAGCTTTCCCAGTCTATAGATTCAACCGAATTGGTCCAGGTACCGTGGTCACTAATACAATGCCTCAATTTGAAAACTGAACTATTGCACAGGAAGTGCCGTATATTTGAGTCCACCTCGTTGTCAGAAGATGCCAAACGGTTACAAATATCTAACGAAATAAACCCTAAACTTTCGAGCTTAGAGTCCCAGCTGAAATTTCTTCAAAAGGACATCAGAATGATACGAGAAAAGACTGCATCTAATGACAATTCGCATTCCAGCATTCTTCCCAGCCCAGATGAGAGAAATCAACATAATGTTACTTTGATGCCAGCTCCCATACCATTTTCAGCGTCTATGCCGACTCAAGCCCCTGTATCAGAATTAATGCCAGTGCAAGAGAAAGCTCCAGCTCCGGCACTCAAAGTTACTAGCGCTGAAGAAGACCTAATTCAGGTGCTGGATGATGACGAAATGGAGCCCTTAGTCGTTTCCCAGAAAAATATGCAACAGGAACCGACTATGACTCCTCAGAGCCAGCATGAAACCGATGAGGGGGTCCAACAATTCAATCGCCCGAGAAGCTTAAGAGCTAGAGAGGATTTCAATTACAGGATTCCAGAACACGATGATCCATTTGATTATGTCATGGGCGCTGCTGAACAGGGCGGAAGTGTTTCAGATGCTACTGTAGAAGCTGAGGAAGATGACAGATCTAACTATTTGCATACTGACGAAGAAAGCATAGCACATCCAAATCAAAGCGATTTGGATTTCGTGGTGATGGACGAGGGTGGTGATACAATAGACCATTCATACAAAGATGCACTTGATGCAACGACGGAATCTGCAAATGGTGCTGATAAAAGTCGTGACATTGACAATGACTCCATAGAAATGATTCTTTCATCTCCTCAAGGCAAATTTCCCTCGAGCCAGCATGACGTGGAACACATTGACTTAATTGAAGATGAGTTCGAGAAGGATCGAATCATTGACGACACCTTGGCTTCGCCGTCCTCAAGGAATTTTACAATGTCTCATTCAGATCTGGAGCTGATAGTGAGCGAGGGTGAAGAGGACGAGGGGGTGGCTGTATCTGACAGCGAATTGGAGAAGTTTGATGAGGAAAGAGAAAATAGAGCCCAGGTCTATGATATCAAAGAACTAGATGATGACTTAAGAATTATCAATGAGCGCAAACTAAGGGAGGACGATGTTTTTCCACAGTCAGCCCTCGTCAAACAGGAGTTTGCAAGTCAATTGAACACCGGTAGCCACAGATCAATTGAAAGCTTGGATGATGACTCTTTACTGAATAATATTGCAAAGAAAGATGACTTTGCTTTAAGGAACCGACGCAGGTTTCCGTGGTCAGACGAGGTTGATTATCAACTGTGTCATGTCTTCAAATTGAAGAGCTTTAGACCTAATCAACTGCAGGCGGTAGATGCTACCTTGGCGGGTAAAGATGTTTTCGTACTAATGCCCACCGGTGGAGGTAAATCATTATGTTATCAACTACCCGCGATCGTCAAGTCCGGTAAAACAAGGGGCACAACTGTTGTAATATCTCCTCTGATTTCATTAATGCAAGACCAAGTGGAACATTTGCTCAACAAAAACATTAAAGCTAGCATGTTCAGCTCCAGGGGAACAGCTGATCAAAGACGGCAAACATTCAATTTATTCATACATGGGCTGCTTGATTTGATCTACATTTCACCTGAAATGATAAGCGCATCTGAACAATGCAGACGAGGAATTAAAAAGTTGCACAACGATGGTAAATTGGCACGCATTGTGGTGGATGAGGCTCACTGCGTTTCCAATTGGGGACATGATTTTAGGCCTGACTACAAAGAGTTGAAATATTTCAAAAGAGAGTATCCTGGGGTGCCTGTGATGGCACTAACAGCAACTGCAAGTGAACAAGTGAGACTTGACATTATTCATAATTTGGAGTTAAAAGAACCAGTCTTTCTGAAGCAAAGTTTTAACAGAACAAACCTATACTATGAAGTGCTGAAAAAGACGAAAAACACAATTGGGGAAATAACTGACTCTATCAAAACCAGATTCAAAAACCAAACGGGTATAATCTACTGTCATTCGAAAAAATCTTGCGAACAAACAGCAGCTCAAATGCAGCGCAGTGGTATTAGATGTACGTTTTACCATGCAGGCATGGAACCAAACGAAAGATTAGCCGTTCAGAAAGGTTGGCAATCTGGTCAGCTACAAGTAATCTGCGCCACTGTTGCATTCGGAATGGGTATTGATAAATCAGACGTCAGGTTTGTGTACCATTACACTGTTCCACGTACTTTGGAAGGATACTATCAGGAAACTGGTAGAGCTGGACGAGATGGGTCACCATCTTATTGCATTACTTATTTTTCCTTTAAAGACGTGAGGTCGATTCAAACTATGATTCAAAAGGATAAGAATTTGGATAAGGAAAGCAAGGAAAAACATTTAAACAAGCTGCAGCAAGTTATGTCTTATTGTGATAATGTGACCGACTGCAGGAGAAAATTGGTTCTTTCATATTTCAATGAGGAATTCGATGCCAAAGATTGTTATAAGAAGTGCGACAACTGCTGCAATAGCGTCAACGTCGTCACTGAAGAACGAGACGTTACTGAAGAGTCAAAAAAGATTGCTAAACTAGTAGACTCTGTACAGGACAGCCGAGTCACGTTAATCTACTGCCAAGATCTCTTCAAGGGCTCTAACAGCTCCAAAATAGTACAAGCGGGTCATACTGATTTAGAATTTCACGGTGCAGGAAAAAGCTTGTTGAAATCTGACATAGAAAGAATTTTTTTTCACTTGATTACGAAGAGGATTTTACAAGAATATGCGATTATGAACAACAGCGGCTTTGCGGTTAACTACGTGAAACTAGGTCCCAATGGTAGAAAGCTTCTAGATGGGAAAGTGGAAGTGCGGATGCAATTTAATATTTCTGCGCCAAACTCGAGGAGCAAGTCCTCTGGAGCTGCAAACCCCAGTGTCTCCCGTAGTAATACGAGGTCTGCAGGTGTTTCAATCAATCTTCAACATTACAAATATGAAGAAGGAGACGAACCAGTTCAACCTATATCATTTCAGAACGATACGGAGTTGAAATCTACGCAAGAATTGGCAGACCTAACTCATGCTTATGAGAAACTCAAAGAGGTGTCTTTGAGTGCTGGGTATCGTATGAATCCACCTGTGGCCAACTTTATGCCGGATGTAGCTTTGAAAAAGCTAGCGACGGTGTTACCGGCTAGTGAGGAAGAATTTACCAAAGTTTTGGATATTGGGGAAAGACACGGTAAAAAGTTCAAGTTTTTCAAGAAAATCATAACAGAATTGAGAATTCGCAGAAATAATCTCCTGAGTAATTCTAGTGACCGCGTTAGCGCGACTAATAATAGCATTGTTCTTAGTGAGGGAAGCTTTCCAGGGGATATCACTACAAGATCGAGATTTTTTAGCGTTGATTCTGAAGAGCAAGAGGCTAATGCAGAGATTGTAAAGCAGATCAGAGAAAGTCAAATGACCAGCATTGCTACGCTACCCAAGCCGAAGGCCAATAAGAGCGCTAAGAGTCGCTATTCTTCAAACTATAAGTTCAAGAGGAGACGTAAATAATGAATATAACGAAAAAAATTAGATTGCATGAAAATCAACTGATATTATACTTATTTGTCTACACTCTTACGATCGTCTAGTACATAAATATGATCTTGGAGCTCTGGCTCTTGCGATGACGAAGACTCCTTCTGATCTATGTCCACTGGAGAAATTGCGGCACCCTCTGGTATTGGAGAGTCCACGTTAGAATTGTAAAGTATGATACCATTTTCCTTGGCGTGTTTGCGCTCGTCTTTTTTATACAGCCACAGCACAAAAAAGGTCCATATTATAAGTGCTAGAGCGTTAGCTGCTGTGAAACTGTAACCTCTGAGATAACGTGGCGCTTGTGTGGTAGGGAAGAAAACTGCACTAGTCCAAACGCTGAACACTGAACCTGCGATGTTCATGATGACTAGGGTGATTGCTCTCGCATCTGAATCTCTACGGCAAATATCATTCATCCAACCGTAAAGCACGGGTGCCATGGCCCATCCCATATACTGCAAGATGAAGCCAAACCATTTTGCACCTT
The DNA here is from genome assembly GCA_003707595.2 of Zygosaccharomyces bisporus. NCBI lineage: Eukaryota > Fungi > Ascomycota > Saccharomycetes > Saccharomycetales > Saccharomycetaceae > Zygosaccharomyces > Zygosaccharomyces bisporus. The sequence continues at coordinate 4,925 of PPKA02000011.1, forward strand.
CTTTAACATACCAGACTGCTAGGATAACATTACCGATGATGTTAAACACCTGGGTGAATGAAATAGCAAACCATCGGGAGTGAAATTTATCTGCAATTATGGCAGTAACTGCGAGATATACCAATCCCAAACCAGGAGTAATCATACTCAATTGATTAACTTTGGGGATTGAGTAACGATCAAGGGATTTAAGCCACAAAATGAAACAACCAGTACCGGCATTGCTATTATCCCAGCAAAAGACATTCCACACAGAGAGAACCCAGACTTTCCAGTCAAAAATGACACGTTTCCATACATCGAGACTAAAAGCTTTCTTATGGAAATCGTTTCCCTCGGTGTTGTTCTGCTCGATCCTCTTTCTGGCCAACCTGATCTCGTCGTCGGTCAAAAAAATAGAATAACAATTATATGGATCCCCCGGCAACGCATAGAAGCCGATAATTCCTACGCCCACGGAAATGATGGCATCGATGATGAAGTTCCATCTCCAACCTGCCAGCCCATTTCTGCCGTTCAAGCTCGCGTAAACCGCGGACTGGATACCACCCGAAGATAATGTACCAATATATTGACCAAAATAGTAAAATGCTGAACGTCTAACCATTTCGTCGTGCTTGTAAAAGCACCCAAAAAGATACTGGTATGCCAAATATGAAGGTGCTTCAAAAGCACCGATGAAGAAACGCAGAGCCTTTATGCCGCTAGTAGTCTTGACGTAACCTTCGCCGACGGTCAACAGGGACCACGCTAGATCTAGAGAAGGTAAAAGGTAGTTGAGCGGTACCTTGTTCAGGAAAAACAAGAAAGGCAACTGGAAAATAATATTGCCGATAGAATACATATTTTGCGTGCGAATCAGATCGTTACCCTTCATGCCAAGTTCTTCTTTCATACCGGACACATAGGCGTTGGTCAGGTTTACTGTATCCAGGTATTTGACCCAGTACGCCATGCAGGAGTAAAAAGCCAACAGTACGTCCAATTTCAAGATCAGTTTCTTTTCTTGTGACGAAGGAGATCCGTCAAACCATGAGTACCAACGATTACTCGCCTTAGCTTTTTTGTTTCTTCTGTATTCTCCCTCGTCGAAAAATTTCCACCATGGTCTGTTGGCCTCATCCCGGTATTCATACTCGCCCTCCTCTTCCGCCACTTCCTCCTCTTCTACTTCTTCTTCGCCCTGCTTTTCCTGCTGCTCCTGCTGCTGGTCAGCTGAATCATCCTCACGGGAACTGACTGCGGTAACTATGTCTTCGTCAACCACTCTCCGAACTGGTATAAATCCATACTTTAGCCTTTTCCAAGGGTCCAAAAATATTTCCTTGGCAAGAGATTTCGGGGTAATGCTCATCCTAGGAAAGCTAATTGACAAGAGATTGGTGCTTTTGTCAAAGCGAATGAGAGATTCTCAGAAATCTCATAGTAAATCCTCGTTCGTTACGTATATATATTTATATATCTGTGTGAATACATCTCATCTCGATGAAATATCCTAGCCCATCAGACTTTCTGCCGCGATGCCCTCGGACCCACAGTTCTGTGTCCATGTTGACACATTGCTGGTTCTCCTGCGGCACTTTCTGGAGCGTCAGACCCACAAGTGTGGCTCTCGACAAAAAAAAGAATGGTGAAAAAAAAAAAAAAAAAAAAAAGAAGAAAAAGAAAGATCGAAAAAACAATTATCGTACTGTTTAAACTTATTATTAAACTTATTATTATGCGCTCTATCAGTAGTATATGTATCTCCGGCTGACTATGTATCTGCTGCCACTTCCTCTACCGAGGGGCATGTACACATCAGGTGCGTATCACCGTATGTGTCATCCAATCTGGTGACAACTGGCCAGAACTTACTATGCCTCAAGTAGGGTAGCGGGTAAGCTGCCTGCTCTCTAGAGTAGCCTCTCGTATTCCAGTCTTCAGCAAGTATCAAGTCCTCTAGGGAATGTGGGGCATTTTTCAAGACGGCACCGCTTTGCTCTCCTGCGATAAAGGAATCGATCTCAGAACGAATGCTAATCATAGCGTCGATGAACCTGTCAAGTTCTTGCAAATTTTCTGACTCTGTAGGCTCCACCATTAGGGTGTGTGGTACGGGGAAAGCCAAAGTAGGAGCGTGGAAGCCGTAATCTTGCAATCTTTTTGCGACGTCAATGGCTTCGACACCCTTGGATTTAAACTCGCGAAGATCGATTATAAACTCGTGAGCGCAGTGATTACCTCCAAAGAGAATCTTATAGTGCGACTGGAGACGTGTGCGCATATAATTAGCGTTCAGCATGGCTAATACGCTAGAGTAAGGAAGCCCTTCGCGGCCCATCATCTTGATATAGGCGTACGAAATTGGCAGCACCAGTGCGTTGCCGTAAGGACCAGATGAAACACTATCAATGGATTTCTCACTGCCAACTTGCGTTATCATGTCCACGACGGAGTGACGAGGCAAATAAGGAGCCAAATGGGATCTTACACAGATTGGAGCCCCCGCTGGGCCACCACCGCCATGAGGAATGGCAAATGTTTTATGCAAGTTCAAATGACACACGTCGGCACCCAAATCACCTGGTGAAGTCAAGCCTACTTGGGCGTTCATATTAGCCCCGTCCAAGTATACTTGGCCGCCCGCGGCATGTACCATTTCGAAGGCCCTCGTCACGCCTTCTTCGTACAGACCATACGTGGAAGGGTATGTAATCATAACAGCAGCAAGCTCATCCGAGTGCTTGTCAATCTTACGTTGCAGGTCCTCCAAATCCAAGGAACCATCGGAAAGGCAGTTAAAGGGAACAACTTTCATGCCACACATGGCCGCAGAAGCAGGATTGGTACCGTGTGCCGACACGGGAATCAGGCAAATTCTTCTCTGCTTCTGCCCCATGTCTTCCAAGTACTCCCGGATTAACCTCAAACCAGCATATTCACCGGAAGCACCGGAGTTCGGTTGCAAAGATACTGCGTCGAATCCAGTAATGCTGCACAGATCGCGCTCCAATGAGGAGATCAGCGTCGCATAACCTTGCGCTTGATCAGCCGGCTGGAAAGGATGCATATTGCCAAATTGAGGCCATGTAATTGGCATCATTTCCACCGTACTGTTCAGTTTCATGGTACAGGATCCCAGCGGGATCATGGAATTTGCTAGGGAGAGATCTCGGCTCTGCAGCCTGTGCAGATAGCGGAGCATGGCTGTCTCACTATGGTATAAATGAAACACTTCGTTGGTGAGAATTGGATCAGTACGAGTAAGTTCTGGCGGAAATTGTGGAAGCTCACTGGGTAGTTCAAAAGTCTTGGAATTTGTAAATAGCTGGATCAAATCCAACAGATCCTTCTTGGAAGTGGTCTCATCCAGTGACAGAGACACAGTTTTCTCATCAACGGCAAAGAGATTCATGTTAAACTCCTCAAGGGCTTTAGACAAAAACGCTTGCGAGGAATCTCCTTCCAATTCAATTGTTAAGGTATCAAACCAAGTGTCGTTAACTACACTATGTGGGCTCGATTCGTTCACTGCCTGTGCGAGGACGCTAGTCATGCCGTAGATACGCCTGGCAATGTTTTGAAGCCCGTCAGGCCCATGATAAACGCAATAATTAGCCGCGACATTAGCTAAAAGAGCCTGAGCAGTGCAAATGTTGGAAGTGGCCTTATCACGTTTGATATGTTGCTCTCTTGTCTGTAATGCTAAACGAAGCGCAGTGTTTCCCAAGCGATCCTTAGAGACGCCCACAATTCTGCCCGGAATACGTCTGTTCCATTTGTCACTCACTGCGAAGAAGGCCGCATGGGGCCCACCGTACCCCATGGGTACTCCAAAACGTTGAGAAGAACCCAGGACTATATCAGCGCCGAACTGTGCTGGTGGCTTCAAAAGAGACAGCGCCATAAGATCCGAGGCGACCGATAGAAGCGACTTGTGCGCATGTAAAACCTTTGAAAATTGGGAAAGAGTTTCACCGGGCAAGATAGACCCATCGGTGGCGGGATACTGTACAAGACAGCCGGCGATTTCAGCGTTATCCAAAATTTCAAGGGAAGAATTTAAATCACCACTGTCCAATTCAACGATTTTGATATCTAATGGCTTGGCCCTACTATAAATCACGCTCTTGGTCTGAGGATGCAACTTACGATCGATAACGTATTTGGTTTTTTTGCCGCGGTGAGAGTGATAAGACAATAGCATTGCCTCAGCGGCTGCTGTCCCTTCATCTAACAGCGATGCATTGGCGACAGGTAACCCTGTCAGATCGGAGACCATGGTCTGAAAGTTTAGAAGCGACTCTAGCCGTCCCTGAGAAACTTCCGGTTGGTATGGAGTATACGATGTATACCACTCTGGACTCTCCAGGACATTTCTAAGAATAACCGGTGGAAGTATAGTTCCGTAATAACCTTTTCCAATGAGATTTTTCACCTTGTATCGGTTCTTGTTGGCTACTTCTTCAAGATGGGCGATCATCTCTTGCTCAGAGAACCCCCTGGATGGTGCCTCGAGTTTCAAAGCACGCTTCTCCAAGACACTGCTAGGAACCACGGATTCAACGAAAGAATCCAAATCTGAGAAGCCTGTGATCTTTAGCATCTGCCCCACATCCTTTGGCGAAGGTCCTAGGTGACGTCTAGGGAAGCTGTCTAAAGCCCTATCCAAATCACTAGCATTCGTGTTATAAACTTCATCGAATTTATTCGAGGAAACATCTGTATGGATTGGACGCATACGAGCCATCATCGTGAAGGAGCCCTTAAAAACCATTCTGGGACCCCTGGGGGCCGCCAACGCTGCCCTGCGTATCACACCAACTTTACTCCTGAGCATTAGCGCCTTGTTTGTTTGAAAAACTACCGCGATGAGCGCTGGTAACGCATCTGCTCGTGAACTTCGAATCTGACTGCCTTTTATACCATCTACCAGTTTCTTATCAATATGACTTCCCCAACTGCAAAAGAAGTCACCGCTTCTAAAAAGGGTCAGCTCATCTCCGAAAAACAAACAAAAAGAAGTCAAAGTATAAAAGTTCGGCCTTTTAACCAGTATATACAATCAAGTCTTTGTACTGTCGAGTAATCGTACAAATAACTCGTATTTATTCCTTTAAGGCTTAAAGCTTGACGTTTTGAAACTTCTTACCGGCGACACTGCCAAACCAATCACCGCCCTGCGGTCTCCATACGATGTTGTTCACTTCTTGTCCCCCGTTAGCATAGAACATTGCTGGTGTGTCCAACGTGCGTAGCGTATTCTTGGAGTTCCACTTTGCTACTGCAGTTGCTTGCTGGCTCGCTTCTTGTGTCTGATCAGATGCTTGGCTCTGATCGGCATTCTTAGGCGCGAGCGATGTGTTTAGATCCCAGTAGAGTACTTGGCAGTCGTCGCTGCAGGAGAGAAGGACGTTACGTTTGGAAGGATGCCATTTCATCTGATTTACGGCAGCTGAGTGACCCTCTAGAACGAGTACTGGTGATCCTGGATTACGCATGTCGAGGATGAGTACCTTGGAGGAATCTAGTGCAAAAGTGGCGATTACATTGGGATCAAACGGTGAAGGTGCCAGTCGTAGCAGTGCTACGCCTGCCTCAGTGTCACGTAACGGTGAAGGAGTAGTAGGCTGAGGTGATACGGTGTCGTTCCGAGATGTAGGTTCGTAAATGATGGTGCTATGCGCTAAACACCTGAGGTCGAATACACGGACACTGCCATCGCCACCACAGCTGGCGAACAATTGTGTGGTCTGCGTGAGGAACCTCACGTCAAATACCTCGCTGTCGTGGGCAATCAACTGTGTCCGCACGTAGTTGCTACTTTGTAGATCCCACACAATGCACGTTGTGTCAATTGAGCTTGAGATGAGTAAATTAGGGTCCACAGGATTCCAATGAAATGAGGTGATGGGCGGTAACTCTCCTATAAGGCTATCTTGACCCTGCTGCTGTCTCTGGCCGAAATTTCCATCGACGGCGCCCGTCTTTGCGCCGTGAGGAACCTGCTGCTTGTTATACTTGCATAGAGAGAGATTTATTTGCTCCTGCAAAGATCTTTCCTGTTCACAGAAATTCCATATTCTTAACGAGTCACTACATGTAGCAAATCTGCGTGGGTGTGGTAAGGACGGCTGCCACTGGATGGTGCTCACTGGATAGGTGACATTGCATTCAGCCACTTGGTCCCACGACAGTAAGTCCCCAGAACGTATCATTTGTAAGGAATTCGTGCTACCTTCTCTGTACGATCCAAGACAAACGAAGTCCTCGCTGCTCCAATCAAGTCCAAATAGCGGATACCTGGATTCGTATTCACAAACCGGGAAATTGGTGATGCCAGCACCTGGGCTTCTTAGGGGGTGCAACGGTGAGTATCCGGGACTGTAAGCTGGTTGTGTGTAGTCTAGCTGTGAATAATCCAAAGGGGAATACATCGGTGACCTGGACACTACGTATGCTGCACCACCGTTGTTGTTTGCAGTATTACCGGCACCGCCGCCGCCGCCATTGTATACTGAGTTCTGCATTATTCCGGTTCCTGTTCCGTTATCGTAGGGGCCTGAAACGTAGTTGTTCTGCTTCGGCTGCCTATGGTAAGTGCCAAATGAGATAGAACTTCGTTTTGATCCTCGAAATGGGTCCATCCTCCACGTTTCTCAGATATGAAACCCGGCAGCTAGCTCCTATAATTCCCTGCTGTGGTATGCGCCACTTGATAGCTTCTTTAAGGAGCCTCCCTGTATTGGCGTGTGGCAATTTTTACGCTTTAGCAAGGGAGTAAGTCTTGCTCGAAACTATATAAGGGTTTCTATTTACACGCTCTTGAACGGCTTTATCGATAAAGAAAGGTGAAGTAATAGGTAAAAGCTAACTAAGTAATCGACTTTTGAGTATTGTTGAACCCTAGAAAGCTAATGGAAGGCTCGATGCTCGCTAGTAGACGTTTCACTCGCTAATTCGAGCGGTTCACGTCAAACATCTCCTGTCGTGTCTTATGATCTGCAAATTTTGCAATGTTAAGGCCAAATTTAGTCTTTAGATGAAGATATTACAAATCATCAAGATATAGCTGGCTCCAAAAGTTGAGGGAGACTATCCATATTGTTAGCAATGGCGCGTCAAAATTTTTTAGGATTGGTGGTTTCACAGGGACGTATGCAAAAGACAGTGAAAGTACGTGTGGAGACCAAAGTATTCAATAGACGTATTAATAAAGAATTGTTTCGTAGAAAGGATTATTTGGTCCACGATGAAGGTGAGATATCCCGCGAAGGCGATCTGGTCCGAATTGAAGCCACGAGGCCGTTATCCAAGCGCAAGTTTTTTGCCCTAGCAGAGATCGTAAAGAACAAAGGTCAACAATTTGCCTTATATGAGTCCCAAGCCAAAACCCAGGTTGCAGAGGAAGAAGCGGCCAAGACACAAAAGTTCCTTCAGAGGAGAGCTAGCCGTAACGAACAAGGCAACAGCGTACTTTTACGTGACATCCTTGTGATCCAAGATGCATTATCCAAGGGTCAGAATTCGGAAGAGTTGAAGAAGATTAAAGAGCGGTACGGCGTGCAAGATTTCACCCCGGAAACTGTCAGACAACTACTGCAACTAGATGTGACACAGCTGGAAAATCAACTGGAGTCTCAGCGATCTCGTATCGATGCCGTGCAGGAACGCGTAGGACAACTGCTAGAAGATGAAGCTCAAGCAAACGAATATCTCAAAGCTCACGGCGTGGGGGACCCCATGTCACTCAAGAAAAATATCCGAAAGAATATATTGAGAAAGCACGTCCTGCAGGAGCTGTAATAGAGATGTGTTCGAAAATTCTTGTACATACAAAGATAATATATGATAGGTGAAAAGAAAAGAAAAAAAAAGTACAGTACCCTTTACATTCAGGCAGTGCCTAAGACGCGACCAGCTCCGCTTTGTTGGGGAGAGTCGTTGTGAAGGGGGAGTGTCACATTGGGTTCAAACATCCAAGAAAAGTCGCTACGGTCAACCTCTTCCATCTCTGTCTCCTTGTAATACTTAACAAAGCCAGGTATCCGGCTGATACCGGCATCGAGCTTATCCTCTATTTTAATAATCAGCCAACTGGGAGGGACGAGTTTGCTGAATAACTTCTCTTTCCAGGCTATTAAGTAACCGATTGCAAGTCCTGCCAAGTGACCCCAGAAGCTGGCATCGGGAAAAATGGCTGTTATTATCGCCAGAATCAACAGGGGGGAAAGAACTGTGGGAAAATGGTATTGAGTCTTCATAAATTGTTTCCTTGGAATAGCCAAGGATGCCTTCCAAGAGAAGTATCCAAAAAGGGTAAAGCACCACCCACTGGCACCAACGACACTAGCATGAGGATAAAGTAGCTTTCCGACAATGCAGTACAACAGACCGGTGAAGACTGCGACCAAGTTCAGAACTACACCTGTATGCACTGTGCCGTGCTGTGATTCGAACAGGTTTAATGGCACCATCAAAGATAAAAGGTTGAAGATTAAATGAGCCCACGACAGATGAATCAAAGGATAGTTGGAAAGATGCCCTGGGTTAAACATATGATCGGGCGAAAGCTCCATCTTGTCGACGAGGGAAACGGATTGGCTCAATAGGAAGAGAAGCGTGAGAAAAACCGCCAACCCGGCGGTTAAGGCACTAAAAGGTTTGCCTTCAGGCTTAAATAGCGACTTCCAGTTCATAATGACCTTTGCAAGAGTTGTGTTCTTCAACTTTGAAAACACCCCCTTTTTAAAGAAGTTATAAGTTTTGTAGACTTTTCGAAAAGTTGATCTTTTTTTCGTTTTTTCTCTCAAGCGATGAGCTACAAGATTCGAAAGATTGCCAAAGAAGCAATGACCCAGGGATTTCGAACAGTGAAAAGGGCTAAGAAGCTCGGGAATTCAGTGGTACAGTCAGCTGCGGCTGACCGGCTTTCTGCGGTTCAGCTAAGTCCTGAACAGGCTAGCTTAAGGGTGCGGATTATGGATTTCATCAGGAATTCACTTGAAAAGTATCGAAGCGATGCGGGACCTTCAATGTTTGTAATTCAGGGTGATGCAGGTACTGGCAAGTCAGTCATATTGAATTCGCTTTTCAACGAGATTCAAAAATGCAGTAAAAGCACGCAAGATGCTCTCAGGGGATCTTCCAACTACTTGGTGGTGAACCATCCTGAGATGTTGAAGCTTTATTTGAATATTTGCAAGCAATTTCCTTACATCGCACGAAGCAGCTTAGAGCGTCCAACTTCATTGGTCAATAAACTGCAGAAGGAAAAAGCCATTGCCGACGTTGTTATTGTTGATGAGGCTCACCTGTTAGCAACTTCTAAGGACGCTTTTAAAAGGTTTTATGGACAGAACCATTTGCAAGAACTCATGTCATTAGCAAAGGTCTTGATTATTGTGTACGATGAAAAACAAGCCTTACGAACTGGATGTTTTTGGGATGAGGACACTGGAAATGGTGCCACGCTAAAAAGTTTTTACGACCAAGTGCCAGAGGAACAGAGAGGATGGTACAGGCTCAAGCAGCAGTTCCGTGTTGCGGCGCCAGCTGACGTATTACAATGGATTGACGGTATAAGTGTCAAGGGTGTCATCCCTAATTACCCTAGCAAAACGGATGATTTTGACTTCAAGATTTGGGACGACTGCGGTGCAATGTACGAAGCATTGAAAGCATTAGATGCTCAATACGGGCAATGCCGAGTGTTAGCGACGTATGATTTCCCATACAGGCTCGATGGTAAGGATTATTATGTGACTTGCGGTGATAATTTTCGAGTCCGTTGGGACCGCTACTCTCCTAGGTCAGTTTTACCTTGGAGCGAAAGACCAGATACTATTGATGAGGTAGGAAGCGTGTACACCATTCAAGGATTTGACTTGAATTATGCAGGTGTGATCTTGGGCCGTTCGATTGGATACGACACTGAGAACGATTGCATCAAACTAAGGCCAGAAATGTACGATGACCATGCTGGGTTCACGAAAAAGAAGAACATCAAAGACGCGGGTACCGTGCAAAAGAAAATCATCATGAACAGCCTCAATGTTTTGCTGACAAGAGGCGTCAAAGGATTATACGTGTACGCATGGGATCCAGCGCTCCGCCAGAGGCTGGAGAAGTCCCGCAGCAATTAGACGATACAATTTATAGAATATAAAGTAACTTTTTGAATCATTTGTCTGGATTATCTGTTACTCCCTTTTGGTCATATTCGCAGGAATTTTGGCTCTTTTGCAAACTGCTTCCCAGGATATACCGCCGAAAACAATTGCTATCCCTAGCCATTGTAGCGGCATTACTTTCTTGTTAAAAACCAAAATGCTCAAGACCATGGAGATCATTTTCCTCGTCACAGTGATCATCACCAACATCAGCGATCCGTACTTTTCTAAAGTGAAGAATATGAAGCACTGACCTAATGCACCGCATACAGCGTAAGTGAGCAGGTATCGCCATATCACGCCATCCAAGGACAACATCAGACGAGCAGCATCCACTTGTGGTCGGTCTAACAATATCAGATATCCGAAATTCCAGACCATAATAAATAAATTAAGAGCGAACATCATGTGGGCTCCTGTGATTGGTTTGCCGCTCTCTCTCTGGTTAGCTTTGAGCATCTTGTCCTGGGACGCATTAGTCAAACCGTCCAGAAACAAGCTAAATACTAATAGAGCATAACCCTGTAGGGAAAAAGAACCGTTTGATTCTTGGACTTTGCCGCCAGACCCACCTAAGGTGAACACTGCAACTCCTAGACTGACTAATATTGCTACGAGTCTTTTTTCCTTAGAAACTGCTGTACGGTACAATAATAAATGCACCAATAGCACAGGAATCATCTTGCAGGACTTGGCCAGCATATATGTTAGATAGTCCACGTATTGCAATGAATACACTGCTAACGGACCCGCACAACTTTGAGAAAGTGAAATCATCGCCAAGGATCCATAATGGTCTTTCAAAAATTCTACTGCACCGTAAGTACATTTCTTCTGCCTCATATAAAGCATTCCCACTATCATTGCCACGGTAGCTTGCACGGCTGCCACCACGCTGGGTGCCTGGAACTTGTGCTGGCTGTTAGGCCATACTCTGGTGCTTAGAGGTTCCTGTACCAGCGCCCACGTCAAAAAGCTCGAGTATATTCCTCCGGCACAAACCAACAATGTCAGCACAGCTTTTCCCATCGCTATTTTCCATCTTAAAAAGAGAGTAGTCAAGTAATGATGACAATCTGTTTTCGATGTTATATAAGAAATGATCTCGCGACTTTCACAATACACAAATTCTCACGAACGATCTACCCCAATCATGATGTATTCAAAATAGCAATTGCCATCAAGGGTGAGCTAGGATTCAGATAGACAATACAAAACGTTTTAGGCCCTCCAGAGCTCGCTGTCGACCTAGCTCATTCCCTTACGTCTATCACGTGTAGCTTTCTAACTTCCTATTTGGCGCTTGAAAATTTTCACGAATATGAAAACATTAAAACCATAATGGAGTCCTTAAAACTTTCAAAATCTTGAGCAAAAGTTTTACTAGAACCTAGATGACCGCATATGCACCAGTACTTGCCACTTATGGCGTTCGCGTTGATCAATTGCTGGAAACGGCTCAAGATTTTGCCAAATATCATGAGAAGTTGAATAAGAAGTTGCAAAAGCTCAGACATAGGTGTCAAGTAGTAACCAAAGATACAAAAAGGTATGCTGCCAAAGAGAAATACAGCAAGCTTGCTAGCGAGGATTATGAGAATAATAAACTGTTTGGTGTCTTAATGCTTTTACATGCTGAAAGGGACTCGGTTTTGGCAGAAGTTTTGAAACTGAGAGCTCGTCAGAGAGGTAAGTTGAAGAAAAGTGAAGGCAAAGTTGTGGCTACTAGGTTGAAAAGAGCTTTACAGACGACGGAAAAATTGGTTATTATGACCCAGAACGAACCGGAATGGAGCACCCGTGCACAGTACTTAATGTATGCCAAGCTAGCCCGTGCTGAATATTCAATCCATGGTAAATCCCAGAAGCATAAAAACAGTGGCAGGATATCACAGGACCTGGCTTTATCATTTGCTGCGTTAGACCATTTGCATAATTTGTCTCTTTTGCCCGACGGTGTACTCGATCTTTTGCACGCCAAATACGAGTATACTTTGAAGCAGCATGCAGAAAGTGCGTTTTCATCAGTAGAATTGCACAATTTCATCGTGCAGCAAGTGATAGATGCCCAACAAAATGGTGACGAAATGGCCAATTTATTGGTGTCCAACGGCTACAAGCCGCAAATGCAAACTAACAAACGGGGAATCTCTGTCAAGGAAGTCCAGTGGAGAGCATTCACTGCGAGAGTATATGATCCCCAGGTGGAAGCATTGATCACAGAAGCGAAGCAGGTGGCAATCAAGGGGGCCTCAGACTATGACACCAAACTTCTTAAGTGGCAGCAAGCCCTTGACAAACAGGAAGAGCGCATAGCCACTCAAGAAGAAGAAGAAGAAGAAGATAGCCAGGAAAATGATCAGATTCTTCTCGCGTATATAAAGTGCAACGTCCTGTTTACCTCTATTTTGCGTGACAATTATCTCTTCAACCAACTGTGGCAGCAATGGGACAAGTTAGGTACCTCTATGGCTCTTCGTATCACTAAATGCAAAGAAATTGATCGTATCGTCAAAAATTTGCAGAAATATCTACAGGACGTCATGGAACTGCCTGGCATCTACCAAGATGATGAACTTATGGCACAATTGGAGTTAAGTAAACTATACTTCCAGCTGTCCTTCACCTCGGGATGTCTTGGTGGGCTCTATCAACTTAAGGGCAAATATTTGGAATCTCTTGCGCTTCATGTGAATGCCCACCGCACGCTGGACGAGAAATTAATAGACATGGGAGCTTTCCAAGAAATCTTGGTGCCAGCTGGGCTCTTGTCTCAAAAAAAAATTGCTTCGCTACAGCAACTGATAAAGACTGGTTGGAAAAGTGTTGCCTCTTTGGCTGAGTATGAAAAGTTTTTAAAGGATGGCTCTCAAGGTTTGTATGAGCCAACAGTTATTGAAAGGCTAGATTCTGGCAGAATCTTGCCAGCTGATGTCAAGTTGTCTAACATATTTCCACTGAGGCCAAAGATTAAGCCAGTCCCCAGTAAACCTACTCTTTTTGACCTGGCGTTCAACTACGTGAACTACAGCGGTAAAGTATCCGAACCTTCTGAATCGATAACCAAAGCAGAATCTCCAGCTTCCGAAGCTCAAGAAGATACGAACAGCAGAAAGCGTGGATTTTTAGGTCTATTTAGAAACTAATGAGAAAGTTTTATTAAATTTATCTCTTCTACAATGCTTGTAACATTTCACTTCTATAGCGCTCCTATTTCTTGTCTTGTTTGGAAAGTATTTGCTAGCATCATATTACTTCAGTCAAAGACAAGGCGCATCGCGCGAAGTAACTGTATGCCTTCGAATCACTGATTAATCAGAAGTAAGAGTTGAGAAGTATTTTGAAGATGTTAAGGAATCCATTCAGACAAAGCTGTACTTGTTGGATATGTTTAGAAGAATCAAAGTATGATTCTTCCTGGATACGCCACGAATGCGGTTGCAATTTGCAAGTTCATAAACTATGTTATCTTCATTGGTTGTATCGCATAAATGAAGCATTTATCTCTAAATCACTGGCTATTAAAAACACCTTCATGGTGTCAGAAAATAATTTGAGACGCAACATGTGCAATTTGGTTGATGGCCACAGAGATTTCCACAGGGAAATGTCTTTCGCAGACTTACTTGATACGATCCCCTTTCTAAAAAATAAACGGCCAGACGGTATTACCTACCCAGTGAGTTTGATAAGTATATTCGGCTTCAATTATGCTATCTCGTTCCAGTTCGGCAGGACGCTGATGGCTTTACCAATTAAATTTGCAGACTGCCCTCAATGTAAAAAGCATATTGTTGATCATCAAATAACCGTCACGAGCCGCTCACCCTGTCTGGCTTTATTTTATTGGACTAAGATAATAATCAGGAACGTCTCACTTGCATTAACGTTGACTTTCTCGACTTTGAATATCGGAAAGTGGTGGTTCAAATTAGGCCTATGGCAAATGAGATGCATTTTCCCCGAGAAAGTTCTACGAGTTGTATTGGACATTAGCACTACAAAGGCATTAGACGTCTATGGTGAAACAATGAAGGGGTTAGCTAGTGTGCCGCAATTGAGCCGATTTCTGGTGTTTGGATTCCCAGTTTACTTGATGGGAGTTCGATCCTCATATTCCACACTCAATAGATTTAGGTGGCTGTATTCACTTGTTCTATCTATCAGGGCAGGACACTATGATTCACAAAGCACTAAAGTACTTTCTCGAACTTTGACCGCTTGCAATATTTGCATGCTACTGCATTCACTGCTAATATCTCCTGTCTTGTCAAGACTTTACGAATATATGGTCAAATCTGTAAACCCGTATTTCTTTTTAACCGACAGGACTTTAGATTTCTTTCCCTCGCAAGAATATGGTGATATAATTATAAAGACCTCGTGGTATGATGTGCTTTTTGAATCGGTAGTGTGGCCTGCGCTTGGTAGTCTGCTTGGCGGCAAGCTATTTGATGGCGCTACGTGGCTTCAAAGCTCACTCGGCTTCCATTGGTCGCCACCATGCTCTCCCAATGATTGCAGAATGATTTTCAACTTTGTAGGTTGGGGTATAACAGCTGTTGCCAGGCAGTTGTTAAATGTCTGGGCTACACATTTAAGAGCAAAGGAACTGAAGCAAATCCAAGAAAGTATTGAAGAAGATATCCAACAATAGGATGCGCAAGATTTTTCATGCATCAAATAAGCCAACACAGGCTGATAATTGACTGACAGACAACGCATTGAAATTGAATAATATAAATTAAAAATTAAAAAGTGAACGATTAAAAAAGAATGAAAAGAATAATAGACTGAGCAAATATTATAATAATAGACTGGATCTCACTGAATTGAATGGTTAATTTAAAAAGATGTCTATTATAAGTGTCAATAATTGGGAAGTATTAAAAACAACTTTTCCATTGAGTAGCTTCCACGTCTCATTTTTCGATCCGACCTGCGTTTCCAACAATTCTCTGAACATAAACGAATCAACACCTTCCAAATGGGGTTTGTCGATTCCTTTTCGCCTGTCCATCAACTGAATCCAGTAAGTTGAACCATCTGAGGTAGATATTTTGAAATTTATGTCAGGAAATTTCGGACCACTTGAACCAAATACTTTTACCTTTTGTTCCGCCAAGTTTTCACTCTCAATTGATTTAAGTACTCCTTTTTCATAAAGTTGCCTTGTTGTCCACTTGAATTTCAAATTTCCTTCGTATTTATCATTCTTCTTAGTTTGGACTTTTTTGTATGCACCTTTCAAATTATCTAAAGCACTTTTATGTCCCGTATTGAAATCTCTTGATTTCAAAATATTTTTTATGGCGTCGTTTACAGAGGATCTCGAGTTGACCAATGTTTTTTCCAGTTGTTTGTTAATCTTTGATATCCCTTTCAACGTTTCCTGGGTTAAATAGAGCTCCTGTGTAACATAATTAATCGCGTAATGTGGATTTTTAATCGTATTGGCAATATCATTTAAAAAGTTCTGTAATTTGTTACTCTTTGGCTTAATAATGCCCAAATGCTCCAATTCGTTCAACTTTTTCAAAGTTGCATTCTTCAGGTTGAAGTATTTGGGTGATTGTAATGCACGAATCATAGGATCATTTTTAACTCCAGGATTGAACTTCATTAAAGTCTTGAAATTAGGCTCATCTTGAGGTAACACTGAGCTTACAATTAAATCGTATAAGTTGGTTTGAACTTCCTCTACTTGCATCATGTAGACTAACCCACGTTTGACCTGATCATAAACTTTTCGCATACGATCGTCGCATACTAAAAATCTGTAAGCAGAAGCAGTTAAGTCCAGCACTACCCTGCCGTTCTTTTTGATATCCTTGCCACTCGGGTTTTTTTTTAAAATATCGTGGATGACATCGTCTTCGGGAAACTCCAATAAATGCTCTTTAAATTTTATGCTGATAGCGAGAACCTTATCAGTAAGGATCTCCAATTGGGGGCTGGCCGATATCATGTCTCTGTAAACTAACGTGTCACCTTCCTGCTCGAAAGAAGGATCTAAAATAATGTTAAACAAAAGTTCTCTCACCTGCAAATTGATTTCATCTGCATATTGGTTCAGTGGATCATAATAACCAGAAAA
Source organism: Zygosaccharomyces bisporus (assembly GCA_003707595.2). Classification (NCBI taxonomy): domain Eukaryota; kingdom Fungi; phylum Ascomycota; class Saccharomycetes; order Saccharomycetales; family Saccharomycetaceae; genus Zygosaccharomyces; species Zygosaccharomyces bisporus. Next base: position 21,176 of record PPKA02000011.1, read on the forward strand.
TCTACCCATCCCAAACACTATTTCTAGCGCTTTCATATAGCCCTGTATCTTTTTGCTTACTTCTAGTGATTGGTTAAATTCAAATCCATAAAAGTCGCTATTCAGCATGAATTCAGATATGAAGCAATTCACCAAAACCGTTGATATCGCTTTCAGGGTACCGATTTCATCCGTGTTTTTATCAGCCGCGAATGTGAACATTTTACTACCAATAAATCTTACTTCCATGGGAATGTCTTTCAGCTTTCTTGTGAAGAGTTCAGCGGTCATCTCAATAGCATGCCACAAGTTTCTTAAATTTTCAATAAATTGTAACTTTGTTTTTTGATCCTCAATTGCTTCGGACCTGCTGATTGGTTCCAAATTATGAATTTTCTGGTAAATTATGGACGGATCGCTCTCAAATTCAATTTTTGGGTTGGTAATATAAGTCAATAGTGGCGTGAATAGGGCAAAAACCTCGGGGTATTCACGCCTCAAAAATGTTTTGAGCATTTTGTCCCAAAACCTGTCATCCCTATTCAAGAATTGCTCCATGGAACGAGCTTCAGTTACTTCCAATTGTAGTATTTCCCCTAATAGGCGAATGAAGTAAATCTTCTCTCTTCTTCCCATTCTTTGGTTGACGGTAGTAAAGGATACATACATGTTCCTCTCGACAAATTCAGGTTCTACAGTATAAAGAATTTTCCAATAGGATGGGTCCACTTGAAGCAAAAAGAATAGCTTTTCGAACATAGGATACCTGCGAAAAGGAACATCCATCCCATGCAGTTTTTTTGTGAGACCAGAGGTTAAATTATATTTCTCTAACACATCCCCTGTATCTAACTGCTGTCTTATATTCTTTTCAAAGTTTTCCTTTTTTAAATTTTCTGAATCGAGCTGGGTTTGACAAGCCTCTAGTTTATCTTGGTTTTCCTCAATGGTGCCAATATTATTCAGTAGATAAGCAAACTTTCTCACATGTTGTAACTTAGGATTAGGATAGTGCATCAAATCCAAAAAGGCTTCTCTTTGCTGGAAAGTTCTGATATGATTCTGAATCATTACTATAGAACGTTCATTGCACTTGTAAAAGAGTGCTCTTTCATTCATCCGTGAACGTAGTAAGAAAGCGCTAGCGTGCGCTTGAAATTTTGCCAAATCATTTGATTCCACGATATCATCGACTAAATCTAGTGCATAACGCACTAGCACGCCTCTAACCACACCCTGTAGCTTGTGTATATTTTCAAATTCGCATTCACCTTCGTAAAAATATTCTGCAAACGACCTCCGCACCTTCACCCCATTAAGGCGAGCAGAGAGGGGCACCAAAATGTTATTATTATCCTCAGATTCATTAATGAGTTGATAGATGGAATGACGTTTTTGGCAACCGCGAATCAAGCGCTGCAGGCAGGACAGTTGCGATACTGCCTCTTTATTGAGCTTGCGAGCAAATAGAAACCTTTTTCTGAACAACAATCCCATGCATGCTCCTTGAAACTGCTCGATGCCTTTGCTGTCTGACAATAAGCAGCCACAAGTGCTTTCGAGACGGCGCCTGCATTTCCTTGCTCTTATTAAAGCTTGAAACCTTCTTAACGGAACATCACTAGTATGCCTGTCGCACAATGCCTGATAGGTCTTCCTTCTCATGCAAACACCACGTACATGGCTCTGTAAGAAATATACCGAAGCCTCTTGTCGAAGAATTCCCATTTTTAGAGAATCACACTGGGTTCTCTCATGCGCGCCTTTCAATAGCGACTGTAACCGAGTTAGGATTACAGTTTCTTCAATAGCTAGATTTAAGGAGAAGCGCTTAGGAATGGTGCTTCTCCTTCTTCTGCCACGCAATACAGATTGAAATTGTATTACTTCCCTTTCGAAAAGCTTCAGCAGCCTCAATTGGATTCGGAAATCAAAACGAGCGTTGGCACCTCGACATATACTCTGGATTTGCACTACTTTATCCAAAAACTCCATCTCATTCATTTTTTGTTTTCTCTGAGGAGAATAGGCAATTGGCTCATATTTGTAACTTTGATAAAAGTCCAGATCTCGTTCCCTAGCTTGACTTCTTCTCATGTAAAAGCTGGTGTCATACGTCAAGTACTTTGAGATAGTGGGAGAATAGTAGGATAGACTGTTATTTTTCAAAGGACTGTACTCTAAGTGAGGCGTTCGAGAGAATAGTTCAGTATCTCTCGGTTTAAAACTTGGCGTTCTAGTAGGTGATGAGCTGATAAATTCCCTGATATCTGTATTTGGAGAAAAGTACATCGATTGTGTTTCACTGGATGGGGATAAATCGATAGACTCAAGTTTTTGTCTCGTCCTTCTAACAGGGGTAGTTACAGCTGGTTCCAATTTCGTAGATTCCTGCACCTCCATTGATGTAGATTCTGATTTTGGCGCAGTTTGGTATTCTTCCTCCGATTCAGGTGCTAAAATTGGCTGACGTTTTAATTTAGACTCAGGCGTGAGCTTTGGCTGAACTGGTGGCTCGCAATCGAACTCCTCGGTCTCAACTGCATTGAAATCTTCTATCAGGCCGCAACCGTTAGACGTGCTATTCCTCTTGCCCACAGTAGATTTTACCGAATTAACGTTTAAAGATTTAAAGTCCCGTATTCTCGGCCATGTCTTCTTACACTTCCGAATGTCTTCCTTGGAGAAACTGCTTTTCCCCGAAAGGTTCTCGATAATTGGTGTCTTAGTGGGCCATTTTTTGTTTATCATAGTTATCAAAATGTAAAGAGTTTCAAACACTTGAGGCAAATCTTGCTTGTTGTATAAATCTTGTAATTCAAACCTGAAGGAATTGGGCAGACCAACGTGATCCACCAGGGAGAAAAAGGCATTGATATTTTGGGTGTGTTTGAATTGAAGCTTGTTGCCAGCTGGAAAAACAGTAGGGGCCAAATCTGGATTGATCTTTTGGGTCACAGTAGCCAAATAGACACCATTTCTCAAGGAATTACCTGTACTGAGATCGACTTCAGATGGCAAAGTTTCACCAATGACACGCTCAATCCATTGTTTAATTTCCGCCACTCTACACAAGAACTCGTAGTAACCCTTTTCTTCCCTAGTCAAGTCAGCGGTGGTTGCGTTATTTGTATGTCCACTATTCCCTAAGCCACCCGTAAACTTGGACTTAGTAGGTTGTGAAGAGCGCAACCCTTCCACGGCTGCTACGAATAGATTTCCGTCCGATTTAGATCCGTCTTTAAGAGTGCTATTATTCTCTTTGTTTGAATCATCGACACTCTTTATTTTACCTTTTGTTGGCCCCTTTACGTTATGAAAAGAGTTTAATTTCGATGAAGAGGTAGTTCTCAGCTGCGGTGGTCGTTCGTCGTTTGGCAAATTCTTCAGATATCGATCTAGGACGTTGCCCTGCTTTGTAGGTGAACCGAAATTCGTGGGCATCCTAGTATTGGGCAGCTCGGCAACAGTTCTGGCTTTCCTGGAATCCTAAGCTAAGTAGACATCGAGAATACAGCGGGCAAGAAAACAACTTACTCACTTTCACTCAATTGGGTTCCCAAAGTCTTTCTCGTTCTTGTTGATGTTATGTTTACTACTTGCTTCAATGGGAAATATCATGAATTCAGAGCTTCATGTGCGTTTGATTAGACTCATTACGTACGTAGAAAGTATTCGGGGAAGACTTCAATGGTGAGCGGCCTCCTCCTGCCACGACTTGTCAAAGGCCTCAAACTTATACTTCGTTGACTTTTCCTCAGTCAGTTGCAGGTTGTCAAACTCTTGCACCGTAATCCATGCTTCGCAACTCTTATGGAAAATGGTATTCTGACAATTTTCCATTACGATAGTTTGCTTTAAACCTTCTGGTGTTTTGATTAGCAGCTTGCAATCTTGTAGGTTGTGCAGTCTTATTTGGATTCTCCTGCCGGTGTGCAGTTGAATGCTGCATGCGCGACAATCAGTCATCAAGATGCTGCCCTCATCGAAAGGAGATTCATTCAGAGTTACAGTGCAAAAGAAGAGCCTTCTCAGCGCCAATGAACCCGTCTGTGCCATGAAGCGATAATTCGCTATGAAGCATCTATGTAAGTTTTCGTAGGAAGCCGTAGGCTGTTTCAAGATAATATCTTGTTCCACAACTGGCGGAATTGCTTCTTCATCAACCACTAGAGGGGCAGCCGCTGGCCGCTTTCTGAACTTAGGCTTACCTTTAAATTGGAAGTTCTCCACCCTGTTCGAGATTTTATCATTAATACTTTTCAAAAGTTCTTCGGTATCGCCAGAAAGCTTTTGTAGATCGTGAGGGGCCAACTCAGAGGAAATTTGGTTCAAAAAGTGTTGCAAATCATGGGCATGTTTTTGAAGCAAATAAGTACCCTGTCCATCCTCCAGTTCTTTTTGCAGTTCCGCTTTCCTTTTTGCAAACTCCTGGCTCATGATTACTCCTCTTCTTGATTATCTGCCCAATTGGTTGTCTCACTTTCCTCTTATCAGGTTACATTACTAGATCAAAACATAAAAGAATTTCTATTTTATACAGGTGCAACTTACTACGTAACTACCAAATTACTATCATTGATATCCTTAATCAACTTCCTCCATCTCGGTATCAGCGGGGACTTCAGCTGGAGCTTCGGGAGCTGCAGCTTCGGGAGCTGCAGTATCCTGCTCGGTCTCGTCAATGTTCAGACCCAATGAGATTAGTCTGTTAATTCTCTTGGCGAAGGAAGATGGGTCCTCCAAGCTGAAACCAGAGGTCAACATGGCAGTCTCAAACAACAGGTTAGTCAAATCCTTGACAATTCTGTCGTTAGCACCACCCTCATCGACTCTCTTCTTCAACTCCTTAGTAATTGGAGATCTTGGAGAAATTTCAAAAATCTTCTTCGAAGACATGTAAGAAGACATAGTAGAGTCTCTCAACGCCTGGGCCTTCATGATTCTCTCCATGTTAGCGGACCAGCCGAATTGCCCGGTTCTGATGGCAGCTGGGGCGTCAATTAGCTTCTCAGAGACGACAACCTTCTCCACCTGCTCACCTAGGATCTCCTTCAGAGCCTTGGTTAGAGGCTCGTACTCCTTAACCTCTTCCTCTCTCTTCTTCTTCTCCTCCTCAGTCTCTTCTAGCTCAAAATCCTTAGTGATGTCAACCAATGGCTTACCTTCGAACTCCTTCATCTGTGTAAAGGCATACTCATCGATTGGGTCCACCAGGAACAAAACCTCAAAGTTTTTGGCTTTCAGGGCATCTAGGAATGGCGATCTCTCGACAGCCTTCAAAGATTCACCAGTGATGAAATAGATGTTCTTCTGGTGCTCTGGCATCCTGGTGACGTAGTCGGTCAAAGAAGTCATCTCGTCCACAGACTTCGTGGAGTTGTAACGTAGCAATTTGGCCAATGCAGCTCTGTTCTGAGTGTCCTCATGGATACCCAATTTGATGTTCTTGGCAAAAGCGGAGTAGAATTTGTCAAACATCTCGGAGTCCTCAGCAATCTCGTTGAAAGATTCAATCAACTTCTTGACGATGTTCTTTCTAATCACCTTCATGATTTTGTTTTGCTGCAACATCTCTCTGGACAAGTTTAGTGGCAAGTCTTCAGAGTCAACAACACCTTTCACAAAGCTCAACCACTCGGGAATTAGGTCTTCAGCCTCATCGGTGATGAAAACACGACGCACATAGAGTTTGATGTTGTGCTTCTTCTTCTTATTCTCGAACAAGTCGAAAGGAGCTCTCTTGGGGATAAATAGGATGGCCTTGAATTCAAGTTGACCTTCCACAGAGAAGTGCTTAACGTAAAGAGGGTCCTCCCAGTCATTCGAAATGGACTTGTAAAAGGCATTGTACTCCTCCTGTGAGATATCGGATGGATTTCTGGTCCACAATGGCTTAGTCTTGTTTAGCTCTTCGAGTTCAGTGACTTCCTCCTTAACCTTCTTAGTTTCAGCCTTCTTCTTCTCCTCCTCTTCATCAACTTCCTCCAATTTAGGCTTTTTGTCGTCCTCCTCCTTCTTCTCCTCTTCCTCCTTCTTCTCTTCTTCGGTCAATGGAACCTCCTTCTCGATTTCCTTGTGAACCACCAACTGAATTGGGTAAGCAACGAACTCAGAGTGTCTCTTGACCACCTCTTTGATCTTCTTTTCCTCCAAGTACTCAAGTTGGTCGTCCTTCAAGAACAGCCTTAGCACGGTACCTCTACCCAATCTCTCGTTCACCTCATCTAAGGTGACAGTGAAAGAGCCACCGGCATTGGATTCCCAGATGTATTGCTCGTCATCGTTGTGCTTGGAAATCACTTGAACCCTGTCAGCAACCAAGAACAAAGAGTAGAAACCCACACCGAATTGACCAATCATAGAGACATCTGCACCAGCAGAAAGAGCCTCCATAAAAGCCTTTGTACCAGACTTGGCAATAGTACCCAAGTTGTTAACTAGCTCAGATTTAGTCATACCAATACCAGAGTCTCTGATCTCCAACACTTTCTCCTCTGGTTTAGGAGTAATCCTGATAAACAGCTCTGGTTCAGTTTCCAATTGCTTAGGGTCAGACAATGCCTGATATCTGATTTTGTCCAAAGCATCCGAAGAGTTAGAAATCAACTCTCTCAGGAAAATCTCCTTATTAGAGTAGACTGTGTTGATGATCAAACTCATCAACTGAGTGATCTCAGCTTGAAATTCAAACGTTTCAGAAGACATGGGCGGCTGTGTTATTTATGTTTCCCAACTTCTTGGTACGGTATCGATACTGGTTGAGCGAGCCAAGTAACGTGTTCTATACGTCCTCTTCATTCCCTTTAAATACCCTTCAACTTACTTAACGCCCACCTGAAAATAGACAAAATTTTTTGTTCTTCGGCATTCTAGAAAAAAAACAAGGCGAGACATGCGCGGGTAACAAAAGATCTATGGGTAATATGACTTGAACTAGAATATTCTTGAAATAATGGTTTCACTGGAGAATATACAAAAGCTTTGCGGCTTGGTCGCACACCAGTGGGTCTTCATCTTTTTCTCTAGTATATTCTAGTAGGGTGCATAGCTTCTCTCTGCTATATTGCAATGGGAACAGTGACGTGCCAGCGCTATACAATAGGTCGTGAATTAGGTGCAGGGCCGCTCTGCGAACCACAAAAGCATCCTTGATTTCAATTTCCATTTGCAGAATGCCAAAGGAACAGTCTAACATGTCTTCGATGCGATCTTGGATGCCTCGAGCATTTGTTTGGGCGGCCATGCCAAGGATTGACAAGGCAGACATACGGATGCGGTTGTCGCATTCGCTACGTCTTCTTATGTTGGCTAGGCAGGCGTCGATGACCTTATGTGCCTCGATTCCTTGAAATAACTCATTCTCTCGCTGGATGTAATGGATGAACACTTCTCCGACCTTCAACACATCATCTAGTCTATTATTCTTGCTTTTTTCGGAAGTGTATAACGAAAGCAGTTTGTCGAGAGTAAACTTGTCATACTGGCAGAGTATGGCGAGTCCTCTGATGGCGGTCAAGTAGACGTAAGGGTCCTGGCTTTTTAAAAACTGCATGTGCCATTGAGTGACTGCTTTGGCTGTAATCACTTCGGATTTATTTTGGACCAGTTTGATCAATTGAGTCAGACCGAGAACCTGTATAGGGGCCGAAGAATCTCTCACATTGAGCGTGGCCTCGTTTAGTGCCTTTTGATCTGTGTCTTTCTCGCTCGCGGCTGCTTCGGTGCTTTGTAGAACTTTGTTGATGGCCTTATGGAGACTGTCATCGCCCTGATTCATGAGTTTATCATCTATAGAGCGCAATAGGCTCTTGGAAGATGCCAATTGAGCGGGCGAAATAGACAAGACGGTTTGAAGTATCTGTAGGATGATTTCCATAGCATTGGGCTGCCGTGACTGTGCTTCTGGTTGGGATCGTGACTCATCGTCAGAGTCCTCATCATCGGAGTCATTTCCAGGAGCCTCATTGGCGCTGAAATCTATGAGCTCCTCTAAAACTCGCAATATGTCTTCCGGTTGCCTTACGATATCTGTAGAGAATTCATTGTTTAACTTTTCCAGTGTCTTCAAATCTAGCAAAGCAAGTGCGTTGGCTTGCACAACCCCCAAAACTGTGTCTTTTGGCTTCTCCATTTTCACCCATCTGTCTAAGACGGCTAAGAAAACTTCCTTCACCATTTCCTCCCTATTAATCATTTTCAACAGTTGTACGAAAAGGTCAATGGCCTCATCAATACTGGCAAACAGCTCATTGGCTATCTTCAACGGTTCCTTGTTTTCTTTTTGTTGTCTTAAGTCTGATATGTTGTCCTGCAAAGTGATGTATGCTAACTGGGTCTCGAAATCAATGCGATACTCCCACTCATCATGGCGATAGTTCAACATGTTCATACTGAGATAATCCAAGGCCTTATGGTCCTGTAAAAGAACTAGGAAAGATTTCAAGAGCGTCAAAATCACTTCATAGTAAGGACCGTTTTCTTGGCCTAATGGGTTGATTTTTTGATTTCTTTTCAAGAAAAATGCATAGATCCATAGGTTCAAATAAAACAGTCTTTTATCCACACCTTCCACCAGTGCTTGCAGCAGCCTATTGCAGGAGTTTTTCGACAACGAAAGGAGAACGTTTATCATATCATTAAGTTCTTTGGCACTATGCTCTTTTCTCGGTTCATTGAAAAGTACCTCGTAAATTCCTTCGAAAAGGAAGTCTCGTGTAATTCTCGGATTCTTTAAGAAAAAGGTAGTCACCACATTATTTAAACAGCTCACCACAACTGGCCTGTTGACCATGGATAATCCGTCGTAAATTTGTGGGAAAAGCTTCGAAAAATATTGCGAGCTACTCATACACTTGGGTTTGGCCACCAGGACTTGCGATACTCTGTTCATTTTTTCCACATCTACTTGTTCATCTTCTCTGACAGCTAGAATAAAGTCGATTAGGCTGAGAACTCCATTGTCTCTTCTTACCGCCAAAGTTCCCAGTTCAGTTAGCAGCCTCTCCTTGGCGGCCACGTTCTTCAACTCGTGCACAAATAATGTATACATCTGGAATAATTCATAGCTCTGCTGCGTACTTTCCACGTCTTGCAACATTGTTTCGTATTTAGTATGCGGTTTCTCGATGCAAAGGGCAAGCAGTCCAAGGTAAGTACTTGTGAAAAGGGGACCTTTAAGCAAAACAGATCTGACATAATCGCTTATTTTTCCCTTTTGGAGCAAGATGGAGTGAACCATGGCGGTCACTAATTCCAAAGTGGTCAAATTAGGCTTACCTGACAACGGCGATTCATCGCGTAAGTTGTGCGTTGACACCTGAAAGCCAGCAGGAAGATTGGCATAGATTCCATAAGTTACTATCAATGCAATAAATTTCTCGAGATACTTCATATCGTGCAGTGATATGGGGAGCATGTCACTCTGCTGGGCTTGCAATTTGTTTTCCTCATCCAAGGTCAAAACATTAAGCTCTTGTAAATATTGCAGCAGAAATAATACAAATTCATGGTTGTTCTGGTTCAAAGAATCTACATTGACCAGGATGTTGTCGTTCAACTTTTGAAAAAAAGCATCTAATGGAGTCGATCGAATATATTGTGGATTTTTCAATAGTTCGTTAAGACTCATCGCTTGTGTAAGAGTATACTGGAAAATCCATGTAAGTTATCGAGGAGACAAACAATTGCAAATCAAAAAAGCAAAATGCTGTACTGCTCAAGTGTGCTCTCAGCTAACCGAGTAAAGGGATTTTCCCACTAAAACTGAACTTTAAATAAACTTTAAGACCGTCACTCCGAACGTTTTTAAATTTTTCACTACACGATGCGATGAGATGAGATGAGATGAGTTTGTAGTAACAAGAGTTCCAAAAAAAAATAAAAACACAAAGATTTACTACCCATTCATGCCCCTGCATACCGAACCGCTTGAGCAAGATGACCAAGATGCTATCATTCTCGATGCCAGATCAGGCGATCTGGAAGCTTTAAAAGAGATCTTTTCAACTCTAATTCACCCCAGGTTGTTGATCAGCTGCATGGACTCTGAGACGCAATGTACTCCTCTGCATATGGCTGCAGCCAATGGACATGTTGCCATTGTCAGATACATTTTAGGACTAGTCAAGGACAACAACCCTGAAGAGCTACATGCCTTTGTCAATAAACAAAACGAAACTGGGAACACCGCATTGCATTGGGCATCGTTGAATGGTAAATTAGAAGTGGTTGAACTGCTTTGTGATGAATTTGAGGCAGATCCATTTATCAAAAACTCATTTGGACACGACTCTATCTATGAGGCAGAAAACCACGGAAAGGAAACACTAGAAGAATACTTCCTCAAGAAATATGACATTTCTCCCGGGAATCAGGATGATAAAGAGCAAAAGGTGGGTGTTAAGGAAGGCACAGAGATCGAACAAGTGACCAAGGAAGCTGAGGAAGCTCGACTGGGGAACAGTCATATAAATAATTCAGAGAGTCTAGCAAAAGACACGGAAAACCTGAGTATAAACGATAGGCAGCAGTGACGTTATCTCAGATTGTATAATATCATTAACTATCACATTAGAGTATGTTATGCGCTGAGACTGTATTCTGTTACCCTGCATCTTTTACATCTTTTACTACGATGTGTGAAAAAAATTTTTGAGCGTTCAAGGAAGCACGGCAATGAGGTAGCTAGTAATTGAATTATATTTGTAGCATAAGTACCATTCTGCAAAGATATTCGCGAAGAGAGCAGTGGATATAAAGGTCGCATAATGTCCTCTGAATTGGCGAATGAGCTGGGGTTTGATCCAACCTTGAAAAAGAAGAAGAAAAGTAAGAAGGTCGTACCAGAAAACCTGGAGAGCGAAGAGAATGGTGCCGAGAAACCCAGTGCCATAGGAGATGATGATCTATTTGCCGGCTTGAAGAAGAAGAAGAAGAAGTCCAAATCTCCATCGGGAGAACCAAGTGGATCTGTTGATGAAATTTCGGAGGCTCTTGGGGAGTTAAAACTAAAAAAGAAGAAGAAGTCGAAAGAGACAGAGGTGGACGATTTTGAGCAGCAGCTTGCTAAAGCTGGTGTCAAAGTGGATGGGGGTAACAGCAAAGAGTCTACTCCAATCATAGAGTCTAGCATTCAGCAGGACGTGGGACTGTCGTACCAGGATCTGCTCTCAAGGTTTTTCGACATTTTGAGAGCCAATAACCCAGAGTTGGCAGGTGACAAGTCTGGACCTAAATTTAGGATTCCACCACCAGTGTGTTTACGTGACGGTAAGAAAACCATTTTCTCTAACATCCAGGACATTTCTGAAAAACTGCAGAGATCGCCTGAGCATCTGATCCAGTACTTGTTTGCCGAGTTGGGTACCTCCGGTTCGGTGGACGGTCAAAAAAGATTAGTCATTAAGGGTAAGTTCCAGTCAAAGCAAATGGAGAACGTTTTAAGACGTTACATCCTGGAATACGTCACCTGTAAAACTTGTAAAAGCATTAATACCGAACTGAAGAAGGAGCAGTCAAACAGACTGTTCTTCCTGGTTTGCAAAAGTTGCGGTTCCACGAGATCCGTTTCATCCATCAAGACTGGTTTCCAGGCGCATGTGGGCAGAAGAAAGAGGATGTGAACTCCGTGGTGCTGACAATAATGATATATATATATGTACTTTATACTACCCGTTCATGCACATTGCGAATGCTCGAATATCTTTAAGAATGCGGGACACCAGTTTATCACACTAACATCTGAAGACATCCACGCACGCAAAGTGTTGGATGCTTTGGGTTTGTCATGAGCTTCGTTGAAGAAACGTGTCATGACTTGTCTCGTTGAGACGTTGTCTAAAGATACTACCAAATTTTTGTCAACTTTGCTTTTGTAAAATTCAAATTCATTACTTAATAAGCTTGATGTAAGAGCGTACAGCTCATCAACCCTATGCAGAATCTCTTCCTTATTTAGCAACTTAATTGCCTGTGATTCTACGTGAAGTTTCCTGTGCCTTGCGATCGGCGGAGCTGACGTATCAGTGTGAGTCTGAACCGCAGTAGCTGTATCGAGAGGTTGTGAAACCACTCTCTGTTTCCTTCTGGCCGCGGGTTTGTGTGGGAGGAACAAAAATGAGGGACAATCGTTGTAACCGGGCACCTCGGTCTCTGTGCAATTCTGATAGCTTTTAGATATAATCATCGTGAACCAATGGAAAATAAAAGCGTACTTGTGGCTTATTTGTCGAGGAACTCCCTCTGCAAAGCGCTTGGTTTACGCAGTAGATCCTCCCTTCTATTTTATATACCGTCTCTTTGCTTCATGTCAGCGTGGCCGTTTCGCGGGTTCGCGTCTGTGATCTCAGAATTCGAATCGACCCCAACAAATTTCGTCTCGTACATCATCGGTCAGCTTCGTTACGAAACCTGCAATTCTTGCAGGCCGGTGAGAAGCTCGTTAATGTCTGGTCTGGCAGCAGGATCCACCTGGAGACAGCTCTCTATCAAATGTATGAGCCGTGCGGAATACCTATGCTGCTGTGGGAAAGTGAATTTACCAGCACAAATAGCATAGTTCAGTGAAGCTCCACTTACCTGCTCCTCCCTTTCAAAAGGTGAAAGTCCAAACAGCATGAAATAGCAGGTACATCCGAGGGACCATATGTCTACTTTCGTGCCTATACTGGAGTTTAAAGTGAGGTCAAGTAATTCTGGGGCTGTGTATTGCAGCGTGCAGTGGTCAGACACCCATTCTTGTAACTCATTAAGTTGAACGCGTGTAGATACAGTAAGGTCTGCCTTCGAACAAGACCCCAGATCCGATATCACGGGGAGCCCATCTGACGAGAAGAGAATGTTTGTAGGTTTTATGTCACGATGCGCGTACGAAGCGGAGCTGGAGGTGTGAGCAGAAGACAGTACGTCCAGCTCCAGCGGTGTATCCTCGAGCAAAAAGGCGGCCTCGTCACTGTAGGACATGGACACCGCGTCTTGTTCTTGCGGCAACAATGATTCCTGTGATCTGGCGCTTGGGTCATGTAGACAGCGTAACCCTCTGGCGATACCTATCATGATTCTAACACATTCGCTCTCTGAAATAAATGTTCCGTTAAGTAAATTGCGACTAGTAGAGTCCTGCAGCGAGCCCAGTGGGAAGTACGGCAGCAGCACAAACACTGTCTTGGATCCATCACTCTCCTGCGCTACTTGCGAGTCCACGAGTGGAACAATGTAGGGACTTTGGAATCTCTTGTAGTTGTCTACTTCCTTTAGGGCACCTGATATGCTCTCGATGTTGCCAAAGGGACACCTGATTCGCTTTAACGCGTACCATCCCGCCCCTCCGAGTCCACTCCCACTAGCAACAGCTCCCACAAGCTGCACGAGGTATATAAATGAGAAGCTCCCTTCGCCAAGCAGCTTCTTGATTGAGTAACGCCGGCCGTTGATGGACACGTAGGACTCAGAGTAGTCGCAGCAACAGCAACAGGTTCCACAAAGGATTTTCAGCAACTGTCTGGTGGCCTCCATTACGCCATGCGCCGTCCTTTTCTTATTCTCGTTATCCTTCGTGGTTCGAACAAGGTGAACTTTTCATGTCATTCCGAAAGTGTCCCTTACATGGGTGCTGCAGGCAGGGGTTGGGAAGGCAGAGTGAGAAAGACAAGATTTACAGAGGAGCAGCGAAGTGAGGTTCGAGAGTTTGGACAGAATGATTATTAGCGACTAGGAAGGCGACAAAGTCCATCAGAGATATGCATGTCAGTGGGGGAAAGTAATACGATTTCTCGATCACGTGGATGCGCATTAGTATATGTGAAAAGTTTCAAAGCACTACAACACAACTCATCTCACCACAACAGAGCAGAGCCAAACGATGTCTATACAGACGAGCAACCCCGACGAATCGTTGAAGTCTTTGTCGCTCATTGCGGCACATTCTCATATCACTGGTCTTGGGCTGGATGAGCACCTGCAGCCCCGAGAGACGAGTGAAGGTATGGTGGGCCAGTTGCAGGCCCGCAGGGCAGCCGGTATTATATTGAAGATGGTGCAAAACGGCACGATTGCCGGTAGGGCGATTCTCATGGCGGGCCCACCGTCGACGGGGAAAACAGCACTGGCGATGGGACTTTCGCAGTCGCTTGGTAAAGACGTCCCTTTCACAGCCATTGCCGGTTCAGAGATATTCTCACTTGAGTTGTCCAAGACCGAGGTGCTAACACAAGCATTTAGAAAGAGCATCGGTGTTAAAATCAAGGAAGAGACTGAATTGATCGAGGGCGAAGTGGTGGAGATCCAGATCGACAGGTCCATCACCGGTGGTCACAAACAGGGAAAGCTGACGATCAAGACGACCGACATGGAGACAATCTACGAGTTGGGGAGCAAGATGATTGATGGTCTTACCAAGGAGAAAGTGCTGGCTGGTGACGTGATTTCAATTGACAAGGCTAGCGGCAAGATTGCCAAGCTAGGGCGGTCCTTTGCACGGTCGAGAGATTACGACGCAATGGGAGCCGATACAAGGTTTGTGCAGTGTCCTGAGGGTGAGCTGCAAAAGCGGAAGACTGTAGTTCACACTGTGTCCTTACACGAGATCGACGTGATCAACTCGAGAAGCCAAGGTTTCTTGGCGCTCTTCACTGGTGACACAGGTGAAATCCGTTCAGAAGTGCGTGACCAGATTAATACCAAAGTGGCCGAGTGGAAGGAAGAAGGAAAAGCAGAAATCGTACCTGGTGTCCTTTTCATTGACGAGGTGCATATGTTGGATATCGAATGCTTCTCGTTTGTGAATAGAGCATTGGAGGACGAGTTTGCCCCCATCGTCATGATGGCCACCAACAGAGGTATTTCAAAGACCCGTGGTACCAACTACAAATCTCCTCACGGTCTCCCTGTTGACTTGTTGGATCGCTCAATCATTATTACGACGCGTAACTACAATGAGCAAGAGATAAAGACAATACTGTCGATCAGAGCACAGGAGGAAGAGGTGGAACTCTCTAGCGAAGCTCTAGATCTTTTGACCAAGATTGGCGGGGAGACGAGTCTGCGTTACAGCAGTAACCTGATTTCTGTATCGCAACAACTAGCGTTCAAACGCAAGTCGTCGCAGGTGGACGTGACGGATGTGCAGCGGTCGTACCTGTTGTTCTTGGATGCTTCGCGCTCGGTGAAGTACGTTCAGGAGAACAATACACAGTACATTGACGACGAAGGCCACGTAGGGGGAGACGCCATGGACACGTCTGAGTGATTGTACATAAAAATCTTTATTAAACAGAGAAGAAAAAGGTGAAAAGTGAAAAATGAAAACTATTTAATGTGTGTATTATTTACCTGAGCCCCTGGTGTTGAGAATCAGGGCTACAATCATGCCGTAGAGGCCCAGCACTTCGGAAAAGATGAGAATGAGCACTATGCCCACAAATAAACGTGGCTGATGCATTGACTTGCGTACACCAACATCACCCACAATACCAATGGCATAGCCGCTACTCAAGCATGCAAATCCAACGCACAGACCAGCGCTCAGGTGAAGCGCCCCATTGAAGAGTGAATACTCCTCGGTGGGAGAAAGTCCGCCGGCAATGAGCACAGCAACCACGAGCCCGTAAATCGCCAAGATACCGCTCATCACTACGGGAATCAGCGATTTCATGATTAACTCTGGCTTAAAAGTACCGATACCCGATATACCAATGCCCGACTTCGAGGTCCCTATAGCGGCGCCCAGGCACGACAGCACCATGGCAGATGCACACCCGGCAAACCCAAGGAATGGTGAGTACAGCGGTGCGTATTCAGACATGTCTTTTTGCGTTTTTTGTTCCTCTTTGTAGATTATCAAAGTGTTGTGCAGCAACTCCAGTTTTCAATTCTCATCTCACTTGAACTTTCAGAAAACCAAGAGCGCGTAAAACACCATGTCCAAGATAGACGTGAGTGTAGATCAGCTGCGAGCCATCTATGGCCAGCTCTACGATGTCCTGCAAGAGAAGGCTGCTTTGCACTTGCCAGAAGGCCAAGACCCGGTCTCCAAGGAGGTCAGGATCCAGCTACAACTGTACCTAGCGGGTGTCATGGAGATGGGAGCGAACAGCCTCAGAGTGGATGGCGGCGACGCTAAAGACGTCCTGTCGACGAGATGTGAGCCCTTTGACTTGGAGCTCAACGAGCGCGTCAGGGGGGCCTACGAGGAGTGGGAAGACGAGACTGTCAGGGTGGCAAACCTGCGTAGGGCCGCCCAGGACCAGATCTCCAAGCTCTACACGGAAGCAAGAAACGCCTACTTGGAGCATCTGGACAATGTGATAGAGGGCCAAGATCAACAGCTTGCCCCAAGCAAAGAAGCGCTACCTGACCTGGACGAATCCGGGCGAGATTACCGTTCCTCTCTGGATTCCCTTGCCGATGCACAATTACGTCTTCCACGACTCAGAAACCAACTCGAGAAACTGTCACAGCTCCTGCATCACATGCAAGATGCAGAGGCTGGCTCTTACGACAAGGGGCATAAGTAGGGGGGAGAAACAGAACAATTAGAAGACCCTCCTCCCGCGGCGCCCTGCCCTGGCTACCCCCTTTCTGTTACGACGAGCCCGTGTAAGTCGCGGACCCCATAACTTGGCCAAGTTTCCCCCCAAAAGAATATAGACCAAAACAGTTGTTTCACTGCCTCGTTGGCCAACATACGAGAGAATTTCAGTTTGTGTTTTCCTCTTTTCGTCTTTGGGCATTTTGCTGGCAAAAAAAAAAAAAAAAAAAAAAAAAAAAAAAAAAAAAAAACATAGACGAAATTCATTAACCTTTGGCAAGAACCGAGGATTGTGGGAGCATTTTGTATTTGGGCGATTAAGCATTTCTGCACAAGACATCAACAACAGCCTGCGAACCATACCAATTTGAAGCATAACGGGGAACTGGCAAGATGAGCTACGATAACCCGTATGAGAACGGAGTGGACAGCTACGAAATGAGGAACGCAAGCAATGTGTTTGACGACTCGAGAGCGACGGGAGCGCCCTATAATGGAGGAGACACAGATTTTGTGGACTTTATGGGAAAGATCAATGAGATTAACAGCGGTCTCGACACGTACGAGCAGCTCATCAACAATGTCGATACGTACCACAAAAGGCTGCTAGCAGAGGTCAATGAGGACCAGGAGATGCAGCTCAGGCACATGCTGGACGACATTGTGGCCCAGGCAGGTACGTTGCAGTACCAGCTGAAGAACGAAATCAAGAGCGCTCAGCAGGAAGGGCTCAAAGATGGCAGCAAGCAAGCGCAGGCGGAGAACTGCAGACAGAGGTTTTTGAAAGCCATTCAAGATTACCGTATTATCGAGTCGAACTACAAGGAGGAAAACAAGGAACAGGCAATGAGGCAGTACATGGTAGTACAACCGGATGCGACACCAGACGAAGTGGAGAATGCCGTGAGCGACGTTGGGGGACAACAGATCTTCTCACAGGCTCTTTTGAACGCCAACAGACGTGGTGAAGCCAAGACCGCGTTGGCAGAGGTGCAAGCTAGACACCAGGAACTTTTGAAACTGGAAAAGACCATGGCAGAACTGACTCAGCTGTTCAACGACATGGAAGAGATGGTCGTCGAACAACAGGAACAGGTGGACAACATCGACAAGAACGTGGAAGATGCGCAGGAGGACGTCGAGCAAGGTGTGGGCCATACCAACAAAGCCGTCACCAGTGCGCGCAGGGCCAGGAAAAACAAGTGGAGATGTATTATCATTTGCATCGTCATCGTCATCGTCATTCTCGTTGCTGCTATCGTCCCATCCGTCGTTGCTACTCAAGTGTAGGTCTATTATTATTATTACTATCACCTTTTCTATTATCCTTCTCGGCATGTCTGAGATGTAGTATATCAAGAAGTACATTATGTGTTTCTAATTGTCTAATTGTCTAATCGAACTGAATCGCGCTTACGCATGTGCCCTGTTTAAAATAGTCCTAAAACGTCGTGGATGAACATATAAAGTTTGACGTTCAGGGTGGAGACGGGGTGCAAAGAGATAATCTGCCGAGATCAAGTTGTCAAGACCGATTAACCACGCTGATTCGCAAACCATGTGGCGGAATTGAAGGCTTTTGTTGATCTCGGTTGCTTGGTGCATTAAAGACAAGAGTGAGGATTGAGGGAAGTAGTGCACCGACAACGGTTTTTATTTCGGAAAGAAAAAAAAAGTGGCGAATGCCAGGACGGGTAACAATAGAACTTGAAATTTAGGGCGACGAGCCAAGCGTCAGCCATACAAGAAACACCTGAACTATTGGGCTTGGTATTGCTGCTACTTGCAAATATTGTCAATCAATTCCTTTGTCAGATTCTTAAACTTTGGTGCTCAAAAATGACACAAAAAAATGTCTAAAAAAGAGGGAGAGCGAACTATGTGTAATTTCTTAAAACTTTTGCTCTAGGGATATTACGCAAAAATTACAATATTGGTATAGTCTAGGGGAATAATGAAGATCTGGGTAAAAACTATGCATCAGAGATATCATTGGTAGGATTATTGCATGAAAACTACGGTATATATTTCATGCTTGTTAGCAAGCGCTTAACACGGAGCTGACCGTACAGCGTGGCGCTTGAAGTCCCCCTTCTTGCAAGATTTTTTTTACTAACTCTACTTTTTCTCATTGACTGCCTTGATCGTATATGTAAAAAGAGCGGTTGCGTGGACTTAGTGTCCTCCAGCAAGTGACTGACTTTTCAATGTTTCAAGAATTGTCTTCAATGAGCCTAATGTGGTAGAAACAGGTACCATATCCACGAATGAAAACTAAGAGATTTTTTCCGTTTTAGCCCCTTTTCCAAGGCTTCCTAGGCGTTTAAGACGCATAATGTATTACTGAGATTTCCAAACAAATTTAAGATTAGTAATGGTAACATAAAATTCTCCAAGCCCTTTTTGAATGTGATCACCTTTGGGAAACGTATAAATTGTATGAATAGCAGAAGTAAGAAATTATTATATTTTGGGTCCTAGTTGATTGTCAGTGTGCACATCTAACGAACGTGAATTAGTGACTGCTGAGTCCAATAGTCCGCCACAAAAACAATATTGACCGATTATGAGTGAACCAACGAAAACAACTTATTTTATTACCGGGGGTAACAGAGGAATTGGCTTCAATTTAGTCAAGATTCTGAGTGCCACTCCAAATAATGTTATTATTGCATCCGTCCGCGGACCAACTTCCCTACCAAAAAACAAGGAGTTGGAGGATTTGAGAAAGGATAGAAAAAACGTTCATGTTGTCCAACTTGATATTACGGAGGAGGAAAGCATAAACAAAATTGCAAATGAGATTAAAGATACGCCTTCATTCGATGGAATTGATATTTTCATATCGAACTCGGGAATTGGTGACGCTTATTACGAAGTCTTGCAAGCACCAAAGAAAGTCTGGCTCGACCATTACACGACCAACACTTTGGGACCGATTTTAGTCCTTCAGCAAATATATCCTCTTCTCCTGATGAAAAAGACTAGAAAATTATTTTTTATTTCGAGTCTAGCTGGATCGATCACGGGATTCTTACCATTCTCCATATCTGCTTATGGGCAATCAAAAGCTGCCTTGAACTATACCATAAAAGAATTGAGCTTTGAATTGAAATCCAAAGGTTTCACCACAGTTGCATTCCATCCTGGTGTGGTCTTGACGGACATGGGGCAATATGGTATTAGTAAATTTAAGGAGGCGGATCTCAAAATAGATTTGAGCACCATGAAAAACCTAACCCCGGAGGAAAGCGCCACTGATTTGATCAATGTTTTTGGAAAGATATCAGATGAAGATAACGGAAAATTTTATAATTATGATGGAACGTTGGCAGATTTTTGATTTTCGCGGATCGAGTGGCCCTGCTTGGAAACTCCTAATTTACAGAATTTGTAAAATAACATACTCTGTAAAGACTATAGTGACATCGCTCAGTAGATGACATTCTTTGTCACTTTGTCTGTGCAGAATTTGGAATTTCCAGTGAAGTGTTTATTGAAGCTTTCCGTTTCTTTTATTTTATTTAGCTTTTGTCCCCATATTCAAATTATGGTTTTCACATCCGAACACTTTGATATGCTAGCGCAACGCGCCTATTAATACGGGAAACTGGAACTTGTCAGTAGGTTACGCTAATGATACATCAATTTTGTGCTCGCCTTCGAACGTGCCGTGTTCACATATAGAGCTATTTTTACCCGCTTGTGGGTACCTATCCTATTGCAGCGATCACTACTAACATCATGTGATGAACACACGTTTGGTATTCCGTCAATTGGAACAGGCCACTTGCGATGACCAAGCAAATACAACTGTGAGAAAGCTTTCACCTTGCGCCGCGATCAAATTAAAAAAAAAGTCCATTGCACCAAAGCAACCTAGTTTGCGTATTCCTCTCCAACCAGATTGCGACAGCGACGTTGATGTAGACTAAATCGAGTAGTTTTATTTATCACTCAGGGTATCCATGTGCTCCTTCCGGAGTTCATTGTGTGTCTCCAGAAAAAGAGGAATACAGATATACAAATATATCTATTAATACAATTATACCTTTATTATTCAAATGTGCATCCTTGGCTACCAACCTCTAGAGGTCAACCCCGCTTAATAAATCTCTTAACGATCGCAATTGGATGAAATGGTCCAATGCCCCTAACAGAGAAGATATAGTAGATGGCCACCATTGCAAAGAAGTTGAAGACAATATAGGCCCAATAAAAACCAAAGTTTCTCCATAAATTCCCGTAACTAACTCCTCTTTGTGCCAAATAATCATCGCCTACAGAAACTTGGCAATATGCGCAATTGGATGTTGCATCAGGGTTGCTGATATAACCTACGGCGCGCTGCAAGAAGTTTTCCATGTACTGTCCACACGTCCTTCCTTGTGGTGGATCGAACAGTGATAACTCTTTCGTTTTGCAGACTACAGGTTTCTTGTGAAGGACGATGGCCACCATATTTTGGATAAAGTAAGTGTAAGGAGAGACCTTCCACATGAATGTCCAAAAACCAGGCATCAGGCTAACTGGCTGAACTACACCACTTAGTACGATTAACATAGTCACGACCGACCCCATAATCACGCTTGCCGCAGGCAAATTGGGCGACATGTATAAAATCATCAGCCCTAAGGATATGTAGTAGAGCTGGAACATGATGCTATAGTTGAGGAAAAATACTGCCGATCTGGATGCTTCGAAAAAGACTCTTAAAGGAAAGTACATCCCGCAAAAAAACATCGTTGAAAAGACAAATTGATAAGGAACCTCCGCCAAATATTGCGTGAACAGCAACAGAGACCAGTGAAACATGTTTGACTTGGATTCTCTAACTTCAAACAATTCGCGTGACGCCAATGCTCTAGCCTGAATCTGCTTCATGCTAGGTGCTGATACGATAACTGCCATGAAGGCGGCAAACGTTGTATCTTGCAAGCCAGTGTAGCTTTCACCAGGGTCGAAAAATGTCCATCCAATGTAAAGACCAGAAACCACCTGCAACATCATTTTTGACATAAGATATTGCTTATCCCTCCAAAACATGATGTTTGTACGTAACCAAACATGCTTGAATTGGAAGAAATAGTCTGTAGCATATTTACTCGGCTTATCAGCGAGTTGAGTATCATTAAACGTCCGAGAAGATGGCTCTTCTATCCATTCTCTTATCTTGTTGTCGACATCTTGCGACTCCTCCGAATTTTTCCAGATTGCATGCCAATCCTCTTCAACAGAAGCCGTGGCACCAGCGCCGATAGCCTCCAAAATATACTCAGCGGGGTTTTCACTCTTACTGCATTGTCTAAAACCGTTATTTTCGAAATACGAGAGCACTGTGGAAGAATTCTCACCAATATCACCGAAATACACTGTCTGACCACCTTTTCTTAAGAGCAACAATCTGTCAAACCTTTCGAAAAGTGTAGCAGAAGGTTGGTGGATAGTACAAAGAATGCACTGGCCGGCGCGAGCCAATTTTCTTAACAATTGCACTATGGCCCAGGAAGATTGCGAATCCAATCCAGAAGTTGGCTCATCAAGGAAAAGTAATAAATCTGGTTTTGCAACCAATTCCACACCGATGGAGAGTTTTTTCCTTTGTTCTACGTTCAAACCACTCCCTAGACCTCCGACGAGCGCCTCAGAGTATTCCTCCATATCAAGTAATTTGATTACAGTGCTCACACTGCGCAACTTTTCCTCTTCAGGTATTGACTGAGGTCTCCGTAAATGCGCAGAAAATATCAACGACTCCCTCACAGTCATCTCAGAGATATGGACGTCTTGTTGTTGCACGTAGCCGGTTCTTCTTTCAAAACTCATATCGATGGGGCAACCGTTTACCAGCATATCACCGGTTACTACGCCGAAGTTGTTGCGCCGTGCCAATGTGTTTAGCAGAGTGGTTTTTCCCGCACCAGACTCACCCATTAATGCAGTTATAGTCCCTGGCGCCACAAAGCCACTAACATTATCAAGTAAAACTCTTTCGCTGCCCGAATAAGGAATTGTATAGCAAACATCACTCCACATGAATGTACCTTTACTCTGAAAACTTTGGAACTCTTCATCGAATAACTGGTCGTCTTTTCGGGTTACGTCACTGTCATTGGAGAAATTTTCTCTGACATCGATTTGCAGGTTCATGTCTTCTTGTGCTTCGACGTCATCAGGTCCCATATCTCTGGCAACAGCCTTTCTAGTCCCTTTTTTGAAAACAAGAGCATCGCCGCCGCCCTTCGTAGGTCTCTTAATTTCCGTGAAAACGGTTTTGGCCACAATATATCCGATAAGAAAAATGAACATAATACCCCAGTTTCTCCACATGTGCCAATACTTGTAGCCAAACTGGGTCTTCAAATAATCGTCGCCTAGCACCCATGACTGGCCCTTTTTGGAGCCAACAAAAGCACACACGCGGTTGTCAGATCCAATATTTTCATAGCCGGGACCAGAAGGCACTAAAGAACTACCGCAATCCATATGTCTACCGTGGAACTCCGCCTCCAGCATACCTTCAAAGGCGTATCTAATCGGCAACACGAAAGAGATCCATCGAAACCAAGGATGCATGTTAGGTTCCTGAATAACATATGTTGAGTACATCGAAATGGAAAACATAACAATGCCTGCGATAGGAGTAGCCTGTGACATATTGTCACAAATAGCGGCAATCGATTCGAACAGAGCGTAGATAGACTCGGAGGAGAGAGTTAGAAAGAAATAAATCCTGAAAAAGGTCCCAGCCGTTCGATTCAAGTTGGATAGAAAGAACAGGATAATAAGAAAGAGCGTCAACCCTATCATCCTGAAAGGCATGCCGCTAAGAGTACTACCGAGAGCCTCCGCCCCTGGGTGATACAGAGAATATGTCTTGTGCTTTTGCAAAATAGGCCGGTGGTCAAAAGTGATGTTTGCCAGGCCCATCAGGGAATAGTACAGCAGAGAGAAGTAAAGTACCCCACCACGAGAGAAAGCGCCATTCGTTGATGAAGGAGAGTTATAGTAGACTGAACCAGCGATGAAGGCCTGCACTACTGCTGCCACAATATTAATGATGGTATACGCTCTGTTACCGTAGATTCTCTGGAACCCACGTATTGTGCACAACCTGACTTGTTCGAAGAAAGACATTGTATAATACGATGTCTTGCGGACATATTTAGACTTCTCGGCATGCATCGTCTCAGCGAAAAACTTCTCGGTGTTTTTTCCATTGACTGCCTCTTTGTACGCCGTAATATCCCGTTTCAAAGCAGCGAACTCCGGCGAATTCTGCCAGTATTTTTCCAGATCATCCGCTGTTTGGGGCACTTTGCCCTTGAAACCTGAACGCACTTCGTGCAGACCATCGGGATCGGTCATGGCTGTGAGAAACTCGGCTGTAGCTTGTCTGGCTGGACATTCAAAGCCCATATTCTCAAAGTATGCCTTCGCTTCTTCTGCAGGACCATAGTAGATCTGTCGACCGGAATGGAACACAGTAACCTTGTCGAAGGTGTCGTAGATATTTTCGCTAGCCTGATAGATGGTAACAAACACTGTTGATAGAAGCATGTCAGTAAGAATGCGGATAGCATGCGCGTATTCCAGTGCCGTTGAAGCGTCGAGCCCCCTCGTGGCGTTGTCCCAGCAATACACTGTGCCCCTAGCCGCCAAAGCCTCGGCGATCGACACACGCTTCCGCTGACCCCCAGAGACACCACGAACGAACTCATCGCCGACGGGTGTGTCGTATGCCTCGGTAAGGCCAAAAATGGTGGCGTACAGGTCCCTGGTTGCGCTGATATGCTTGCTTCGAGATACACCATTGACCCTTACTGCTGGTGTTTTGCATGCAATAGCAAAGTCAAGTGTCTGCTTCACAGTCAAGTAAGGGAAGTGTACGTCCATCTCGCCGTTATATATCACACTGGACTTGTAATTCTTCATCATGGTTTCCTGAGGGATACCGTCGTAGCTGATGTTACCCTCCACTCCACCGGCAAACTCGTCGGTGATGCCAGCAGCTGTTTTCAGAAATGAGGAGCAACCAGAACCAGGTCTACCCAGCACCAATACCATCTCACCAGGTTTCGCCAATACATTGACGCCACGGATGATCTTGCGCATTTTGCGATGCCTCGCTGCTTTGACGGCCCTGTATATCGTGAGCGGTAAACACAAAATGTCACCAAAGGTACTCCCCTCAAGCGCTCCTCTGTCAGTACCGCTTGCCGTGACGTCTTCCATGACCACACCGGTTTTCCTAAATTCAATACCTTGTTGCTTGGCGTCTCTAACAAAGTCATGTATGATCTGCTTGGCATTGAATCCGTTTTCGTCTGAACTTTCAAGCTCGTGCAGCTCATCGCTAATCCGTCTGCTAGACAGCGTACGGGCTGATGTAAGTGCTTTCGATGCCATCTCTGGGGACAGCGGAGAGCTTTGGGAGCTGGTCTTGCTTTGGGTAAGCATCTCCTGAAGACCCGCCTTATTCTTAAACTCATGACGCCCGCCTCCATCGTAAAAAGAGGGCGTGGAATCTGCCTCGTCCACAGAGTTTTTCTCCAAAGACTGATTATGCAGCGTATTCATCTTGTAGAGTTAAATCATTAGCAGCTCTGATAAGATAATATTGTGATCATAGATAAACGTAGATCAAATATTCACTATAATGTCTTTCGTTTTAACCTTATTCTACTCTGCGCATATACGTTGTTGTGCCGCTCTTTGAGCGGCACTACCGCGGCGGGACCTTGCATATGCGCGGGCTAAGGAAAAGATACTTTTCTGTTGGTTGAGCTCAGGGCGGATTTACACGGAGCAAAGCGCAAATAGAGTGCCATTGTTATTTGCGCCGTTGCGAACCTAACCGTAATTGTGAGTGTACGCGGATAAAGAGCTGCTTTTCGTTGCAAGAGTGACAAACCACCATGAAGGTCGCATTGAGACTGACTGCTGAGTAACCAACTTGTTGCTAGACGACACTTGGTAATTGCTACACTATCGTGTTAACATGACTCCCGGAGGACTCCTAATCGGTTAACGCTGTGTGAAACACAAATCCTTTTCCGAAGATATTAAACGGCGCGGGCCGCTTGCCCCTTCCTGCTTGATTTTATTCATCTTTATTTTCACAGTTTGAAGAGCCGCCTATAAGAAATGTATAGCTTTCGCCTTTCATAAAAAATGCACACGAATCAATGCCATTACGAGCTCTCCACACTTGTCAGGACCAGAACAGGCTATCGTGAGCTTTTCGTAAATACGACTGGTGGATCCTAGCATTGAACCCCCCTCCCCACTCAATTAAGCAGATGAACTATAGTAAGTAAAGAGCTTTTACATGCCTAGGACCAAACACCTTTCGTCAAAAATTAGATTCTCAGGAAAAGTACTTTATTTTGATCGGCAACCACCAACTGTTGCAATAGTCAGTTAATCCTCAGAGACTCGAGCCTCAACTTGCAAAAATCTCTTTCATTCTGTCAGAGCAGTATAGTATTTACTCCCCTTAGCGGAAACTTAAGCTAATTTTTTGTTGTTTCGCTATATTGTGCTACCCGGCTTCCCAACAGTTTTTTCGGCGGTTGTTGGGCGGTATGGCGCCAAATGTATAAAAAAATAAAGCTGTAGGCCTGTCGACATCGACAAGCCTACCCTTCAAGACAGGACAACCAAAAAAAAAAAGACTTAGAAATGGTTATGAAGCCAGAAGTTGAGCAAGAGCTGGCTCACATCCTACTCACGGAGTTGTTGGCGTACCAATTTGCGTCCCCAGTGAGATGGATTGAGACTCAAGATGTTTTCCTCAAGGATTTGAACACTGAACGTGTCGTGGAGATTGGTCCTTCACCTACCTTATCTGGTATGGCGCAGAGGACCATGAAGAACAAGTACGAGTCCTACGATGCCGCGTTGTCGTTGCACAGACAAGTGCTGTGCTACGCCAAGGATGCTAAGGAGATTAGTTATACCCCAGACCCGGCTGAGCTGGAGGCCAAAGAGAAGGTGGTCACTGAAGGCTCTGGGAGCGATGCTGCTGCTCCCGCTGCCGCTGCGCCTGCTCCTGCTGCTTCTTCTGCTCCCGCTGCTGCTCCCGCTGCTGCTCCTGCCGCTGCGCCTTCTGGTCCTGTGGCAGAATTACCAGATGAACCTGTTAAAGCTGGTCTTCTGCTACATGTGTTGGTGGCACATAAATTGAAGAAGTCATTGGACTCTATTTCCATGTCCAAGACAATCAAAGATCTTGTTGGCGGTAAGTCTACCGTACAGAACGAAATCTTGGGTGATTTGGGCAAAGAGTTTGGTGCGACACCCGAAAAGCCAGAAGAAACACCATTGGAGGAATTGGCAGACACTTTCCAGGAAACTTTCTCTGGTAGCTTGGGAAAACAGTCCACTTCCTTGATTTCGAGACTTATGTCCTCGAAGATGCCCGGTGGATTCACTCTTACGGTCGCCAGAAAATATCTGCAATCTCGTTGGGGTTTGGGCAATGGTAGACAAGACTCTACGCTGCTTATCGCTTTGACCAATGAGCCCCCCGCACGTTTGGCCGGTGAGCCAGATGCCAAGGCATTCTTGGACTCCATGGCTCAGAAGTACGCTTCCAAAGCAGGTGTAGACTTGTCCGCAGCAACAGCTGGTGCAGGTGGCGCTGGTGCTGGCGCTGGTGGTGCTGGTGGTGCTACTATCGACGCAGCCGCCTTTGAAGAGTTGAACAAAGACCAAAGAATCTTGGCTCGTCAGCAGTTGCAAGTGCTCGCTCGTTACCTAAAGATGGACTTGAACAGCGGCGAAAGGAAATTCCTGAAGGAGAAGGACTCCATCGCAGAATTGCAATCACAATTGGATTTCTTGACCACCGAATTGGGCGATTACTTTATCAGCGGTATTTCTACCTCCTTCTCCAGGAAGAAGGCCAGAGCCTTCGACTCCTCTTGGAACTGGGCTAAGCAATCTCTCTTGTCCCTGTATTTCGAGATTATTCACGGTGTCTTGAAGAATGTCGATAGAGAAGTCGTTACTGAGGCTATCAACATCATGAACAGATCCAACGAGACTTTAATCAAGTTTATGGAGTATCATGTATCTCACACCGATATTGATAAGGGTGACAACTATAAATTGGTTAAGGACCTCGGTGAACAACTGATCGAAAACTGTAAACAAGTTATCGATATGGACCCTGTCTATAGGGATATTTCCAAACCAATGGGCCCCAAGACTTCTATCGATAAGAACGGTAATATCAAGTACAGCGAAGAGCCCAAAGAAAAGGTCAGAAAACTCTCTGAGTACGTTCAAGAGATGGCACTTGGCGGTAAGCTGTCTAAACAATCTCACTCTACCATTGAAGAGGACTTGACTCGTGTCTACAAAGCCATCAGCGCTCAGGCTTCTCAGCACGACATTTCCGGCTCCACTGCTTTGGAGTTTGAGAAGGTCTATGGTGACTTGATGAAGTTTTTGCAAAACTCCAAGGGCATCGATGCCTCTCAAACGACCCGATTGGCTGGTGTTGTGGACGATGCGTTGGATCAAGATTCTACCAAGGAGGTTGCCTCTTTGCCCACCAAATCTAAAATATCCAAGACTGTTTCCTCCTCCATTCCAAGGGAAACTATACCATTCTTGAATTTGAAGAAGAAGGGTTCCAACGGTGAATGGCAGTACGACCGCCAACTCTCTTCTTTGTTCTTGGACGGGTTGGAAAAGGCCGCCATAAATGGTGTTACTTTCAAAGACACTTATGTCTTGATTACTGGTGCTGGTAAGGGCTCAATTGGTGCTGAGGTCCTGCAAGGTTTGTTGCAGGGTGGTGCCAAGGTGATTGTCACCACATCTCGTTTCTCCAAGCCAGTGACCGACTTTTACCAGGCTCTTTATGCCAAGTATGGTGCCAAGGGTTCTACTTTGGTTGTGGTTCCATTTAACCAAGGCTCTAAGCAAGATGTAGAAGCTTTGGTGGAATACATCTACGATGATGAAAAGAATGGCGGTCTAGGCTGGGACTTGGATGCCATCATTCCATTTGCTGCTATTCCAGAAAATGGTATTGAATTGGAAAACATCGGTTCTAAGTCTGAGCTTGCTCACAGAATTATGATGACCAATCTTTTGAGAATCATGGGTAACGTTAAGGTCCAGAAGTCCGCTAGAGGAATCGAAACCAGACCTGCTCAGGTTATCCTGCCTATGTCGCCTAACCACGGTATCTTCGGCGCTGACGGTTTGTACTCTGAATCTAAATTGTCTTTGGAGACTCTGTTCAACAGGTGGCACTCCGAGTCGTGGGCCAACCAGATGACTGTGTGCGGTGCGATTATTGGTTGGACTAGAGGTACAGGCTTAATGAGCGCCAACAACATCATCGCCGAGGGTATCGAAAAGGCAGGTGTGCGTACTTTCTCTCAAAAAGAAATGGCCTTCAATCTACTGGGTTTGCTAATTCCAGAAGTTGTACAATTATGTCAGAAGGCTCCAGTTATGGCTGATTTGAATGGTAGTTTGCAATTCTTGCCCGACTTGAAAGAGTTCACGAACAAGTTGCGTTCCGACTTGATCGAGACTTCTGAAATTAGAAAAGCTGTTTCGATTGAAACCGCTTTGGAACACAAGGTGGTTAATGGTGACAATGCTGACGCAGCCCATGCTCAGGTTGAAGTCCAGCCAAAGGCAAACATTCAGCTGAACTTCCCAACTCTAAAGTCTTACAAGGATGTCAAAAAGTACTCCTCAGCAGACCTTGAAGGTTTGTTAGACTTGGAAAGGGTCATTGTCGTTACCGGTTTCTCTGAAGTTAGTCCATGGGGTTCTTCCAGAACCAGATGGGAGATGGAATCCAAGGGTGCATTCTCTTTGGAGGGTTGTGTCGAAATGGCTTGGATCATGGGTTTGATCAAGTATCATAACGGTAACCTGAAAGGCCGCCCATACACTGGTTGGGTTGATGCCAAGACAAACGAACCTGTTGATGACAAGGACATCAAGGCGAAGTACGAGTCCAATATCTTGGAGCACGCGGGTATCAGATTGATTGAGCCTGAGTTGTTCAATGGTTATAACCCAGAGAAGAAGCAAATGATTCAAGAGGTTGTAGTTGAGGAAGACTTGGAACCATTTGAGACTTCGAAGGAGACCGCTGAGCAATTCAAACATGAGCACGGTGACAAGGTCGATGTTTTCGAGATTCCAGATAGTGGTGAGTATTCGGTCAAGGTTTTGAAGGGAGCCACACTATTCATTCCAAAGGCCTTGAGATTTGATCGTCTGGTTGCCGGCCAAATTCCTACCGGCTGGGACGCAAGGACTTATGGTGTACCGGATGATATTGTTTCTCAAGTGGATCCTATCACTTTGTTTGTGCTAGTCTCCGTTGTTGAGGCATTCATTTCTTCTGGTATCACAGATCCATACGAGATGTACAAATACGTCCATGTTTCTGAAGTCGGTAATTGTTCTGGTTCTGGTATGGGTGGTGTAAGTGCTCTTCGTGGTATGTTTAGGGACCGTTACAAGGATCAGCCTGTCCAGAACGACATTCTACAAGAGTCCTTTATTAACACCATGTCCGCTTGGGTCAACATGTTGTTGATCTCTTCTTCTGGTCCTATCAAGACACCGGTTGGTGCATGTGCCACTGCAGTTGAATCTGTGGACATTGGTGTTGAAACCATTCTGTCTGGTAAGGCTAAGATCTGTATCGTTGGTGGTTACGATGACTTTCAAGAAGAAGGCTCGTACGAGTTTGGTAACATGAAGGCCACGTCCGACACTTTGGACGAATTCGAGCACGGTCGTACCCCAAGTGAAATGTCGAGACCTACTACCACTACTCGTAACGGTTTTATGGAAGCTCAAGGTGCTGGTTTGCAAGTTATAATGAACGCTGACTTGGCGCTAAAGATGGGTGTTCCAATCTATGGTATTGTTGGTTTAACCGCTACCGCCACTGACAAGATCGGTAGATCTATTCCTGCTCCAGGTAAGGGTATCTTGACTACTGCCAGGGAGCACCATGGAGAATTGAAATTCCCAAGTCCTTTGTTAAACATTAAGTACAGAAAGCGTCAATTGATCAATCGCGAAAAGCAAATCAAAGAATGGGTTGAGAATGAACTTGAAATGCTGGGCATTGAAGCTGAGACTGTCCCAGCTGAACTACAGAGCACTTTCTATGCCGAGCGCACTGAAGAGATCAATCGTGAAGCTTCTAGACAATTGAAGAGTGCCCAGGCTCAGTGGGGTAACGAGTTTTACAAGAACGACCCACGTATTGCTCCATTGAGAGGAGCTTTGGCTACTTACGGTCTAACCATTGATGATTTGGGCGTGGCCTCCTTCCATGGTACCTCTACCAAGGCCAATGACAAGAATGAGTCTGCTACGATCAACGAGATGATGAAACATCTGGGTAGATCCGAAGGTAATCCAGTCATGGGTGTGTTCCAGAAGTACTTAACCGGTCATCCAAAGGGTGCTGCTGGTGCCTGGATGTTGAACGGGGCTATTCAAATTTTGAATAGTGGTATCGTTCCTGGTAACCGTAATGCTGATAATGTCGACAAACTTTTGGAGCAGTTCGAGTACGTGTTGTATCCTTCCAAGTCTCTACAGACGGATGGCATCAAAGC
Source organism: Zygosaccharomyces bisporus (assembly GCA_003707595.2). Classification (NCBI taxonomy): domain Eukaryota; kingdom Fungi; phylum Ascomycota; class Saccharomycetes; order Saccharomycetales; family Saccharomycetaceae; genus Zygosaccharomyces; species Zygosaccharomyces bisporus. Next base: position 52,307 of record PPKA02000011.1, read on the forward strand.
TGTTTCTATTACTTCCTTCGGTTTTGGTCAGAAAGGCGCCCAGGCTATTGTTATTCATCCTGACTACCTGTATGCTGCTATTGACCAAGGTAGATATGAAGACTACGTGAGCAAGGTCAGTGCTAGAGAAAAGGCTGCTAGCAAGTTTTTCCATAACGGTATGATCCGCAACAAGCTATTTGTTAGCAAGGATAATGCACCATATGCCGATGAATTGGAGCAATCTGTCTACTTGGATCCATTAGCCAGAGTTTCTAAGAGCAAGAACGGTTCTTTGGAATATGAAGCCAGCGGTCTCCAAAAGAAGGATAACTATGTCACCGATGACAATAAGAAGACTGCCGACATTGTAAGCAAATTGACAAAACAGGCTGCTAGTAACTCCAAAAGCGGCAGTGGAGTTGGTGTTGATGTCGAGTTGATCAGCAGTGTCAACGTTGCCAATGAAACTTTTATGGAGCGTAATTTCACAGATGGAGAGATTTCTTATTGTAAAGCCCAGCCAAATGCTCAAAGTTCTTTTGCTGGCACGTGGTCGGCCAAGGAAGCTGTTTTCAAATCACTGGGTGTCAAGTCGCAAGGTGGTGGGGCTTCATTGAAAGAAATTGAGATCACCAGAGCAAAAGATGAAGGCCCTCAGGTGGTTCTTCATGGTCAGGCCAAAAAAGTAGCTTCTCAAGCTGGCATTATTGACGTTAAAGTTTCCATCTCTCACGACGATTTCCAGTCTGTTGCTGTTGCCATCTCTGAAAAGAATTGAACAAACTTTGATACATAAACGTCTTTATAATTTTGCAAAGTATAATATGCTTAATTTATTTAAATCTCTTGCCTCCCCTTATTCAAAAAAAAAATCTACAAATACAGTGTGTGCCGATGCAAACAATTCTTGAAGGCTCAACTGTGCTGAAATGTGACTAGACAGCGACCATTTAAAGCTTTTCATTAGTATTTATGCAATAAGTTCGTACGTGACGTCAACTTTCAGGTGGTTTGCATTAAACTGCCAGGATTTGCATTATAAAAATTGAAGAGCTTGCTGCTGCGTAACGGAGAAATGAACGCTAGCTTTCGAATATTGGCCGTATTTTTCAAGGTGATGTACAAGACGTCCGCAGAGATCATTAATCTAACGTACCATGCTCTTAAAGTTGTTTTAGAATAATCTTCAACACTGCGTAAGGCATTTTTTTGAAATCTTTTAAAGCCAATATTAGGCCTAAGGCTCGACAAAATTAACCCTGAGTTTCGAGATTATCCTAAAGATCTTGTAACTGCTTGAAGCCTACTTAAAAGTTCATATATGAAAAAAAAAAAAAAAAAAAAAAAAAAAAAAAAAAAAAAAAAAAAAAAAAAAAAAAAAAAAAAAAAAAAAAAAAAAAAAAAAAAAAAACTGAACAAACTCAGCGCCTCATAAATATTAGTGGTTTTGTGGTAGCTTCACAGTATGGACATATCACGAGACGTGATTTAAGCTATAACAAACTTGTTGTAGGGTTTTACCAAGCGCATAATTCTTTGTAAGATAGTTTTAGAATTAAAGCCGACAAATAAAAGCTATCCGTTTGCCTGGGGTATTACTGACCCTGCACGTTTTGCGCAGGAATTAAATAGGCTTAAATCTGACAATCATAAAGATGGCTGTTTTTTTTTTCTGTTCTTCTTTTATTTTTTTGAACCTTAGAAGTACCTGGTATAAGTCACGATAGATATTTTTTAGAGTTTATCTTTTTGTAGTCTCTCTAATAAATAAGAAAAAGAATTATATATTATCCAAACAGTTGTTTGAAGAAGCAGTTGTTTGAAGAAGCAGTTGTTTTAGTGTCCTGCATCTTCCAGGTTGTGGTTTTTTTTGAAAGTTGGGAAGTTACTTTTAAATCGACTACTATTAAACAATTACAAGCTTCACATCTACCACACAGGTATTTGTGTTTTAGTCTTCGAACAGAGTATCAAAGTATTTAGACAATTATGATTGCGCTTTGAGGGTCTGCTTTTGTACCGGTACGTTTTGGTGAAGATTAGATCTTTTATTAATGTCAATCAATTTGTGTTCTTTTACGTAATTACTCTTTCACTATTCATAACCAGTTTGAATCATCTTCATTGTATCGAAGATTTCATTGCACCAGCAAAATTTTAATCTGCTGACGGTTTGCATCATTTTATATTTTGTCCCGATAAGTACTCATCTATTTTTTGTTTATTACCATTTGTATCATCAAACCTTTTTTTCGAGTTCATGATATAAATAAAAAGAATTCCTGCGTGAAAAACAAAAATCAGTCAATTCAAGGTACCACCAACTCGACTTGGTGAGTAACCTCAACTTTCTCTTTTCATTTATTATTCTCGAATACTCCAAAGCCCTATCAGCAATGACAACCTTTGCACCTCCTGCCGATGTTCTCTCAAGTGAGGTCTACTATACCTTGACGTAACCAGAAGTATAGGAAAAATCGATGAGCAGCGCCATCATGGTATTTCTTTAATTTTTTTGTTGACTATTTAATGACATTATCCAATAAAAAAAAAAATTTTGGAAGAAAAAGGCTATTTTTCATCAACATGGCATTAAGACGAATTCTGGACATCGCCAAATTTAGAGGGCCTCGTACAGACTTAGACCACAATTTATTTCATTTTAATTTATTTTTTTTTTTCAAGGAAAGCATATTCAATCCTGACAATAGTGATCACCGATTGAAAAGTGTAGAAGAAAAGGATCCTTTAGGAGTACAAAGAAAGAGTTATTTCCTGGTACGTTTCCACATCAGCTTCACGGCCTAGTGCATTCCACTTTCTAACCTTATTAACGTGACCACTTTCCACTACCTACGTACAAAACGATGAGATGATAGCATAACGTGAGCAACGCCCCTTTGTTGACCCTTGCGAAAACCATAACATAAAGCTGCAAGGTCGAAAGCAGCACTAGATAGTCACTTCAGTACTAAAGAAACAAACGGTTTAATCCCCACTACCAAGTTGACAAGAAAACGTATTTATTCTGAAAGTGCTTCCACGCAGTATCCCCGACTATGCAAACAGACTATCTTAACATCAATAACTTCAAAGTAGGACGTTCAGTTCTCGATAATCAAACGCAGGGGCAGACACAGCAACAGATACCACTTAGCCCACAGCAGTTTAACTCTCCACTAGTCTCTGGTAGCAGTGGCAGCAGTGTGGAGTCTGACACGCTAAGATACAAGAACGATATGTGCAAATCTTTCGAGGATGACCTCTTTTATTGCCCCCGGTCCCTGCTATCTGCGCAAGAGCAAGTGACTTGTGAAAGAATGGACATGTTTTTGGCAGAACAGTTTAGGGAATACCAAATGCAAACACAGCTCACCTCAGCCTCTAGACCCAAGTTTAACCCATATACCTCAGAAAGCTTCAACCCAGGCGCTCACAGCCAGGTTTGAAAGAACGGAATAGATCAGGATGGGGAGAGTGGCCTCTATATAACCACATCGTACATAGCATCTTTTGGTTGGGTTCATATTGTAATATCAGGATTAGAATACGATGAGACGTACTTCGCGATTTTCCATTCAACGGTAAAGAAGAGCTTGTGCCAGCATAATTAGACACTCACCGACAAAAGCAGGGAGGCATTACAAAATGAGTGAAGAGCGGAAGCCCATCCCTAAGCGGGCGCTGTCGCTGGATGATCTGGTGAACCACGACGATGATGCTCGAAAGCAACAAAGGACTGAAGATTCTATAGCGGAAAATGGGGATGAAACGGATACTGACGATGGTGTTGGAGGAGAAGGTGGTGTAGACTTCAATTCTGAAATGACGTTTGACTATGATAAACAGGACAAGCCAGTCAAGGATTCTGGCGGATCCTCCGTTAAAACTATCTTTGACGAGAAGGCTTCGTTGCAATCGAAAAAAAATAACATCAAGCAAGACTTGCGGGTTTTGAATGAAATCGCAGCTACTTCGAAACCTAATAAGTACAAAAATACCCCAATTTGGGCCCAGAAATGGAAACCAACTGTCAGGGCATTGCAAAGCATTGACACGAAGGATTTCAAAATTGACACGTCTTTTTTGAACATAATACCAGATGATGATTTGACGAAATCTGTTCAAGACTGGGTCTACGCGACAATCTTTTCCATCTCACCAGATTTGAGACCGCTGGTGGAAATGGAGTTGAAATACGGCTTGATAATAGACGCCAAATCTCCCGACAGAATTAGTCCGCCAGTTTCAACACAAACAATTTACACAGACGATGGACGGATGACCCCAACTGTCGACCAGGCAGTTTTCGAAGAACTCAAGAAATACATTCATGGTGTAAGTGAGCTGAATGAAAATAGCGGCAAGTTCAGTGTCATCGAATCGTTGACTACAGATTCCTTGTACAGGGTAGGCGTAGCAACGCAGCGACCTCGCTTCCTGAGAATGAGTACTGACCTCAAGACGGGCCGTGTTGCGCAATTTATTGAAAAGCGTAAAGTGTCCAGTTTGCTCATTTTCTCACCAAAGGATTCCTACGACATGAAATTGTCAATCAACTTAGAAATTCCAGTGCCCGAAAACGAACCGCCAGAAAAATATAAGGACCAGACGCCCATAAGCGCTCGAACCAAAAAGCGTATTTCTTACATTCATAACGATTCTTGTACCAGGATAGATGTGACAGAAGTGGAAAAATTACAAAGAGGACCCAAAGGCCGGGACTCGAGCAGTACAACCTTCGAGGTGGAACTGGAAATAAACACTGCGGCTCTTATGAATTCTTTCAACAACATTACCACAGATAGCAAACTTTACGCAGCCCTTATAAGAACGTTCCTCAACAACGGGACTATCATAAGGAGAAAGATGTCCTCACTTGCATTGGACCTTTTTGAAGGTCAGAACAAAGGTATGTAACAAGCAAACATATAAATAATTGAAAAAAAAAAATGCGTTGTACTATTATACAATTACTTCTTAACACTCCTTGTCATCTCTATAGATGCGTAAGATGTATGCCATTCTTATTACCACCAAATCTTTGGCCATGTTGATACTGTCACGCGCTAGATCCATTTTGGATCCGTCCACTTCATGCCAGGAAATGGGCACTTCTGCGACCGGTATCCGCTTCCTCAGTGCTAGAATCAGAATTTCCACGTCAAAAATCCATCCTTCGGTGTGCAAATAAGGGAAGATGCTATTGATTGCGCGCCTGTTAAACAGTTTAAATCCACACTGCGTGTCATTAATCGACCTTACACCGAAGACAAATACCAAAGTGTGCAGCCCATACATCAGTAAATTACGAATAAATGACCTTTCTACCACAGCATCTGTATTGACCATATGAGCACGAGACCCTACAGCCACTGCCGCTTGACTTTTTGGACCCTCCAATTTTTCAATGCCTGCTAATAATTTGTCCACATCGGAAAATTTGCTGGCACCATCTGCATCAGCAAAAAGACCGTAACGACCACGAATATGTAACATTCCTTGCCTAACTGCACCACCTTTACCACGATTCTTGGTGAATTTTACGACTCGCAATTGACCTTCTTCCAATTGGAAAACTTCTCGAGAAAGCTTTAAACAGTAATCAGAAGTGCCATCCTTAGATCCATCATCCACAATGACAATTTCCCACTTGTGCGGCATTCTATTTTGTAAAAAAGAAATGGCTTCACGAAGCATGATGAGAATACGGTTAGTCTCATTATAGCTAGGTACAACGACCGACAAAAGTATGCCATCCTCACCTTCGTGTTCTCCTTGGCAAACGTTAGGCAATTCAGCCCTAACTACATCAGTCTCTCCGTGAATCGTTTGGAACTCCAATTCCTCTTTGAAAGGCAATCTTGGTGTATGTGAGAGTAGATAAATCACTAAGTATCCGGACACAAGCCCCGCTATAAGCACGGTGCTAAACAATTTCTTCAACTCCACATTTTTTACTTGTTCAAAAAGAATACTTAACTCCATGATCGTTTCTTTATTTTCTTTTATCAAAACTTCAGTGAGCCAGCATAACAAGTTCCCAATCGCAATCCTCTCTTTTTTATGAAGTTAGCAGAGTTTGTACTATACCTGCTTTGTTGTCCTTTGCCAAGTAAGTCTCGAGAATCTTGAGCATTCTCCATAGAGAAAGCTCGCTATCACGTGTCAAAGATAATGCAGACGTTAAGTTAAAGTAATTATACAACGAATTATTCGTAGATGCAATGCTATTTTATTTTAGTTGATCGCTCGACTGATTTTGATATTGGGTGGCAGGAGTGGAGTCGATCTCTCCTTGGTGGTGCGAAGTATGCGACCCATGGACAAAAGATGAGAAGAGGTCATTAGTATCACTTGTACTCGACATATCTTCCTGATAGTTAAACATGTTTGTTGGTGAAGAAGGAATGGTGCGTTGTTTCTTGGAGCACTGCTTCATTTCAACATCCATTTCACACTCTTCTTCATCCACATAGCCTCGTTTGGGCATAGGGGAAGAGTTTTCAGTGATGACGTGAGATTTTTCATGCTTTCTCGAATGGTCCTCCAGGGAAGGCGTCGAATAGCTGGCCATGATAGACGTCTCATCATCCTCAATTTCATCCTCCTTGATTCCAATCTGCTTGCCTGTATGTTTGGCCCCCATCAGTGGGAGTCGCTTCAACTGTTCCTGACAAGAGACCAGCCTCGAGTGAGGTTGCTGGTTTAGCTCCATGAGCGGCATGGACAGTGTATCTATTGGAGAAGTGCGATCGATGTCGCTGGTAACAGGTACTTTGCCACGAGTGTCGTCGAGCGCGTCAACGTTTTCAACGCCGACCTCTTCTTCTTCTTCCACCCCATTTTCAATTGGTATAGTGTTACAAGTATTTTGATCTCTTGGAGTCACGGCGGTCTGGGGTTTGATAGGTTCAACACCACTGGCATTGGGTAACAGGGAGGGAGAATTGAAGGGATCAAATCCTCCAAACCATTCCATGTCACCTTTTAGGCCAATGTCTGAGAGATGCAGTAGGTCTAATGAGTCGAATTCCTGGCAGTCGCCAGCAGGAAGTCCTTGAGGGGGAAAGTTCTCCTTGTCATCCTCTACCACTGGGAAACTAGCATCTGGCTTTGTATGCTCCTCCGCAAGCATTTCTTGGAAAACGTCGCTCAGCGGTTCTAGCGATCCATGCGCAGATCCTGCTCTTTGCCTAGGCCTCGAATCACGCTTACTGTGTGTGGAACCCCTGCTATCGTCGGTGGGGATGGGAACAGTTGCCATAGTGTTAAAGCGGCGAGCCTTGGCTGCTCCTGTTGAAGTTCTTTTCGCCGGTGGAGTGGGGGCCTTTGGCTGCTGCTGCTGTTGTTGTTGCTGCTGCTGCTTCTTTTTCTTGTTCAACATGAAATCGAATCTTCGGCTGACAGAGTCATCAACTTTAATCTTTTGTATGGTGTTATCCTGCTGTAGGGCGTTTATCTGGTATGAAAGCGCGTTTTGTGGTACTTGATTTTGCTGTTCCTGTTCAGTTTTCTTATCCGCTAGGTATATCTTGTGTGCAATGGAATTTGTGGGGAAGCCAGACCCGTTGGCGCTGGGTTTCAAGTTCCAAATGGGCAAGGATTGAGTCCGCTCGGCCTTGGGCGCCGTCGTTGGGTTCGTCGGCCTTCTGGCAGGCTTCGCAGGTCGTATCATCTTGCCGGCAGTATTTTTAGGCGAAGGCGGTACAGGTCTTTTGACGTTTCTGGCAGTGACCACTTTTATAAATCTCAATTTCAGCTCGAGAGTCTCGGACGTGGGCGAACCACCGTTCGTGCCGCTATTCTTGCTGCAGGAGCTGTAGGACCTTTTCAAAAGCGCCGACAGGTTGGAACATACTCTGCCAGTCACCACAAAATGGTCTTCCTCCTCGTTATCATCATCGTTTTCGTTTTCTGCCTGTCCCTTCTCCAGGCTCTGCCGTATTTGAGACAAAAGTCCAAGGCTCACCAGTGGTTCATCCACCTCGCAGATGTCCTTGTAATACAGATTGTAGTCAAAACCCATCTTGGCCATGCTGCTATTCAGCAGCTCGGGTGAGTTCAAGTAAATCTCCTCCAGCACCATCGACAAGTCAACCGCGCCTATCCTCATACCTGCGGCATCGCCCTCGATGGGTGAATTGGGACTTGGTATACAGGCAACGCGTACCTGCTGGGGTCTCTTGGACCGTGCCAGATAAGTCCCACTTGAGCCATTATCCAGTGTGTAAAGTATCTTTAACGTCATCTGTGAGACATCTGTCATAGTGCAAGCTGCCTGGCGGGAGGACCCTTAACAAGAACCAAACTAACAAAGAAAAAAATCGTAAAACAAAAAGAGTCCAGTCGAGAGAAGCCAGTGAGGAATACAATTGCACTTCCGCTGAGTTGAAATATAACAATTCACCATTCTTTTAAAGAACTATACCACTGCTTGCAATACGACTGGTTCCTATTTTTTTTTTTTCAATAAGGGCATCTTTCAAAAAGACGCGTTTTTCGTGGCGCGTTTACGCGTCACCCCTGCAAAATAAAAGAGTGAAGTGCGCGACTGACAAGCTTTAATAGGCGCGCCTTTACCTTTCTTGTATTGGGAGATCTCTTGACTGAAAAGGGTGTAGTAACGAACGCCAGCAGCTGGCGGGTGTTGCAGGCCTTTTACTGTATCGTATCAAAAAAAATTGCTTTTAATTGTAGCTGATATTTCGTGGCAAACACGACTGCTTTCGAAATGCAGAGGCTTCCGAGGCGCAGAGTAATCAACTGCTGGCTGCACGAAGAGCCTTTTCGCTGCTGGATTGTGCTACTTTCCAAGTTGCTCAACGGTAACCACCAACTGAGGCTTCCCTATAATCTCAAACCGCTTACGTTGCTGGTTCTTGTCCTCTCGGTCTCCAAGCTGTATGTAATCAGCCATGTCATGTTTCACGGTCATACAAAAAGTTGGCGGCTATCTTTTTTTCTCCGCGGCTAGCAAAAAAATACAAGTTGGATTCCTCTTTACCACTTGTGAGAGAGGTAGAGAAAGTTCAGAGCTGAAGAGAGGAGGTTGTATTCATGTAAAGGGAGCAAGTTTATATGGGCGGCTACCAACGCAAGAAAATTTTTGATAGGTGGGATTGGGAAAAAATCACGTGACCCACATGCGGTGTATTATCTGACGAGTTTCTTTTTTTTTTTTTTTTTTTTTTTTTTTTTTTTTTTTTTCCGCACAGACATCGCGGAACTAAGAAAAATTTTCTGGTTCACTAAATATCAAAAGGCCGGACTCACTTCATCTCATCTCATCTCACCTCATTCCTTTGTATCAAATCTGATTCACCACTACAAGAGCTGCACCGCCAAGGTAATACAGATGCCACCTAAAAAGTTTACGGATTTGAGCGAGTTCTTGGACGAACAGCCTCAGGAGCAAGGCTTCGTTGCTTCACCCTACGGTGGCTATTTCAAGAATACAAACAACTACCAGCAGCAGCGTTCCTACGACCAAGGTGGCAAGGGTAATAAACAGCGCGGTCTTCACCATTACAGCAACTACTATAACCAGGGTCCTGCTATTAACCAGAATTACAGCTCTCCCGGCTATCAGAATTATGGCGGCTACAACAACTACCAATACCAACAGTCTGCTGTCACCCCAGATCAGAGCAAAACGCCCACTCCTAGTGGCTCTACCACTTCTCTGACCTCCCTGAATGAAAACATGGCCAATTTGGGGATGAGCCCTGTCTCTGTGGCCCTGGCACAACTGCCCCAGTGTAAGTCCATCTCTGAATGCAAGAAAAACCTAGATACTGTCCTTGAGGAGTTCGGCAAAGACGGTGCATCAGCTAGAGATATAAACAAATGGTCCATCCCAGACGTTTTGACCAAATTTTCCAAGCAAAAAAATCCACCTTTGGTCAAAGAATCGTCGATGATTCTCATCGGTAAATTGGCACAGTTTTTCCATGGGAAGCACCCACAGGAATGCTACTTGCTGCCGCTTTTCGACCATGCGCTAGATGCGATGGCAGACAAGGAAAACATCGTCAAGAGAGCTGCTCAGCAGTCTCTAGATTCCCTGGTAAATGCCTTCCCAGTCGAATCGTTGACGAGTGCGGTGCTACCAAAGATTCTAAAGTATTTGGCTTCCGGTGCCAAATGGCAATGCAAGTTGGCGGCACTAGGTGTAGTTGACAGAATTAGGGAGGATTCTCCCAACGATTTGTTGGAGCTAACCTTTAAGCGCTCTGTTCCAGTACTTACCGATGTGGCCACAGATTTCAAACCCGAGTTGGCGAAAAGAGGTTACGAGACCCTTTTAAATTTCGTTTCTATCCTAGATAACTTGGATCTGGCACCTCGCTACAAGTTGATCGTCGACACTTTACAAGATCCTACTAAGGTCCCGCAGTGCGTCAGAGCACTATCGAGTGTCACGTTTGTGGCCGAAGTGACAGAACCGGCACTGTCCCTGCTGGTGCCCATCTTGAACAAGTCTTTGAACTTGTCGTCCTCCTCTCAAGAACAACTGAGACAAACAGTTATCGTCGTCGAGAACCTGACCCGTTTAGTCAACAACCGCATAGAGATCGAAAGTTTCATCCCCCTACTACTACCTGGTGTACAGAAGGTCGTAGACACCGCCTCTCTACCGGAAGTTCGTGAACTGGCAGGAAAGGCTTTGAAAGTACTAAAAGAGGATCAAGAACCTACCACCGCTGACTACTTCCCCGGTAGAATAGACGCGGCTAAGGGCGAGGAGTTTTTGGTGCAGAGATTACCCCATCTTTCTATTGAAGGAAACGACGTTTTGAGTTCCTTGCTTGAAGACAAGCAGACAGTGGAGTATCTGGGTCAGCTGTTAACTGTAGATGCGAATGTTAACGATTGGAAAAGATTGACAGAGTACCTAGTTTCCATTTTTGGAGAATCGAATAAAGAAGCTATCGAAGCTCATGTCATCAATGATTTGAGATCCATCTTCCACCAAGAGAAGACGCAGCACGACGAGAGTGAAGGTGTGGAAATTGTAAACACCGATTTCTCTCTGGCTTATGGTTCCAGAATGTTGCTGAACAAGACTACTTTGAGGTTGCTCAAGGGTCATCGTTACGGTTTATGTGGTAGAAATGGTGCAGGTAAGTCGACTTTAATGAGAGCCATTTCCAAGGGCCAACTAGAAGGATTTCCCGACAAAACCGAATTGCGTACTTGTTTCGTCGAACACAGATTGCAAGGTGAAGAAGGAGATTTGGATTTGGTTTCTTTCATCGCTCTAGATGAGGAGTTACAACATACTTCTCGTGAACAAATCTCTGAGGCTCTTGCCACTGTGGGCTTCGATGAGAAGAGGAGATCTCAAACCGTGGGCTCATTGTCTGGTGGTTGGAAAATGAAGTTGGAGTTGGCCAGAGCAATGTTGCAGAAGGCCGACATTCTTCTGTTGGATGAACCTACCAATCACCTGGATACTGCTAATGTGAAATGGTTAGAGGAATACTTGCTTGAGCATACTGAAATCACTTCTTTGATTGTTTCGCACGATTCTGGGTTTTTGGATGCCGTCTGTACCGATATCATCCATTATGAAAACAAGAAACTGGCATACTACAAAGGTAATTTGGCGCAATTTGTCGAGCAGAAACCTGAGGCTAAGGCATATTATACTTTGTCTGACAGTAACGCTCAAATGCGTTTCCCACCGCCAGGTATCTTGACTGGTGTGAAATCGAACACTAGAGCTGTCGCTAAGATCAGCCACGTCACCTTCACTTATCCTGGTGCAGCTCATCCTTCTCTTTACGATGCTAGCTGTGCTCTTTCACTGTCCTCCCGTGTGGCTGTCTTGGGTCCTAACGGTGCCGGTAAATCCACTTTGATCAAAATCTTGACGGGAGAGTTGGTTCCACAGGAAGGTGAGGTGCAAAAACATCCTAACTTGCGTATCGGTTACATTGCGCAACACGCATTACAGCACGTGAATGAACACAAGGAGAAGACTGCCAACCAATATTTGCAATGGCGTTACCAATTCGGTGAAGACCGTGAAGTTCTCTTGAAGGAGTCGAGAAAAGTCTCTGAAGATGAGAAGGAAATTCTCAAGAAGGAGATAGATATTGGTGATGGCTATTCTGCTAGAGCAATTGAAGCGATCGTAGGTAGGCAAAAATTGAAAAGATCATTCCAATATGAAATCAAGTGGAAACTATGGAAGCCCAAGTACAATTCCTGGGTTTCTAAGGAAAAATTGGTGGAAGAAGGTTTCGGTAAATTGGTACAAAAATTTGACGATTTTGAGGCTTCCAGGGAAGGTTTAGGTTACCGTGAACTGATTCCCTCAGTAATTACCAAGCATTTTGAAGACGTTGGGTTGGATGCCGAAATTGCCAACCACACCCCATTGGGTTCCTTATCCGGTGGTCAGTTGGTTAAGGTAGTGATCGCTGGTGCGATGTGGAACAATCCACATTTGTTGGTGCTAGATGAACCTACTAACTATCTAGATAGAGACTCCTTAGGTGCCATGGCAGTGGCAATTCGTGACTGGAGCGGTGGTGTCGTGATGATTTCCCACAACAACGAGTTCGTTGGTGCTCTCTGTCCCGAACAGTGGATCGTGGAAGATGGTAGGTTAACCCAGAGGGGTGTACAACAAGTGGACCAATCTAAATTCGAGGATGGTGGTAACGCCAATGCAGTGGGGCTCAAAAACATAAAGAGTGCTTCGCCCTCCGTGACTGATGACGATTCTCCTGCTAACATCAAAGTTAAGAGGAAAGTAAAGAGATTGACAAGAAACGAGAAGAAGCTGCAGGCTGAGCGTCGTCGTCTGCGGTACATCGAGTGGTTGTCTTCTCCTAAGGGAACGCCAAAACCTAAGAACTCTGATGACGAAGAGAGTGATGAGGAGTGATGAGGAGAATTAGCGGTAAAAAGAGAAGATTTTTTTTGTACTTTATTCTTATTATAGAATTTTCTTTATAGAACCTTCGATATCCCACTTATGTCTAAAAGGATATACACTCGTTTTGCTAAAGAACAACAACAACAAACTTGAATCAAGCTAGAGAAGTGGTCTATCAATTTTCACTGTGGTGTATTGGAATATTGTTCTTCTAACTCTGGAGCTACTGATTCCCCCTTGAGCTCCGTTATCGTTTTCTCAGAAACTTTCTTCAAGTATTGCTCGTGGTCCTTCGTTCCCAAGATGCTTACGGTGTTGAACCCCATACCGAAGTGCGGGTACGATCCTATTTTGATATCTTCTGACACTTTAGCAGCGTCCTCTTGCAATTTTCTCAGGAATTGTGAGATCTGAGATTCGGAAAGGGGGGTCTTGACGAAGAACCTGACATATTCGCGGGTATCTTGATGTAAGCCATAAATTTGCCTAAGAGTGGGTGTAAATTCTTTAATCATTCTCGTGAACAACTGAGGTATGCCGGGCAAAATATACACTTTGTTATCCACGGAACAGATGGGCACCCACAAATCGTCGGCCACATAGTAATTCTTAACTTTAGGGCCGTAAGGGAAAGTAGCCATACGGTAAAAATTCTTCAGCGCCTCGGGATCCAAGCGAGACTCAGGATTTGAGATCTTTTGCATTCTTTCCTTGCACTCCAGATCTAGTTTGGTAGACATTTGAAAGCTCTTCGCTATGGATTCATAAGTGATATCATCGTGTGTAGGTCCAATACCTCCACTAGTCACGATCAACTGGTATTTTTTGGCCAATCCCTGCAGTGTCTCGACGATCTGCTGTTCATCGTCACCCACTGTGACTATCTCACGTAGCGATATACCGGTGTCCCAGCAGTATTTGGCGAAGAACCTGGAGTTTGTATCGATAATTTTACCGTTCAAGACTTCATCTCCAATAATCAAGCAAGCAGCACTGACTTTGGGCATTTTTAACAGTGGTGACAGCCGTGACGCAGTCTTAGCCAATCTCTGCATGACTGACTAGTTGCGGTCATGAGACGAGCACTTGTGCGAATCTCGAACGGCGCAGCGAATGCCACTAGAAAAACCATGCATCATTGCCGGGGTGGATTACAAAATCAAGAGAGTCTACTGTTACACAAACCATGGGTGGATGATTTAGCCCCCTTTAGAATACTTTCCATCGCAGTATGATGCACTCAAAGGGCTTGCGGAGCAGTCTCTACGTGGCAGACGTCTAGTTCGGCTACAGTTTAATTGGGCCAGCCAGAAAATAGCGATTGCAAGGTTTAAGAAAACAAGAACCAGGTGCTGAGGTTATTTTGAAAATAGAAAAAAAAATAGGAGATACGGCAACAGAGACCGCTTGAAATGAGGTTACTCTTCCAATAGCCTTCCATCCAAATAGCTGGTAAGAGAAGGCCGTTCTGGCCCATCGAACTTTTTCAACATTGTCAAAAATTGGAAAACATCAAAGTCACTTAATCATCAAGTACGAATATAAACTCACGTTTTGCGCAGTACAAATATCGTATTTCACGAAGCGTTACCATCGCAATCGTGCTTCGGTTCGCTTCACTAAATACGATGTTCGATGATAGAACTCATCGCTGAAAGAAAGAAAAAAAAAAAAAGGATACCTTGACGAATAAGCTCACTCAATTATCGAATTCTCTCCTATATATTGGATACTTTGAGTATTAATCTATTCATTTTAACATCTAATCTTATTCGGATCAATTCCTTTTTGTCGCTAACTTTGCAATGTCTACATTTAACGCTGAAGAGGCCCAAAACCTCGAAGACATCGAAAAGCAGTTTGCTGTGGTGGCAGTAGAACAGGCAGAAACTTACTGGAGCCTGCTCACCAAAGTGCCTGGCTCTCGACTACGCTTGACCCAAATCGATGATGAAATCTACACAAATTTCATGCAACATTTCCCAGAGTATCAGGATGTGCACAAGTTGCAGAAATTTGAAGAAGAGGATTTGAAGAGCAAGGATGCCAAGGAGAGATGGAGAAACTTTTGCAACTTTTATGAAAAGACTGTCGAGGACTACAATTTCGGTACTCTTTTGAGGACCGACTGTACGCAAGAGTACGGACAATTCAACACTTGTTTCGTGGTCAGAATACAATTCTATGCATTCGAAATTGCTAGAAATAGAAAGGGCTTGAATGACTGGGCAGCCGCCAAGAAATGAAGCGCTTGTCGTTTTACCCAAGGTTACTCTAATGTATACACAGACTCGTCCTTATATACCTAATTTGAAATAACACAGACTGTCATAGTACGTAACAATCAGTGCTTGTGAGTGTGTCCGGCTCCCATGCCAAAATGCGAATGAGTATGTCTCGAGAGCAGTCCATCGGATTTGTGCTCAAGTTCAGGTACCTGCATATCCTGCTGTGCCATGGCATCAATTTCTTCTTTGGTCAACTTCTGTTCCTCCTCGACAAACTCGACCGTCAGACTCTTCAACTGCGGCAAGTTATTGTAAAGTACGCAACGCAAGTGGTCAGTCACAATTTCGAACTCTTTGATACCTAAAACGTTGTCCCATTTTTGTAGAGGCACCTCCAAAGTGGTAATGGCTAGCAGATTTGGACCAGAGGGCAGCACAGTCAGTTTTTTTATTCTGTAAGGTTTCCCAGAGTTATTGTTGGAAACCGTCTTGGACAACACCTCCTCCATAGCTTCGTGAACCTCGATGAAGCGTGGATCTTTGCTTGTCAGTGATTGGTCACATAATTCTTTAACTGCAGTCACCATCCCCTCACCTCCAGCCTTGATGACAAGACCGGAAACAATTAGACCACCCACAGCATCCAGGGATTGCACGCCAAAGAAGTGACCCGAGGTGATAGTCACCAAAGCGACCAAGGAAGTCAAGGAGTCCACGCGGTGATGCCAGGCATTAGCCATTAGGACGTTGGAGTTTGATTGTATAGCGATTTTTTTCGTGGCTTGGAATATCCATTCTTTGACTGCTATCGAGCCAGCTGCTATCCAGGCGGCATTTACGTTGGTGACGTCTTGAGCCACAGAATGCGAATGGCCATGGCTGTGTCCCATATAGTGGGCCGCCGTCTCAAGGATACTCTGTGGGACAATGGGTCCCACAATGGCACATAAAGAACTCCAACCGATTGACAGGCCTGCTGTAGTTAGAATCGTAGAAACCGCAAGCGATCCCACTGTCTCGATTTTACCATAGCCAAATGGGTAGTTCTCAGAGGACTTGTTGTTCGCCAACCCTACGGAGAAAAGTGTCAGCAAGTCAGACACCATATCACTAACAGCATGAACAGAATCGGCAATTAGAGCTTGAGAATGGAATACTAATCCGCCGGCAAATTTACCTGCAGCTAGACCCACATTAATGGCCAAGCCAATCCAAGTGATTCTAACGCCCGGATTTTGTCTCCACTGATTTTTGTTCATGACCAACAAAGGGTTTAGACCGATTTCCGAGTGCGAGTGGCCATGATGGTGCGCTGTGACTTTCTGAGCTCTTCTGTGGGCCATTGAGCCCAACGAGAGCGAATCATTCTCTTCAGTCTCGGATTGACGAAGGTGTATGTGATCATGGTTATTGAGATCTTCCGCTAGCTTATGGAAATTCGGATTGTCTTCAAGCGTCTTCTCTGCCTTCTTTTCCCCCTCGCTCACCGGAAAGTCACCCTTAGAACTATCCTTTGTCGATTCCCGTGAACTGACGCTTGTGTGGAATGAAGGTCGACTAGCCAAAAGCGATATACCTAATTGCCTTTGAGCTTTGCGAATATCCAAGAAGGATACCCTAGTATGGCCAACTCTCAACATCAGTAATTGACCAAGGAAAATGTAAATACTCCAGTGAACTGTCGAGCTATGTCGTAATGGAGGCAAATCACAGGAACGTAATTATCCAAAGCAATAGTCACTTGACTTCAAGTACTGAAAAGGCCGGATCAGACTAAACTATATGAAACACCTGTGTGGAAATCTAAAGCGTTTGAGGAACCGCCTTCCTCCATTTTCGCCGCACATCTACTTGTCGAGCACGACGTTCTTTTTTTTCTTCTTCATAACTTTACCCTCTCTTGAAACGGTCGTTTTCTCTACCTCCCAGTGATTGCCATAGCAACTAACTGGCCGGGTTTAAATATCGACACCCACCGGGTTTCGAAAATAACCCACTAGGTTTTATTTAATTGTATAAACATACGATCATTACCGGATCTTTAAAGTGTGCTTCCAATTCAAAGTTCGTATCGAATTTCTTAGCAAGCGTGGGCACATCGTTTAATGATGTACTTTTCCTCAAGACAGTTTATGATCTTAGCATTGCACCTGCCTCAAAATGAAGTTTCTTGAATTATATGCGGAGGGTATCCCGCAACAACGATCGCCCCATCTTTGGACAAACTTTTCATGAATGCGACATCCTCACTTTGACAACGGTCTTTGAGGAGCCTAGTAAGATCGCCAAAGTCACATTTGCATCCCTCAGCCTTTCTCAAAAAGTACTTGATTTTATGGATAGGAATATCCAGGTCCACTTGCCCATTCCTAAAGAGCACGGATTCCATCTTATTCCTGAAGACTAGCATTCTGCTATAAATATCGAATACTTGTGATACCGTGTCGCGATCCGGTAATAATTTCAAATCCAAAGATTCAGTGACTAGATTGACAACAGAGGAATATTCGATAGTTTGAGGCGTCTCATCACTGCCCGAACACATTGAGCAGATAAAAGTACTCTCCTCGGGCAACTTCCAATTACCCTTTCGGAGACAACGTGTGTGGTACCATTCTTTACATGCTTCACATTCAACCATAGTGCCTCCTACCTCATCTTGCCTGCAAAAGCAGTAACAGGCTCGGCTTGTAGAATTATCGCCAGCGGGCCTGTACAAGTCGAGCTCCACATCTAGGCACTTACTAACGCCATCGGATAATTTCTCCAAGTTGCCTTTACCAAGCAACTTGGAGGCCCCCGCCAGCCATTGTTTGCAGGGCTTCCGAAATTTCGCCAGAACTTTGCCCTCAGCTGCATCTTTTATGCAAAGCCTTTTATCATTTTGCCCCCCATTGAATTTCGGGAGCAAATTGAGTGCTTCCAGTGAGTTTGCTCTGAGATGATTTCGCAACTGTTCCGCCGAAGGTTCGTCAATCCAAAGAGCGTTTTGGAGGGGCACCATGTCACTCTTCGCCTTCTGTATACTATCCATCATGGCTTTTAGCAGCTTGACTAGTTCTGCATCGATAGGTAAACTTTCTTGATCTATAAGCTCCAAAACAGAAGCAATATCTTTGACCGAATATTTTGACGTTGGCCTTTTCCCTTTGAACAATTTTTTTATCCTTTCTATTGTGACACGAGTGTTTAAAATTGTTGATTTGACGTTGTGCAATTTATCCATATCGTCCGGTCCACAGTACCTTGTACCATATGCTAAAAACCACTCCATCGCGGCAAGCGAATAATTGGGCGAATTATCATTAAAAGGGTCGTTGATTTGCCGCCGCACAAAGGTCTTCTCGTAAACTCTTGACCACTCCAACCTGCAAATCCAAAACGCCAGAATATTCATGTATTTACTCTTGATCCCGCAAGAGTAACCCATGGAATAGCACTGCTTTAAGTCTTGCAGCTCTTTAGTCCTTAGATCCTGCTCTGCTGCCGATTGGAAGCGTGACACTTCCTCACATAGCTGGAAAATCTGGTTCATCTCTGGAAAGTCTACCGAACATCGCTGTAATTCCTGCTGTAACCGCTGGAGATGTTCGAGTTCGCATCCATTTTCTACACCTCGTAGTTCGACAAGGTTGAGGCCTCTATCCGTGGTGAATGTAGCCAGCTCATTGTCAACGCCGAGGGGTCTACTGAGCAGAAGGCAGCATTCCCTTCTCAGGGTTTCAGCATGTAGTAACACATCTTGCCATGATTTTGGCACGACAGTAGTACAGCTGCTCAGCAATTTTTTCAAGTGATCGACCGGGACACGGCGGTCCTTGAACGTTACGTTGACAAGGGTATTCAAATCCTCAGCGGTGGTCAGACCAGCTTCGGAGCCGTTGGAATCGGCACTGCGTTGCTCACCCAAGACAGAGAGCAACAAGGAATCACTGTAGTATTTGTGGAGGGACACATGCAGTTCGTTCAAGGATTTACCACCAAGATCGAAAGCTGGTCTGCCGTGGTCATCTTTGTCAGCTAGCCGCTCGAAAAACTCGTCTAGCGAAAGCGATGTAGAGACACCGTTCCCGCTTACGACTATCTTGGAAGCACCCGTGGCCCTCAGGGACACATCTGACACGAAGTCGAATATGTTGTCTACAACTACGTAGCTGAGCGACATACCACTGAGTCTCTTCCGGTTGTACAGCTCCCTTCTGATGAGCGGTTCCAGGACGCCTTTGCACTTGGCCAGCGTGTCACTGTCCCTGCATTTCGATGTGATGTTCATGAGCAATTGAAAGGGCAGCAAGCTAGGTAACGCGGAGTCGGATCGATGGCAGCTGCACTGGTCGACCAGCGGCAGATGGTCTAACCAGGAGGCGGGCGCAAAACGCGCACGTTCAGAGACGCAAAAGGACGAGTCAACCGTGCTGGTATAGCTCTGTGGGAACTTGAAGATGTAGGATCCGCACTCCTGTGTGACTGTGGAAACTTTTATGCCGTGCTGCTCTAGGAACTCTGGCGAGATCTGCAAATCACCGGGCAACAGTTCTGCGCAAGTCTGTCCTGCGAACGTCTGCTGGGAGCCCGAGAGCCAGTGTGGGGTACGCCGCGGGTGCGCCTTGCGGCCACTGCATCCTGCAGATGCGCCGCTGGTCTCTTGGAAACTCTTGTAGATATCAGAATTCTGGAAGCTGGGGTCCAGGTCCTGATGGCATGAACCGGACCCTTGCGTTTCCGTCGGCGTTTCCGTCGGCGTGTCCGTCGGCCTCTGTACGCTCGGGCCCAGCGTGCGGACTAAATTTTCAAAGGCACGGCGATGCTCGGGCGCGATGACGTACCAGAGCTTGGTCGACCCGCTGTGGACATACGTCAGGCTGGGCATGCACATGGGTTCCATGGACCACGACCTGGTCGAGAAGAGCATGCCCACGTCCAGGGCGGAATGCGTGGAATTGCTCCAGTCCAAGTCGAGGTACCTCAGCAGCGACTCGCGATGCAGCGGTATATTTGGCAGGTGCCACGGCTGGCGCATCGCGTCGCACACTTGGGGCGGGCTCGAGCACGCAGACGGCTTGCCGAAATTGTGCGCAGCGCGGGACAGGTTGACCCCGGAGTCGACGTCTACGCCGAGCGCGGGCTCGGCCAAGACGCCGAAATACCATTTTTCAAACGCCTTGAGATCCCAGCGGTCGGCGCCGCACTCCACTCCGCAGCTGTGCGCCGACCGCATGTACTCGAGGTGGGCCTGGCTCTTTTCGTAGTACTGGCGCAGGTTGTACACGGGCGAGCTGTGGCGCACGTAGGCGCTGGAGTCGTAGATCTCCATGCCCGTCTGCCACATCTCCCAGTCGTAGCCGGGCAAAGTGTCACAGGCAGGCGTGGCCGCAGCCGTGGCCGCAGCCGTGGCCGCAGACTCGCCGCCCCGGCGGGGGCCGAAATTGGTGCGCAGCCCCTTGAGCCGCTTGACGTCGCGCATCGCGCAGCATTCGTCGGCGCAGGCGGCTACGGGATACGCGCCAGCGGCGGACGCGCCAGCGGCAGATGCGCCGGCGGCAGGCGCGCGCGGCGCGTCGCGCTCGAGGTCGAGCAGCACCTTGGCGTAGGCGGACCGCAGCGACGTCGACAGCGAACTCATTATGCGCCCAGAGTACCCGAGCTCGCGGCCTATCTGCGCCCACAGCTTGCGCTGGCACACGGCGTGGTAGCCGCCTCTGAGCTGCACACACTGCCACAGCCTGTGCAGGTCGAGCGTGCGCTTGTCGATGCTGGGCACCTTGTGCGCGGGGCGGCCCAGGCGCGCGTGGCACTCGTAGAGCCGCCTGTGGAACTGCAGGACGTGCTGGCGCCTCAGCGGCGCGGGCCGCAGCGACTGCGTCCTGGCGGGGAACCATACGTGGTCGGCACGCGGCGCGCGCGGCCCGCTGGCGGGCGGAACGTGCACTTTGACCGCACCGTAGCGCTCGCCGAGCGGCCTGACGCTCTCGTAGAAGCGCAGCGGGTCCTGCAGCGCGCCCTGCGAGCCTGGCAGGTGGAACACGGGCACCGACTGCGGCGCCAGCTCGTAGTGCAGCTGCGTGCCCTGGTCGAACAGCGTGGAGACGGCGGAGTCGGCACCGCGCTGCTCGAGGGTCACGGCGTCCACCTGGCGCCAGTCGAGCGCGGGCACCGATCTGGCGCCGCTTCTCCTCCTCTTGGCTGCTGCTTCGGGGCTCATGCGGTGCTTGGATCGTGTGTGGGGGGAGGGGGAGGGCCCTGCAGCGTCGAGTTGCTGGTATGTTTCGCTGCTGTTTGGCTTCTGTTGCGCTGCTGCTTCGCCCGCCTGCTCCCCGCGGGTCTCTCCCCCCACCGCGAGAAAAAAAGAGCAAACGCGCGGCGTGAGCGTGAGCGCCCGCGCTGCCGGAGTTAAGAAAGACCGGGCGGCGCGTCGCTAGCTCCGCCGCGAGCCTGCTCTCTCTCTCGACAGCGGCAACGGCGCCCGGCGCTCCAAAGGAAGAAAAGCTGCTGTTTTTGCCCTGCCCGTCGTTTCTTTTCTTTTCTTTTCCGCACGTTTCTTTTCCGCCGCTGTCTCTCCATTATCGCTTCGCTTCGCTTCACACGGAGCAACAAGACCACCGCCATTTCACGTGTGCGCCGCAGCCTGCCTTTCGCCGAACCTTCTCTGCCCCGTTGCGCTGCGCTCTCCGGGCTTCCGCCTATGCCTGATCCGTCGCCACTCCGTTTCCCTTGCGAATCGCAATCGCAAGGCGGTTCGCTTCAATAGCAAAAGCGCCCCCACTATAACCACGCAGCGTGACACACCTGCGCAGTGGAGACACACAATCACACAGTAGTGGAAACACAGTAGTGGGAACACGCAGTGGAACACGCGGTAGGCACGCGCAAGGCGGAGCGAATTAAGGTTTTCAGTTTGAATTTACACTGATGTTACGTTAATTTTACGTTTGCATAACCTTTGCCGGGTGTTCTCTGTTCGTTTTTTTCTTTTTCGCTGCGCTTCTCGCCCTCTGTGCAGTGCTTTTTTTTTGTTTCCGTTTTTTCCCTCCTTTTCTGCCCGCTTCGCTACGTATTTCCCCTTACCCTACAGCTTCACACTGAAGGGGAAGCCAATGTTATAAAGAGTCGTGCTGGCAGCGTGGCCACCCGGCGTGTGCGTGCGAGGGCGGCCCAGCGGACTGTAGCCGTGGAGAAGCACGAGGGACGCTAGATTAGTGTGTATCAACTTTTCCGTTTCTCTCTCTCACTCTCTCACTCACTCACTCACTCACTCGACAGTCTGGCACTTTTGAGACACGGGCAAACGATGTCGGATTTCTTTCGCCACGCCAAAGAGAAGCTCGTCGGGGACACCAACGTGCCCGACGAGCATCTGCAGCGGCTGGCCTCTAAGTACCTGATGCCGGAGCAGAAAGCGCAGCAGAACAAGTCCAAGGGCGGGGAGGCGCTGGAGAGCGTGGTCGGTGCCGCGGGCATGCGCAAGGCGGCCGGCAGCGACTGACGCCCGCCGGATGTGTTTTTTGTTTGTTTTTTGTTTTTTTTAGTTTTTTATTTTTTTAATATATAATTGTGAAAAGGTTGTTCTGTCGATCCTGGCGCCTTCTGAAGGGCAGGCGAAACAGAGACTGGGCTGAGGTGTGCTCGCTGGGTTGGGACAGTTGGACCGCGCTGTCGCCACGCCCTCCCGCACAGCGCTTCCCTCTCTCTGCCCTGGCCGCCGGCGTTTGCAGCTGTCTAGTCTCTCTGCGTTTCGTTTTTCGTTTTAATTTTGGCCTGTTCGTGGCTCGTTTCTTTTTCTCGCGTTCCGTTTCCCAGCTTTACGTGGAAAAGAAAACTTCACAGGCACCGAACGAGGATCGAATGTTCTGCCAAACGTAAACTCTAAAGCTTATCTGGCTGGCGAGCGCGAAGCACGCAGCCTTCCAAGAGAGAGAGAGAGAGAGAGAAAAAAAAAAAAATGGAAGTTTCGTAGTTGTAATAAGGTAGCGTGTGAGTGCGAGTAACGAG
The DNA here is from genome assembly GCA_003707595.2 of Zygosaccharomyces bisporus. Taxonomy (NCBI): domain Eukaryota; kingdom Fungi; phylum Ascomycota; class Saccharomycetes; order Saccharomycetales; family Saccharomycetaceae; genus Zygosaccharomyces; species Zygosaccharomyces bisporus. Next base: position 75,398 of record PPKA02000011.1, read on the forward strand.
AGGTTCAGCCTCCCTCACCCATGCCCGTTGCTTTATAGAGTACATAAAATTTTCGTTCGTCTGCGTGCTATGGTTCGTTTTTCACCAGTTGCTGCCGGAGCCCCCGCCGTAGCTGTCACCACCGCCTCTGCCGGAGGAGCCATAGCTGTCGTCGCCGCCTCTGCCAGACGAGCCATAGTTGTCACCGCCGTACGAGTCGCCGCCATAGCTATTGTCGCCGCCTCTGCCAGACGAGCCGTAGTTGTCACCGCCTCTGCCAGAAGAGCCATAGCTATCATCGCCGCCTCTGCCAGACGAGCCGTAGTTGTCACCACCGTACGAGTCATCACCGAAGGAGCTCTTGCCCTTGCCGGAGGAACCGCCGTAGCTGTCGTCGCCGTAAGAACTCTTGCCCTTGCCGGAGGAGCCATAGTTGTCACCGCCGTAAGAGTCGTCACCGTAGGAGCTCTTGCCCTTGCCGGAGGAACCGTAGTTATCACCACCGTAAGAGTCGTCACCGTAAGAGCTCTTGCCCTTGCCGGAGGAGCCATAGTTGTCACCACCATACGAATCGTCACCGTAGGAGCTCTTGCCCTTGCCAGAGGAGCCGCCGTAGCTGTCGTTGTTGCCACCATACGAATCGTCACCATAAGAGCTCTTGTTCTTGCCAGACGAACCATAGCTGTCATCATTACCGTAGCCACTACCGCTCTTGCCCTTGCCAGACGAGCCGCCGTAGCTGTCGTTGTTGCCACCGTACGAATCGTCACCGTAAGAGCTCTTGCCCTTACCAGAAGAGCCGTAGTTGTCGTTGTTGCCACCATACGAATCGTCACCATAAGAGCTCTTGTTCTTGCCAGACGAACCATAGCTGTCATCATTACCGTAGCCACTACCGCTCTTGCCCTTGCCAGACGAGCCGCCGTAGCTGTCGTTGTTGCCACCGTACGAATCGTCACCGTAAGAACTCTTGCCCTTACCAGAAGAGCCGTAGTTGTCGTCGTTGCCACCGTACGAATCGTCACCATAAGAGCTCTTGTTCTTGCCAGACGAACCATAGCTGTCATCATTACCGTAGCCGCTACCGCTCTGATTCCTACCAGACGAGCCGCCGTAGCTGTCGTTGTTACTGTCACTGTTGTTCTTGCTAGAGGATTTCCCAGAAGAACCGTAGTTGTCGCCGCTGTCGTTCTTGCCCTGGTTGGATCCTGTACCAGCCTTCGAATTGTCGTCGTTCAAGTTGGTCTTTTCCAATCTCTTACGCACGAACTCCTCGCCTTCGTTGAATTTGTCCTCACCAACAGCGTTCTTGATCTTGTTCATTCTATCCTGACCAGCAAACTTCTCAGCCTGGTCGATCACATCGGTATTGCCACTCTTGTTGCTCACAGCATCCTTAACTTTGCTAAACAATCCCATTGTTATCTTTCACTTGAGTTAATTAATACTTTCGGTTGGTTCAGTGCTATAATATCAGCACGTTTAAACTACGTGAATATCACTCTCTTATATATACACCTGGCTTGGCATTGTAGTCCACACCCCTTCGACTCAGCAACGCGGGCTCGCTTCTGCCCTTAAAATCGAAAGCGTCCCTTTTCCTGTACAAGAACGGCCGGCTCCGAAGACACGTTGTCGCAACGGTGCCTCCTTTGCGGTTTGCGATGACGCGAGGTCGGTTCACCGTGTCGGAAAAAGCTTTCACGGCTTCCATGGCTTCCATGGCTTCGGTGGCTTCGATACAGCTGTGTTTACACGTCAGATCCCCGTCAGACTTTGCTGAAGCCAACCGATCGTTCTACGCTTCACTTCGCCGTTTTCATCGCGGTAGAGCCTTCTACGTTCGAGCGCATCTATCATCTCGTCAGCAGACTTGCCCCTTCCCATACCGTTAAGAATGAACTTGTAGAGCCTTTTGCGGCGCGCAAAGGTCTTACGGTTGCGATTGAGCCGCCATTTGTTGCCATATTTTTCCTCCAGCTTCTTGATGGGCGGGTCGCCATCGATACCGTCCACGTATTCTCTCCAAATCGTACGTACATCACTGGGGGCCTTGAGAATGGTGTAGTTCAAATCACGTGAATGGGGCGAGGGGACCGAAGCGCTTGTCTTCAGCACGAGGCGCTCATTTCTGTCGGGTGTATTTCGCAGGGTCACTGCGTCACTGTTGTCCACTATACTGCGAACGTTCTTGTCGGCCACCACTCTCTTGCGTTCGCGTTTAAAGCGCGGGTTCGAATCTGTTTCCGGGCGGCGATTGGCCCCGTCAACCTCGTCTTCTGCCTCATCCTCTTCATCCGATGGGTCGTGTTCCTGCTCTTGCTCACCTGCGCTGCTGGCGACACCACTGTCACTGCCGCTCCCACTGCTACTGTCCGTCTTAGCACTCTTGTCATCCTCGTCGTCTTCTTCTTGGTACCCGTCCTCCTCGTCATTTTCGTCTTCGTTCGCCGAAGCCAACTGCGACCCGATCTCCAAGTGGATGCCCCTGCTCTTGGGCATTGCATCCTGCGTAGGAGGAGCTGGCTGCGGAGGGAACCCCAGGTTATTGGCGACGTTGCTCCTCAGCAGGGGTGTAATACCGGTGTGGTCGAGCGTCAAATTAGGCAGCGATATCGTGCCGAAATTGTTGAGTGAGTTCAGATCCGTGTAAGACGGTGCATTGCTTGTGACATTCGAGTGCGGCATGTTGCGTCTGCGCCTCTTGATGCCATTTGGGTTTAGAGTAAACGTTTTATCCGACGGGACGCCGTACTCCTGCGGATTTGGGTTCTCATACCATTGGTCGTTTTGGTCGTCGGCCGGTTGCTGCTGATGCTGTTGATGCTGTTGATGCTGTTGATGCTGTTGATGCTGTTGATGCTGATGCTGATGAGGATCCAGCTGGTGCCCGTGTGCGTTCTCTTGGTCATGTTGAAATTGTGGCAACGATGCTTTACTTCCTGATCGGGACCTAATTTTTCTCAGATACGAGCTGCTCACGTTAGTGATCGAGTTGAGCAAGTCCGTTACGAACGAATCTTGGTCACTCGGTTGCCCTCTCAGCCGTTGGTGCTGCTGCTGCTGCTGCGTCGCTAACTCATCAATCTTTTGTGTGATTTCACTGTAGGCTTGCATGTTCTGTAATTTCAAGTCAGCCATTGCCATGCTCTGCTGCTCCACTGTCTTACATAGTTTTTGAAACATCTCCTCCATTACGATGAACCTCGCACTGAGCTCATCCATCCTCTGAAACATCCTGACCATGTTGGTACTCCTGTCATTAGGGATTGTACGGGCCGGGCTGGCAGATGGGATAGAATGCATTGAAGAATAGGTCCCTCCGAGCCCAGTAGATTTGGTGGATCCTGGATTACTGCTTTCCATGGCGCTAGCATTGCCATTAGGTACTGTGACAGGGGTGGGCATCGTAGTATTGCTGTTTGAGTTCATACTGGTGCTGGTAGCACTTGTACTGTTGGCGGCAGCAGTTGCGGCGGCGGCGGCAGCAGCAGCAGCAGCGGCTGCGTTGGGGGACGACGTGGGGCCGACAGCCGCCGGTCGGTCGTTTGCCAGGGAGTTCGATTCCAACCCCAGATTTAAATTCAGTGGCAACGACTCCGACTGCGCGTCACCAGTTGACGCGCCCATGTTCAGAGGTGCATTTGCACCAACATGTGCCACTGATTGTGCCGCGTTCAAAAGATTACTACCATTAGAACCCACTACAAGCGGATGTGTTTGGTCGGACATATCTGTCTCTTGCCACTTCTTTCAACAGCTTTCCATGGGGCGAAACCTTGCTTACGGAATGCTCCAGTTGCAAGGAATAGCTTCTAGCTCCGTCTCTTCGTTGTTGTTCAAGCTAAAAACTTCTCTTCGGATTCTGTGGTTGATCCGAATGTTGACTTAATGAATCTTCATACATAGCGCGTTTTATTGGTACGTCATATATAAGGAAAAGAGGTTTCACGTGTAAGTGCATTTCAGAAAGCGTCACCTATCCCAAGGACAGCTAAAACAATCCAATCCAAGGGGCAGAATTCGCGACATGGAATTATGGACAGCATGAAAGAGGATCTTGATCCATGGCATAGGCTGCACCTGATCAAACAACTAGAGTTATTCAAGGAGATTATTAATGTAGAAGCGATGACTTCAGGGTAACGATATTGTATGGGGTACTGTGTTATAAAGGTTGAGCGATGTTAGGGGACTCGAAAGTAGCACTGCAAATTCTCATTGTGACAGACCTTCAATCAACTCAATATGACGGATGGCAGGTATATTCTGGGTTTATTGAGGGAATCGGGCAGCTCTAGATTTGTCAAGAGCTTGACCCCCGACAAGATGGTCCCCAATATACAGAGGGCCATCGCATTAGCAGAGGAGCCAAATGATACGGAAGAGAAATTACTCTCCTTTCATACTCCTCGAATTATATCTAAGGGTTCTCATTTTGCATATACCGTGCCGGAAAAGAGGCCGCATTACAAGACCCTTTTGAAGTCAACCTTGACCCATGATGATTTAGATTTGAAGATGGAGGAGAAGTTGGAACAATTGCTCAGTGGTGAAAAAATATACTACGACCAAGATAAAGGCATTTTTCCGTATAGCATGGTATACGCTGGCTTCCAATTCGGTCAATTTGCCGGTCAACTTGGCGATGGAAGAGTTGTAAATATGTTTGATGTCAAGGATTCTCAGGGCAACTGGCAGACTTTGCAACTCAAGGGGAGTGGGCTCACTCCCTTTTCAAGGTTTGCTGATGGGAAAGCTGTCGTTAGATCGTCGATCCGCGAATTTATCATTAGTGAAGCCCTTCATAACATCGGGATACCATCCAGCAGGGCGCTTCAACTGACTTCATTGCCTAAGACGAGGGCTTTTAGGGGTTCGGTAGTTGAACCATGTGCTGTGGTATGCCGTGTCGCTCCCAGCTGGCTACGCTTAGGCAGTTTCGACCTCTTCAGGTGGAGGCCTAATTTGAAGGGCTTATTGAGTTTGACTCACTATGCTATCGACGAAGTCTTTGCTGGCGGCAAAGATTTTCCGAGAGATATTGATATCAATATTTTTAGAAAAGATTTTTTCCCCAACGATGTTGTTGAACGGGGACCTAATGAAAGTTCCCCTGTAGAAGGCACCACTGTTTACGAGCAGTTTTATCGACATGTTGTCAATTTGAATGCAAAATGTGTTGCAAGGTGGCAGGCGTATGGATTCATGAACGGTGTACTCAATACAGATAATACTTCCATTATGGGACTATCAATGGACTATGGACCTTTCAACATCTTGGACCAACTGAGACCCGATTTCACGCCTAATCATGATGATGTGGCACGGAGATACTCATTTGAGAATCAGCCAAGTGCTATTTGGTGGAATTTGACGATGTTTGGTCACGACCTTGCAGTTTTGCTTGGAGCTGGTCCCAAACATATAGATAAAATCTTATCTATGCAGGAACAGACAGAGGAGCTACCACCTGAGATGGAGAAAGAATTTGTTGGTCGCGCTAATCATATTATTCCGCTTGTTGGCAATGAGTACAAATACACATTCTTGACTGAGTACGCGAACCTCATGGGCAAACGTTTGGGAATCGATCCGGCTTTTTCTACAAAATTGACCACTGCTGAAGAAATAGATGCTCAATGCCGCAAGGTTAAAGAATTCATGGATACAGTAGTAGAACCACTGTTGACTGTCTTGCAGTCAACAAGGGTCGATTACAATCACTTTTTCGTTAACCTGCAGAACTTTAAGGGCTCCTTTTTTGATGATGGTGGAATAGAGGGTTTTGACAGAAGCTTTTTGTCGCTATTCTTCAAAGAGCAGGATTTGCAAGAATTGGAAGAATTTAAAAGAGATGAGATCGATATCAATGCTGATTCAGGTGGCGTTCGCATACTGTTGGGAGACATAGAAACATTGAGTCAATGGGCCAAAAATTTTTCCAGACTGGTTCCTTCCGAAAGTGAGCGCCATGAGATTGCTCGGTGTGTTAATCCATTATTTACTCCAAGATCTTGGATGTTCAATGAAGCAATTGACGACTTGACGGATAATCAAAGATCTGAACTCAACGACCCTGAGGCGGAAGTGGATACCTCTATATTGCAAAAGCTGTACTTAATGAGTAGCAACCCATACGACCCAAGTAAGTGGGACAGCTCACTAAGACCGGATGTACAGGAGAGGTGGACCAATTTCAATCACGAAAGTCTGGAAGACAGGATTTTGCAGCAGGCCAGCTGCTCAAGCTAGGATTGTGTATTGTTGTGTATTTTGTAATAGCATAGCAATGGAAGTCGCGCCGCGGGCAGTCTTTACGTTTTGTAGTTTGATGAATATATTAACAATAATTTGAACAACAATAAAGTGAATAGCGGTTTCAAATAGGCGCACGATCACAAGAAATAGGGTGTTAGACCTCTTTCGAATTTCACTTCTTCTTAATATCAAAATTAGTGAATTCTTGACCTAAATAAACCGCCTTCTCTTGGGCAGTTGCTCTACTTAGTTGTGACTGAGACAGGGTGAGCTCTGTGGGACTAAAAAACAAAGTAAAGTACCGCAGATCCAGCACCTTACTGTGCCATTGACACACGCAGCGTTCTGTTCTGAACTCTTTACTTGATATACTTCTACAGAATTTTGTTTTTACCCTGCGGAGTGTGATTAAGTCCAAATCGAGAAACTTCCATTTCGGAAAGTAGTCATAATACAGACACTTTCTTGCATGCGGCGAGACTGAAGGCTCAGAACCTATTTTAGATTACCACTAACTGCAACATTGCGAGATGATGTTCTTCAATAAGAATGAAGATGTAGCTACTATGAGCGACTTTCCCTGTTTAACATTAAATGTCGCTCCAACCGTTATCCCACTACCTGGGATCGTGTTTAATATAACATTTGAAAGGAGAACAGGGGAGGAAATCTTGAGCCAATTCAAAAGCATAGAACAATATCAGAACCAATTTCTCCTGACAGATGTTAGAAAGAACGAAAAGAAACAGGAACCAAATTTTGGCAAGACTGTCAAGTCTTTAATCAAGTTTCACGACAATCATGATCCCAAAGATGACGAGAAATCTCTATACGTAACGCTAGTGCCTTCTGAGAGTGGTAACTCGTGCGTAGGATGCATAAGCAGAGTGATTGGAGTTTTGTCGGAGGAAAAGAAGGTGACCATATCTTTTAAGACTTTAAAAAGGGCCACCATTGATTCGCCCCTAATAAATTCTGGCAATCAGGTTTGGAGGAGCAGTTTGAAAGTTGTGGATGATGGTGTTAAATTGGCCAAGATAGTAGGGGATAGATTAAAAACCAGCGCCAACGAAATTACCGAAAAGTTTAGCTCCTTAGATGAGACAATGAACTCTTTTAAAAGGTTGTATAAGCGATCCATGAAACAAACATCCTCACTTAACTTGCTTTTATTGTCGCCCCTCTCCAACACTTTATTTTTTCGTCTCAACAATCCTGACTTTAAGAAGGCATGGACTATCATCCTAGCATATGCAGCGGATGTGAAACATGGTCTTGAGGGCAAACCAGACAAGGAAATACTGCTGCAATTTTTAACACTGATGGACTTAGCTGTGGCTGTCTTACCAACATCTATCACCCAGAAGCGAACTATCTTGTCAGCGCTTGAAATATTTGACAGGCTTCAAATATTCGAATTTATTTTACGAAATTTCGAACAATTGTTCGACAATCTTTATTCATCGATTGAATATGTACAGCAATATTTGGGACAGGCTTCCAATTTGGAAAAGTCCAAGTTAATTGCGAACCAGCTAAAGTCACTAAAGTTCTTCATTGACGATGTGAAAGCCCAAAGTACCCACAGAGCAAATATTCGTCGTCCTAGTATCAGGGCGCTTGTGCCTAGTAAGCATAGTTCGAATGACGAAAGAGATTTAGTTGAGGACGATAACGATGACGAGGATGATATGGAGACTCTGAAGAAATTTTTAAACAGCTTGCCACAATACGGAGTACATCCAGACGGCCTCAAAATGCTCAAGAAGGACTACAAAAGGTTAGCCAAGATGACACCACAAAATTCCGAATACCAAGTCCTGAAGAATTACTTTGACATAATCACTGATATTCCTTTTGGCCACTATAAGGAAAAAGAGCCAAATATCAACATCGAAAAATCACGGCAAAGGCTGGACAGGGACCATTATGGATTGCAAATGGTCAAGAAAAGGTTGTTAGAATTCTTATGCTTGTTCAAGCTGCAGGAAAGTCTTGGAGACATCAAAAAGAGAGCCCCGATTTTACTATTGGTGGGCCCACCAGGTGTAGGAAAAACCTCTATTGCTAAATCAGTTGCCCAAGTTCTCAATCGTCGATTTCAAAGGGTATCTCTGGGCGGGATACACAACGAAGCCGAAATAAGAGGCCACAGAAGGACTTATGTTGGATCCATGTGTGGTCTGCTAATCAATGCCCTCAGAAAAAGTGGGTGCATGAACCCATTGATTTTGCTAGACGAGGTGGATAAAGTTTTTAGCGGTGGCAATTCCTCCAAGATCAACGGTGATCCGGGAGCTGCCCTACTAGAAGTACTCGACCCCGAACAGAACAATACTTTCACAGACCACTACGTTGGATTTCCTGTTGACCTGTCTCAAGTTCTCTTTTTTTGCACTGCAAACGATCTCGGCGGCATTTCCCGACCCCTTTTGGACCGAATGGAAGTCATTGAGATTCCTGGTTATACACCAGAGGAGAAGATACAGATAGGTTCCAATTTTCTACTTCCAAAACAGATTCGCCTTAACGGGTTAGATAAGTGTAATGGTGAGTTCCAACTGACCACCAGAGCTTGGGAGTCTTTAGTATTGGAGTACACGCGGGAACCAGGAGTCCGTTCTCTGGAGAGGCAGCTGGCTGCCATTGTTAGAGCTAGAGTCATGGAAGTGGTACAGAAAGACGACTATACCAAAAGCCACGACACACACGAGCCTGAAATGCTACATAAGAGAAACTTGGTGAAGTACTTGGGGTTTCCGCTTCATCCTATCACGAAAGAGCTTTTGCAAGAAGTAAAATTGGCGGAGAAGGAAGGAGTTGTCCATGGATTATCTTATAACTCTGATGGCACTGGTAGTGTTCTGGTATTTGAAGTAATCAAGACCGGTGAAACCGCGAATAACGGCCCCAGCATCATCTCCACAGGTAGTTTGGGCAATGTGCTACAAGAGTCCATCAACATAGGAAAGAGTTTGGTGAAGTCGCTGCTAAGAAAGGGTGTATTTCCCGAAGCTTCTCCGGAACGGTTTCTCTCGAGTGAGTATCACCTACATGTCCCTGCGGGGGCCATTTCAAAAGACGGGCCTAGCGCTGGCTCCGCCATAACTCTAGCGCTTTTGTCAATGGCTCTCCAGAGACCCGTTTCCCCCACAACATGCATGACGGGAGAAATCACCCTCAGGGGCAAGATTCTGCCCATTGGCGGGCTTAAGGAAAAGCTACTCGGCGCCAGAATCTACGGAATGAGCAGAGTATTGGTCCCTCTTTCCAACAGGCCAGATGTCGTGGAGGCTATCACAGAAGACGTTACACCTTTTACTCATGATCACGAGAACTCAGAGCTGCAGCTGATCCAGGCTAAGATGAACTTACAGGTTGTCTACGTGGACACCTTCTACGACGTGATCAAGGAAGTCTGGCCTGACATGATCGAAAAGAACTGGTCCGATAACTATCAAATGCGAGAAAGCCGAGACAGGCAACAACAACAGCGCCCCTCGAGCAAGATGTAGACGCCTCTGAGTAGTAGAAACAAGAGAAACGCCCATATCAGGGATTTTGTCTCCTTTCTTGTTACCAGCAAGGCGCTGAGCTTGTTCCCGTTTGGATCACGTCTCATCGTCTGGTTCGCGTCTTCTTTCGCGCCTCTTCTGGCAGGTCGAGAAACCGCGTCGTCGAGTGGCACTTCTCGCGACGTGTTGGGCCGGGACCCGTGTGTTTTTCACAGTTTAGGGAAAAAAGGATGTGCAACTAGCTGTGTTGAAATCATTTTTTTTTTTTTTAGCAGGCCGGGGGGTGATGAGCTGCGTACGGAAAGAATCATTGATATGCGGTGGTGAAGAACGCAAAAAATCCGCGTTTGAGATTTATTTACCGTCTCATTTCGGTGAAGCGTTCTAGTTCTGGCCTTTGCAAACTGATACACACAGAAGCACATACCCAGGCATAGCTTCACCCAGACGCACTTCATCCTGACCTGTCTACGCCGTGAACGTGGAGAAGAAAAAAGCATAGGAGGAACTAGTGTAAAAGTAACAACTTTGAAACAAACATAGCTTCCTCGTCATTCAAACAGCTTTTTCCCATCAATTTGCAATAGTTTAGAGGACTACGCGGAGTTGTAGGGGCTAGTGCAGATAAACGAACTCACGATAAACAAATAACAACGAGGATCAAGACAGGACTCTGAGGATGAGACTGTTTTTTCTTTGGTGGCTAACCACGTCTTTGTTGGCATGCCAGGCAGCAGCCAAAAGAAAGCTGGTATCCAAGTCACTGGTCACTTGCATGGAGAATTCCAAGCTGTCTGCCGATGCCTTCAATGTTACATTCAATCTGAAGGATAGATCGCTGGAATACAGCTTCACGATGACTACAGACATTAATGCCTTCATCATCGCTCATCTCGAGGTTTATGCTTACGGGTTCCAGTTGATTACCAGGGATTTGAATCTTTGCAATATTGGTTGGAAGCAGTTTTGCCCACTTCGTCCTGGTAACGTGGAAATAGACTCGGTGGAGTATGTGGCGCAGAAGTACGTGGATTTAGTCCCTGGCATAGCCTACCATGTGCCAGACATCGATGCCTACGCCAGAGTAATAGTGTACAATAACGAGACGCTCGTAGACTTGGCATGTATCCAGGCTTTCTTTGGCAACGGTAAAACCGTGTCGCAAACCGGTGTCAAGTGGGCGTCCGCGGTGATCGCCGGCTTAGGTCTGCTACTTTCAGCGTTGCTTTCGACGTTTGGAAACTCAACGGCGGCATCCCACATATCAGCAAACACCATGTCGCTTTTTCTGTATTTTCAAAGTGTTGTGGTAATCACCATGGAGCATGTGCACAGAGTGCCCCCCATCGCAGAAGCATGGGCCGAGAATTTAGCCTGGTCTATGGGACTAATCCGTATCACCTTCATGCAAAGGATTTTCCGGTGGTATGTGCAATCCACTGGAGGTACACCAACCCTTTACTTGACCTCGAAAAAGATTTCTGTACTCACGCAGAGATCCCTGGAATACTTGAGAGCCAGAGATTTATACAAGAGGGCAAGAGACGTTCTGTACGGCAATTCAGAGGTGCTGATCTTTAGGGGTATCAAGAGATTAGCATTCGACGTAAACATTGAAAACACCGCCATTGTGTGCACTGGCTTCACCTTCTTTGTGCTGTGCGGCTACGTGCTTGCGGGTTTCATTATCGTGTGCAAGTGCGTACTGGAGTTGTGTGTCAAGCGTGGATGGGTAAATTCCAGCAGGTTCTTCGAGTTCAGATTAAATTGGAGGCAGGTACTCAAGGGTGCCATGCTGCGCTATATCTATATTGGCTTCATGCAGCTAACCCTTCTAAGCTTTTGGGAGTTCACACAGAGAGACTCTGCAGCCGTTATAGTGATAGCCTGTCTTTTCATCGTGCTGTCCGTGGGGCTCATGGTATGGACTGCTTACAGGACCGCCTTTTTTGCCAAAAGATCTATTCAGATCCACCAAAACCCAGCAGCGCTGCTCTATGGTGATCAACGTGTCTTAAACAAGTATGGATTTTTCTACACAATGTTTAACGCCAAACACTACTGGTGGAATTTTGTCATTTTATCCTACATGTTCATTAAAGCCATCATAGTTGGATTTGCTCAAAGTTCAGGTCAGACGCAGGCATTGATGATCTTTATCTTTGAGTTAATATATTTCGTGGCCATCATCTACTATCAACCTTACCTGGATCGTCCTACAAACGTTATGAACATTTTCATCAGCACTGTTACTTTGATCAACTCATTCCTGTTCCTTTTCTTCTCCGATCTTTTCAACCAGAGTTACAAAGTTTCTGCCATCATGGGGTGGATTTTTTTCATCATGAACGCCGCATTTTCGCTTATCTTACTGCTGATGATTTTAACTTTCGCCATCATGATTTTGTTCAGCAAGAACCCAGACGTGAGGTTCAAGCCTGCCAAGGATGACAGAAGGTCATTCCAGAGACATTCTTTGGTGGACAACAACGGCGTCAGTCCTTCTGTCGCTGAAGAATTGATGGCATTGGGTGATGTGGCTAAGGATCACAGTGAGAACTGGGAAACCCAATTGAGCGACAAGTCTCAATTGGACGACGTCAACATCTTTGCTCTGGAGGACGAAAAGATGGAAGACCTAGCGGCGCAAAAACAGAGAACGAATAGTACTTCAAGTGCAAAGAAGCCTACTACGTTTAAGGATAAGATATGGCGCAAACTGTCACTGGGACGTGGTAAGAGAAGAAACCAATCTACAGAATTCGGTGATAATGAAATTACATCGCTGACGCCCAGCAGTACTTCCCCTGCTACTAATTCTCCACCGAAAAGGTATCCTGGTGTCAACCATGTGAGACAGGAATCCGACTCACGCAACAGACTGATGGATTCTTATGAAGACGTAGGGGAGGGATTTGATTTTCTCCCCGTAAGGGAAGCGGACGAGCATCGGTCTGACGACGACTTTATGATGCCAGATAGAAACCTGAGCTTGGATACTATAAACCACAATGATCACGCTGCACAAGGGACTGATATCCTTGGGCCAAGATTCAATTAATCACAAGCAAATTTAAAAAGAAGCAAACATTTTTATCAGTTACGGAGCATTTTTGTACACTAGCCATGACCATCTACATTAGCTGATAATCGAATTTTCCAATGTAATGCTATCAACTGCAGAATGATTTATTGAAGATTCATTAATCACAGGTTATAAAATCAGGAAAGACTGTCATCGGAAGGTAAAGATAGACGCCGTTGGAAAAGATTTCCCACTTCCTTTGTGGTTCCATTGTTTTGCTTCTTTTAAAATCATCCCACGTTGTAAAAATAAAAATAGCTAACCTGTGCCCTCATTTACTTCATTCCGACAGTACTTCGTAGGAATACTCGAAATTTTCGTTTTTCATTCGTAGATTCTTCCATTCAATTTCTAGTTTCTCTAAGCTGTTGGGATTTTCACCCACAATAGATATGATTTTATCGCGAAATTGTAACCGGTTCCATATTTTACTTTCTATTCTTTTCAAAATTCTTTTAAATAGCCCTTTCGAGGCAATTGAATTCTCTGCACTCATTGGCGAGCAAGAAAGAAACGAGAACGACACGTTTGGCTTACCGGTGATACTATTCAATCTTGCCATCGTCCGGTCCATTATACCACCCCAGAGAGACATATCCTCGGGCGTAATTTTGTAATTCTCCTGCACCTCAATCTCCGCATACCAGGGTTTCTTTTCATAACTATAACCTTTGTTTCTTTGAAAGACGCTCAACGCCTGTTCCCTAAATGGCTTCCGCCAATTTGACACAGTAGACGCTGAAGACATACTAGTGTTATTATCAAAGTTCAATCGAGAAAGGGCATCATTTGGTGTGTTGATATATGGGACAAATTTTGTGATCTGGGGGCTGAATGTTTTAATGGAGAATTTTTGTCTCTTTAGGATTTTGAATTCAATCCAGTTCTTACTATAGTCGTCAGATTGCATAGGAACAAGTGGTATTGAATTCTGCTGGGTACATATATTGCGGGAGTGTCCTCTTTTGAAAGCTAAGTTGCCATGCATTGTGTCTAAGGTGGCTCTCTTCATATCATCAGTTAGGTCACAGTAGAACATGCCGCCTATCCAGCTACCGGGGAAGAAAAGTGACACCTTGCGATTGGTGTATTTCTTCCTTCTCGCCAACTTAAAGCAGTGGAAGTTCGACAGGTCATCTCGTGCATTATCTCGTGAATTCTTTGTGTTCTTGGTGCCACTGTCGCCTCCACCACCACTTTGTCTCCTGGACACCTCCCAGGCAACATCTGGTGTATACACACAAAGAGGTGCCGACCAATCTACATCTTCTTGTAAGGGCTGATTGATGATCCATTGTACTTTGCCATCTCGACAAAATATGAAATCTATTGAATTTGAGAGCGCCAAATTGAGAAGTTTCACATTATAGGTCCTTAATAGTTTAAAACCAGTGAATGGTTTCTTGTCATGCTCTTTCAGATACGCTGGCACCGTAAGGCCACTCAAACTCTCAAACATTTTCTTGTAGCTACCTTCGTTCTCAGCATATTTCATAGAGCAAAGTTTATCCTGTGTCTCGAGAGCTTTCTGTAGAGCGTTTTTGGCTACTGGCGATGCCTGCAGTA
>PPKA02000011.1:89903-231911 GCA_003707595.2 Zygosaccharomyces bisporus
TTTTTTTTTTTTTTTTTTTTCGAATATATCATGACACAATTCTATTTACTGTCGCTGACGCTGAAGCTAAAAGTCTCTCGTGACTTATGATAAGCGTGGAAAGCGACATGTAAGCCAGGTTTCGGTAAACTTGAAAGTACAACTTAACAAGGAAGTATTACTTATTTACAAGAATAGATTGATTGAAGGGAAAGTTCCGCGAACTACACCAATCCAGTGTTCAACATGAAATTGGATATAAAAGTATGCAATCGTCTTTTTTCCTGTGCTGGAGAGTAATAGGTTCAATTAATCTTTGGCAATGGACGCGTTGTAAAGATTCGCTGAGATTGAATCAGGCTCTCGAAGTATTGATCCAGAGCGTTTACTAACACTTTATTCAACTAGAAAACTTTCAGTAATAGGTCTGATAGAGTTAAAGGGATCGATTTCCACCCTACTGAGCCATGGGTTTTGACAACGCTTTACTCTGGTCGTGTTGAAGTTTGGAATTACGAGACGCAGAGCGAAGTAAGATCCATACAGGCAACTGATTCACCAATCAGAAGCGGAAAATTTATTGCCAGGAAGAATTGGATTGTTATCGGTTGCGATGACTACAGAATTAGAGTGTTCAACTATAACACCGGTGAAAAAGTGACCGATTTTGAAGCTCATCCAGACTACATCCGTTCCATCGCAGTGCATCCCACCAAACCTTACCTATTATCTGGTAGTGATGATTTGTCCGTAAAACTATGGAATTGGGAAAAGAACTGGACTTTGGAACAGACGTTCGAGGGCCATGAACATTTCGTAATGTGCGTCGCTTTCAATCCTAAGGATCCAAGCACTTTCGCTTCCGGTTGTCTGGATTCAACTGTGAAAGTGTGGTCACTGGGCCAACCCACTCCCAACTACACACTAACTACTGGTCAGGAAAGAGGCGTAAATTTCGTGGATTATTATCCTTTACCCGACAAGCCATATATGATCACATCATCGGACGACTTGACTGTCAAGATCTGGGATTACCAAACGAAATCTTGTGTGGCTACGTTAGAAGGTCACATGTCGAATGTTTCTTTCGCGGTTTTCCACCCAACTTTACCAATCATCATCTCCGGTTCAGAGGACGGCACCTTAAAAATTTGGAACTCTTCAACTTATAAATTGGAAAAAACCATCAACTTGGGGCTGGAGAGAAGTTGGTGTTTAGCCACTCACCCTACAGGTAAGAAGAACTACATTGCCTCTGGCTTTGACAATGGATTTACTGTGCTTGCCCTTGGGAAGGACATCCCCACATTATCTTTGGACCCCGTCGGTAAGCTTGTGTGGGCGGGCGGAAAAAATGCCTCTCCCTCTGACATTTTCACTGCTGTGATTAGGGGCAATGAGGATGCTGAAGAAAGTGAGCCGCTCCTTTTACAGACCAAGGAGTTAGGCTCTGTAGATGTCTTCCCACAAAATTTGGTGCACTCCCCCAACGGTAGATTTGTTGCCGTTGTAGGGGACGGTGAATATGTGATCTATACTGCACTAGCTTGGAGGAACAGATCATTCGGAAAATGCCACGGTTTTGTCTGGGGTCCCGACTCTAACAGCTACGCTATCGTAGATGAAACCGGCCAGGTCAAGTACTACAAGAACTTCAAAGAGGTTACTTCATGGTCTATTTCTTTGACTTACGGCGTAGAGAAGTTGTTTGGTGGCGGTTTGCTTGGTGCTAAAGCGGATGGATTTGTGTATTTCTTTGATTGGGAAAGCGGCACTATGGTAAGAAGAATTGACATTGACGCCCATGAGGTTATCTGGTCGGACAGCGGAGAACTTGTCATGATTATTAACAGTGACGAAAATCGTGGGGATGAAGCTAGCGCGTACTCTTTGGCCTTCAACAAAGATATCTACGAAGAGGCGCTTACAAAGGGCGAAATTGACGACGAAAATGGTGTTGACGATGCTTTCGAAGTCTTGCACGAACTAAATGAAACGATTACCTCTGGAAAATGGGTCGGTGATGTCTTCATCTGCACTACATCTACGAACAGATTGAATTACTTTGTGGGCGGCAAGATCTACAATTTGGCACACCTAACGCGGGAGATGTATATGCTGGGATATTTGGCTCGCGACAATAAGGTCTATTTAGCTGACAGAGAAATCCACGTCTACGGTTTTGAAATCTCCCTAGAACTATTAGAATTCCAAACTTTGACTTTGAGAGGTGAACTGGGAGAAGCAATGAATAGCATTCTACCTAACGTTGAGAGCAAGGACACTTTGATCAAAATCGCTGGTTTTTTGGAGGGACAAGAGTTTTACGAAGAGGCATTGCAAACTTCTCCTGAGACGGACCAGAAATTTGACCTGGCTTTGAAAGTCGGTCAGTTAACATTAGCACGTGAAATACTGGGGGACGAAGAGAGTGAAATAAGGTGGAGGGCACTCGGTGACGCGAGTTTGCAGAGATACAATTTCAAATTGGCCACTGAGGCTTATTCTAAGGCTCGTGATTTAGAATCACTATTTCTGTTGCATTCCTCTTTCAATAACAAGGAGGGCCTACTCTCTCTTGCTAAAGATGCTGAGTCTCTGGGAAAATACAATCTTTCTTTCAAGGCATACTTCATAGCAGGCGACGTTGAAAGTGCCAAAAATCTGTTGATAACGCTGAAGAAATACCCAGAAGCCGCTCTCTTGGCAGTCACTTACGGTATCGAGAGCGAAGACGTGAATGCAATAGTTACCAAGTGGAAGGGTAGTTTGAAAGCTGATGGCAAGAATGCAATTGCCGATAGAATTTGTTTCCACAACAAAGAAAACAATACATCTAAAGCATCTCCTTTGATTGACATAGATTTCACCACTTCGAACAATGAACAAGTTACAAACAAAGCTGAATCGGCCGAGCCAGCTACACAAGCGGTACAAGACAAACCACAGACCGAAGAAACAAAAGAGACAGACGAAGCTGCAGAACATGATGCGACTGAAGCTTCTGTCGAGCAAGAACAACCAGAAATTTCAGCATAAGAGGTATCAGAAATCGGAGAAGACGCCTAAATTGAATGCTTCCTGATGGTCCGGAGAGTTGCAATAAATATGTTGATCGTGTACGTTTATATTTCCAATTTTGTTAAAAAAAAAAGAATCTGAACTCTTGAATGACATATTAATCTGTGAAAACGCTCACTTTATCTATAAGATCTTTTTTTCCAAGTCCCACAAAATAAACTTCTTTCGATTCGTTTCTAGATGCATCAGGCTTGAACCTACTCACTCGCTGAAATACTCTTCTGAGCCGTTTTTCAAACAATTTGTCTTCTTTTCCTGTGTAAAGTTTGCAGACGAAATTACCCCTTGGTTTCAATAAATCGATAGCTGTCACCAAAGCTGCGTCCCCAAGATCAATGGACTGGTAATGATCTCTCACTGCCACACCTGAAGTGTTTGCCATCCTGTAGTATGCTGAATTAGTAAGATTGTTCCAAAACCCAGTTGTTTGTGGCCAGCACTCATACATATCACTAATGACAACGTCCACTGGACATTTGTCTATCTTGCTCGTCCTTAAAGTATTATCGAAAATTTCACGATAAGTCTCTGTGTCTCTGATATGGTTCAGCTCATCTTCCAACCCTTCTTGGAAGTATCCGTGATGTGTATGCAACTCGTCAGATTTGTACAACTGGAAGTATCTTGAAAAATAAAGTCTGATCAATTCTTGTGTCTTTCGGGAGAGAATATTGGCCTGAATGGCATGCACGCCGTGTGGAGGATCACAAGGTAAAATATCTACGCCAAGAACCATACCATTAGATCCTATTCGTTGTCGTGCTACTTGGGACCATGCTCCAGGAGCAAATCCTAAATCCAATACCTGCTGAGACTTATCCTTGTGAAAAAAATTAAACTTGTCATCAATTTCCATCAATTTGAATGCTGCTCTAGATCGCAGGTTTTGTACTTTAGCTTCTTTTGTATAGTGATCATTGGCTTGTCTTTCCAACCATCTTCCTTGGGAATTATACCTTCTAGAACACCAAAGACGCGTATATTTCCACGCATTTGAACCTACACGGAGATCCTGAGCAAAGAGCATGATTAAACTTCGAGAAGGCAACAACCTCGGTGGTTACTCATCATTAACCGGATTGATAATGTATCATGTTCTAAAATGATGGGCTTGATTTTTTCCATGTCACGTGCCGATTAGACTATCCAGTTAGCTAAAGAACTTAATACATGACAAGAGACTCAGTTAAAACAGTATATAAATAAGTCAGCGGTGTCATGGAAAGCTTAATCTTTGGCAAGCACTAAAATCGTCTTTCTGGAATGCTCGTAGGACTTTTTTCTCTTTTTTATTTTTTTTTTTCTGTACGATTCTCTACATACCTCTTTATTCTTTACGTATTTATCTTTCTATTTCCCCATGAAACTAAGTTTAAGAAACCTACTCACAACAGTCTGAAATTGAGAAGAAAAGATTTGTCTACACTTGAAATTTCTACCTCAAGCATGAGTAATTCCCAGATTATTTCTTGCGAATTCACAAGCAATATATTGGCCCAGCTTGTGTGCTTGAGCTGCAGTTGAGCCTGGCGTATTCGAATTACTTCAATTGCGCCAGTATAACTGGCGCATGCACACATAGGCGAAGAAAAAAAAATGTTACTTAAATACAACGTCTTGGCACCGTTTTTGATGCTTGTCAGTATATTCAAGGCAGAGTGGATGTCAGTCAAGATGTCTCTGAGAGGCAAGATTCGAATTAGTATCTGAATAAAATGGCACCAATTTTTTTTTTTTTTTTTTTTTTTTTTTTTTTTAATTTACTACTTCAAATTCTCATTTAACAAGTAGACAGTGGAGAAGCTGTTGCCAAAATATAATGCTACTTGGCCCAAAGTCGAAGGCACATGCGCTCAGCATGCGGAAGTTTTAGTTCGCATTGAACCAGCCGTCTATTACACGTGATACAGCGTAAAAGTGCTAAACCCAAACACCTCAAAGTGGTGATTTTTTTTGTAAAAAAAAAGTTTTTTAAAGAAAAAACCAAAATTCAGACGACGCAAAGGACGCGGAACAGTCACACGAAAGTTTTCCAACACCTCGATGGCTAAACTTTTCACCTAAATACGAATACATGCGCATCGCATTTCTATCGTAGAGAGGCCTTTCTATTCTAGAACCTCAGATATCTGTATAAGTCGCAAGCCTCACGGAACACCAAATCTTTGGAAGACTTTGAAGGATATTGATCGCCATGTCTAAGATTAACTCATCCCTCGTCAGAGACAACGTCAAGGAGTTGTTGAAGTACTCCACTGAGACCAAGAAGAGAAACTTCTTGGAGACCGTGGAGTTGCAGGTCGGTTTGAAGAACTACGACCCTCAGAGAGACAAGCGTTTCTCTGGTACTTTGAAGTTGCCTGAGTGCCCTAGACCAAACTTGTCCATCTGTATCTTCGGTGATGCTTTCGACGTGGACAGAGCTAAGTCTTGCGGTGTTGACGCTATGTCCGTCGAGGACTTGAAGAAGTTGAACAAGAACAAGAAGTTGATCAAGAAGTTGGCCAAGAAGTACTCTGCCTTCATCGCTTCCGAAGTCTTGATCAAGCAGGTTCCCAGACTTTTGGGTCCTCAGCTATCCAAGGCTGGTAAGTTCCCAACTCCAGTTTCTCACGCCGATGACTTGTACGGTAAGGTCACTGATGTGAGATCTACCATCAAGTTCCAGTTGAAGAAGGTGCTATGTTTGGCTGTTGCCGTCGGTAACGTCGAGATGAACGAGGACTCCTTGGTCAACCAGATCTTGATGGCTGTCAACTTTTTGGTTTCTTTGTTGAAGAAGCACTGGCAGAACGTGGGCTCCTTGGTGATCAAATCCACCATGGGTCCATCTTACAGATTGTACTAAGCGGCTGTAGTGATTAAAGTAAATACATGTATTAATTAACAACAAGACTTCTGGTGCAAGCAAACTTTTTATGGATAGGAGTGGTGAGTGAGCATGTGTCAAAGCAATGCGACCACCTTCTTAAGGATCAATGGCTCACAAGTGGGGAGTAACTATCTGGAAAGAGGGCAAGGGGAAATACGTCTGTTAGCTGCTACCGGGCTATTGGTAATTCCTTTTCGTTTTTCTATCTTTTTTTTTTTTTTTTTTTTTTTTTTTTTTTTTTTTTTTTTTTTTTTTTTTTTTTTTTTTTTTTTTTTTTTTTTTTTTTTTTTTTTTTTTTTTTTTTTGCTTTGATTTAATTTTTCTATCATTACTTCAAGAGAGTTTATTATTATTATTATTTCAGTTAATTATTATACTTTTCGTTCCTTTGTTATTGTAAAAGCCGAGAAACAACAGACAAAAGAACGAGTTTTAGAAACAAAGCCTCAGAAGCAGTGTGGGTAAACCATATAGGCAAGTAATAGAAATGAACCTAATGAAAGGATTTCGCGGGGGTGTCGTTTCTGGGAGCGTCTCTGAATTCAGTGATATGGATGAAGAAGATGATGATAGGTTTACTATGAACGATATCGATGACGACGATACATTCGAACTACCACTGAAGGCCAACCATTCGCGAAGTAACAACTTTTCCGCTCTTACAGATGATTGTGGATCTCTAAGAAGCTGCTCAAGCAATAGTATTGACAAAAAAGTGCGGTTCGAACCCGGAGACTGCGGCAACGAGCATATATACAGGAGCAGTGATGGAGTAGATTCGCTAGCCAGAAGCCGATCTAATTCTCTCAAAGGTAGAAAAAATGTGGAGGAGCTTTTGCATTACGCGAACCAAGTAAACGAATATTTGGCGGTAAACTTGGAAAATATTGATATGTTCAGGTCAAAAGTCGTAGATAGTGGACTCCCGTTGAAGTCAGCCAGTAACGATGCAACCCCGACTACCACCGTCTCAGGCTCTGTGTCCAATTTTGAACTCAGTGAGAGTGAGATAGATGACGTAAAAAGTGGAAGATCAACAACTAGCGAGCTTTGCAGCGATACCAACGTGAACGATGAATTTCTGCTGCGAGCCTCTCTAACACCGCAGGAAAAGTCTGGGTCTTCTGAATTGGATAGTAGTGGAGGTGAAGTTGAGGACCAAGATGGGAAACCTATGTACCCGGCGAACTCCGAGTATGCCGGGAGGCCCTTACTTATCGAAAGCATACGGCAGAATACCACGATAAAGTCTGATGAGGACGCCGTTCAAGATAAGCTTTACAGGAAGGGCTCACTCATAATGAGCCGAGATATGTTCTCTGATACGCTCTCGGGCGAAATGTGTGAGGAAGAGGCAATCAAGGTTTTCCAGGAGACAATCGAATGCGTTCTACACATGTCACGATGCAACGACTGTGAAGGACTCGATGAGGATTCTGTAGACCAATCTTTGGACTATAACAGTTTCGTAATGAAAAGTCTCCCGACTCTGAGTTACCAAGATCTCATCAACCGTATCCACTCAAAATGCATGTTTAGTCCGGTTGTTTATTTGGCATCATCGTTCTTGTTTCAAGTTCTATGTCTTACTAGGAGAGAGCCCAAGGGCCGCCCTTGTCTGAAACATCGCTTAGAGGAGTGTGAAATTCATCGCCTGGTAATTGCTTGCGTTCGCATTGCTACCAAGATAACAGAGGACTATGTGCATTCACACTTATATTTCTGTAAAGTTTGCGGCATCTCAAAAAGACTCCTCAGCAGGCTGGAGATGTCTTTGTTGACGTGCCTGAAAAATGACAGCTTCATGATAACGGCAGAAAAATTGGCAGCATCACCGCAGATTAGAGATGAGATTAGAGCATCAACAGATCATCATTCTTAAATTCATTACATCGTAATATCGATGCTACTAGAAAAAACGTTACCCTCATATAACATGTTGATAAATTTTTCAGAAAGGAAGCCTTGCGGCTTCGATAGACATAAAAAAAAAATATCATAACTTTCGTGTTTATATCAAAGGCCGAATCTCAGCTCATAAAGCAGGTCAGAGGAAAGAATTGGTTGATCCAAGATTCCTAGGATACATTAAACAAGTTAGGAAACAAAAAAAATGGCTTGGGACTTGTTTGGGTGGTGTATGTATTGACTATGGGTTTAAAAATTGCAAAAGTCCGAGTTCGTCCTTACTAACAGACTTTTCTTATAGTTAGAGACGTTTTGGCTTCCTTGGGGCTATGGAATAAGCACGGTAAACTATTATTTTTGGGATTGGATAATGCTGGCAAAACTACTTTGTTGCACATGCTGAAGAACGACAGACTGGCCACTTTGCAACCTACGTGGCATCCAACATCTGAAGAGTTGGCCATCGGTAACGTCAAGTTCACAACTTTCGACTTAGGTGGCCACGTCCAAGCACGTCGGTTATGGAAAGACTATTTCCCCGAAGTGAATGGTATTGTGTTCTTGGTGGATGCTGCCGATCCAGAAAGATTCCATGAAGCCCGTGTAGAGTTGGATGCCCTTTTCAACATAGCAGAATTGAGGAATGTTCCCTTTGTTATTTTGGGTAACAAAATCGACTCTGCCAATGCAGTTTCTGAGGCTGAGTTGCGTTCCGCTTTGGGTCTAATGAGCACTACTGGTGACGCGAGAGTCGAAGGTCAAAGACCAGTGGAAGTTTTCATGTGTTCTGTGGTTATGAGAGACGGCTACGCAGAAGCCTTCCAGTGGCTGTCTCAGTACATTTAAGCATGTATAACATATACATATGTACAGTTTTATTTTTTTATTATGTATAGATAATGAAACTAGATAAATTATTGTTATTTTCTCTTTTTATATCCGCCGCCAGTATCTTCGCTAGGCCTTTTTTTGCCATGAGCAGCGAAGTACTCCTTCTTCTTTACTTTATCTCTTTGAGCGCTTTCCTCCTCCAATTTGGCCAATCTCTTGAGCCTCTCCTTACGTTCATCCTGTTTCTTGGCCGCTCTTTTTTCTTGCTTACTATTGGATAAAGTGTGTACCTGTTGCATCAAAGTCCTTGCTTTCTTCTCATCGCCTCCAAGTACCACAGCTCTCTTAGCAGCATACGTCTTCTTCTTTTGTGGTTTCATTTGGTGAATTTGAGACTTGAAAGGTAGATCTTTTTGGATTGCCTTAGGCACTTTCAAACCGTTGAAACGTCTTTCAACACGCTCAACCTTCTTGTAATTACTGTCAGGGTTAGAAGGAGTTTCTATACCCTTTTCAGCTCTGATCTGACCTGTGAGTCTCATACCTTTCCATTCGTTCTTCGATTTCAATAACAAAGATGTGACTGGGTTGTAGAAACGTTTTACGTGAACCGGATACCAAGACCTTAAAATGACGATGTCGCTCATCAGAATTTTATCCTCAAAAGTAGCCCTGAAATGTCCTTCTGGTTTGGACAACGCTCTTTTAATTTCTCCACGGATACCAGAAACTGTTTTTATTTGAGCACCCTCAAACCTTGCAACCTCCATGGCACTAGAAAACATATCTTTGATGAATGCAGTATTTTTGAAAACTTTGCTGGGGAATCCGACCAGCTTCAACTTTTTGACGATTTCTATATTGGCGTCAATTTCTTCTACCACACCGGTTGCTGAAATTCTGAACCCTCCACTAGTGTCACTGTTGGCGACTACTTGCACGCCACAAAACGGAGTGTTGGGGGAGCATAGCGGCCCATAAAAACTTGCAAAACAGTATGTATGCTCTGGAGTGTATTTTAGCATTCTGTTTCTGGTCCTGGAATCAGTAGTTGTGTAAATAGGTAAAGTTTGGAACCTTCTCCATCCTAAAGAAAGCACCAACGGATCATTCGTTTTAAGGATCTTTTTGTGCCAACGATGGCGTCTTAATCTGGAATTAATGATCCCAAATTTCAGTTCAGTGGGTAGCAGTCCGCCCATGATAATTGGTGTTTTGGAATCAAAATTTTGTACAAATTCCATTGGAACATTTTCAAAAACAATGCGAACGTACGAGCCTGCCTTATAGCCTTCAAATGTTTGGCGTCTGTCAGCTGGCATGCTATCCAATTCAGCATTGTTGATTTCCAATTGCTTAGCCATTTTAGCCTTCTGAAGTTCATACCATGTATCATATTCATTTTCCGGATCATCTTCCTTGAAATTATCACCTTCTTCCATTTCAAACTGCAAACGGAGTTTTTCCTTCTTAGCTTGGTTTTGTTGACGCTCCTGTTCCACTGTCAAAGTTTCGCCTTGTTTCTCATCCTTCTCCATCTCTTCGTCGAAGTTAGTAAACGAGTCATCGCTTTGCTCACTATCATTTAGACTTGATTCGCCATCGTCTGAGTTATCTATCTCAGGATCACCTTGATGCTCTTCCTCTTGGCCTTCTAAGTCTTCAAAATCTCCATAAGTCTCCTCATCATTACTTTCAGCATTTTCGGATTCATGCCCATTATCAGTGTCATTCAAATTTGGTGCCCCGATGAACCTGTCGTTGATATAATCCAACGAAGACCATTTTTGTGCAAGTTTTTCAAATTTTTCGAAATATGGCGAAAAAATTTCCAAGTCACCTTCGTAATCGTGTGTGGTTGTACCAGTTTCGTCCTTCTTTGTGAAGAAATCATCTCCTTCGTCCTCTTGCTCAATGTCACTATCCTCTCCATCATTCTCTACAGAATCCTGGTTTTTCCACCTTTTCAAACAATCCCTTGGTGAAACATTGTTCATGTAGATGAGTTTTCCGATATCCCACTTTCTGCGACGGTTAATGTTACCGCCAAGCTTCCCAGCCGTTGCAACTTCCCAGCTATTGCCTTCAGGGCCACTCAATTCAAATTCTGAATCGGTATCCAAAGCTAATTTTTCATTGCCTCCGTCGATATCTTCATCGCGATCAAAATCAATTTCTTCCAATTTCGAAGAGCTTATATGTTCGTCTGCAGATTCTTCCTCTACTTCACTATCACTAGGCAACCTATCCACCTCTGCATCTTCTTCCTGGACAGACTTTCCATGTGTTCTTGCATCTCTAAGAGAAGATCTACCGTGGTCATTATAATCTTCCTTCTCTTGATCCAGCCCGTCGTTCGAGTTGCCTTCAGCTGCGTGGAGTTCTGTACCGTTGGAAAACAACTGCAAACCGACACCGTCGAATCTTTCAGCATAGGTCTTGTCAGCCGACTGTAAACTTGTTACAAGCCTTTCGCCTTCGCCCTTTTCTTGACCCGGAACGAAGCTTGGGCCCTCATTTTTCTTGCCCACGTCTATATAGACAGCATCTTTGTCCAGTAAAACACCGCCGACATCAGACATTGGAGCGTAGATCAACTTATCTTTATCGTCTAACCTCTTACGTCTCCTCGTGGTGGTCCCAGTTGTTTCACCCTCGCTCTTTAGTTTCTCTCTCTCGTATTCATCTAGTTTCTGCTGGAAATATGGTGTAGGGCATGGATCCGGGAGCTTCTCAACTTGCGCTACCGCTAAGTCACCGACTCCCGCGATATGAACTTTCGTGCCTGGAACCGCCGGTAGCGCAGTGCCATGCATATAACCATATAACGCCACTTTACGGTCCACCTGTATGCCCTGAGAATTGATTAGTTCTGGGTGGGTCAAATCCGTCATACGATCCGCCAACATATAAGGATGTTCATTTCTCCATTTCAAAGGCCTAAATTTCATCACCGATATAAATCTAGAAAGGTTCAGAATTTCACGGTCTGGATATCTACCGTTTATCACGCCTGACAAGTAAAAGAGCTTGGCGCCTTGATAAACCTCTGTCCAGAATCTGTGCTTTAATCTCTTCTTGGAGGCCCTTAATGTAGATTGCGACTTGAAAAGGTCCAAGTGGGTAACCACACCCAAGACTCGGGGCATACCATGTTGTTGAGCAATATTCAAAAATTCCATAGTTTCCATCTCAAACCCGAAGTTTCCGTCTATCAGCAGAAGTACCAGATCAGCAATCTTAGCCACATCTATCATGGCGTTTAAGTCGTCAGCGGGACATTCAATAAATGTCAATCGCCTCCGCTTACCGGAGACCACCGTAATTGGACCATTCAACTCAGTCAGAGTGCTCTTAGTAAGCCTCCTAACGAGAGATCTGATCAATACGGTCTTACCAGTACCAGGAGGCCCCACTACGGCTACTATAACCGGAGGTGGGTCTTCTTCAGGGGTACGATCAACCATGGGGACATGCAATTTACGCTCGTTGACATCACTGGATCGTTGCATATTTCTAGCCATTTTGCCAGGGGCAGCGACTGCAAAAGCCTTGGCATTGTGCCCCTGCGTATGCAGCTTCTTCTTGGCCGTATTTCTCTCTTTCCTTTGACGATGCTCCTTGTTCGATTGTTCCATCGTCGAAAGGTTCTATGAGCTGGTCCTCCAAGGATTTCGAGAGGATGAATGTAGGAATATTTCGTATGTGTAATAAATTGAGATGAGATGAGATGCGATGAGATGAGATGCGATGAGGAAAATTTTTCAGGTTGTTTTTTTTCGCCGTACCCTAAAAATCCATCCAAACCCTAAATCAAAGGCGAAATAGTTAAATACAGGAAATCACGAAAAAAAAAACCAAGTATAGCCAGCGCTAGAACAAGTACAAGAGTTTTGAATAATCATCCAGTCTTATTTGTATTTCTGCAGCAGTTTTGAAAGATTTCGGGAAAATACAAATGCCATCTCTCTATTCATTCATTCTGACCGGTCTTGCTTATTTGAAAAAAAAAACACCTTTCCAAGCAAAGGTCTAAAACCATCATTTCTAAATGATAGTCCGATGACATATTAAGAGAAAATGGGCCAAATTGTTAAATAGTACCTTGCTCTAAAACAGTAATACCTAGTCTATATGCAGTTCCTTTATTAATTTTCCCCTAACCGCACAAATATGGCGACTTATTCTCTTTCTATTTTTTCATTTTTTTACACGATTATTTTTCAATATTTTTGATACGATGACTTTCCCATAATAAATAAAAAAAAAAAAAAACCGAAAAAAAAAAAAATAGGATAAACTTTTCCTTTCCAGAATCATTAATTCCTTCAGTTGCTCCCTTCACTTTCAAACATATATACCATCGAATGGGTTTAAAGGCAGTAGCAATAAGGACCATTTGCGATTTTAAGCCTTACATTTGATCGATATTCCCCATTGGAACAACATCGACCATTGATACAATGGTCTTATACAAAAGGAAACCTATAGTGCTTCCTGAACCCAGGCCTTTACCGACAGACTTGAGTATTTACGTGTGGCACATAGATGAGACTGGTGAGTGGTTTATCACTTATGAAGAGTACTTGGAAAGGTTGGATTTCTATACTCGTCACCATTTCACCTGTGAGATCACTGGTACTTCCTGTTTAACATTCTTTGAAGCTCTTGATAGTGAAGAAACTGAATTTAAATACGTGGAAGATAGGTTTCCTTTGAAATTGCGGGAGCCGGTGGCTAGATTCCTACACTTCAATGGTGTTAAGAGGTTGGACGCATTGGTGGAAAAGGTATATGCTAGGTTCAAGAACGATTTCTTTCCTGGCGAAGTAGTATATCTGCGCAAGAATAACAAAGAAATATCTGCAGCCTTGTCCCATCAGGCCTCTCCACAGCCAGAGGATAACAATGGTGGGAACAAAGAGAATGGAGAGGTCACTCATCCACAGTATCAAAGACCTTACGTCATAAAGGAAAAGGCTCAGTTCAATGCTACAAAGGATCCTGACACGGATGAAGTGATCATGCCAGCACATTCCAAGTACATGTTGATAGAAGAGCCTCATGGCAGTAAATCCTTGATCGCAGATCAGTCTCAACTTCATAGAGATCGGACCACCTTTACCAAGCATCTGATAAAGTGCTTTTGTAAAATTACTCTCAAAAGGGCCTCTTCTAAAATGGGGGCCCCCTGGGCTGTTAAGGAAGAGTATCTGCCGATGTATGGCTTAACTATGGATTGGCCTCCGGACATGTTGAAATACAAGGATGAAGAGCCAGTAGTGAAGCAGGAAACTTCGAAAGGTAAACGCAAAAGATTAGAAGAAGATTCAGAAAACCATCAGAGAGAAGAGGATGAAAGTAGGGGAACTGATGAAGAGGAGATAATAAAAAATGAAGAGGAAACTCAGCAAGTCTCTGCTAAGAGAAAAAAAAATACGGAGGATGATAAAGAAGATTCTGTGGCACAGGAACCAGCCCCGGTTGGTACCATTACCAGTATTGTCGAAGATTCAGTGCTCCCCTATCAGGGTTCGCCACATGTCTTTGAAAACTTGTTCCACTACACCAATTTTTTGGAAAGCGTACCCGTCAACAATCGCTTACCTTTCAAGCCATTCCGCGCGACGCAGAAGCTTCTTCAAGTTTTCCAATTTCTGACGACTTTTGGTCCCAAGCTCTACTTATCATATTTCAATTTGGATCAATTTATTACTTCTTTGAAATGTACCGACCCTCATGAACTCAAGGGGGAAATAGTTTATGTGGAGTTTTTGAAAAAGGGTGAAAAATCATCTTTCGATGAGAAAGAGAGCGACTGGCAAAGAAATCCAGGCATCCGTCAATACATAAGGCAAAGAAACACGGACAGAGTACGTTATCATATTGTAAAGGATGATCCGGCTGGAGATGATATAATTGACAATGTCAATCACAACGGAGCGGGGTTGCTTATCGAGTGTATTAGTGCATTGCTTCGTCTGTTTATTAATGAAGATGGGGACTGGGTTTCTCTAGTCGTAGAGGAATGGCTAGACGGAAAGGACCAAAGCGAGCCTTCTGACGAAGATAATGCCAAATCAGCAAAAGAGGACGGCAGAGATGAGGTGAACGAAAACAGCGAATTCGATGACATAAACGAAACTTTAGAGAAATGCTTGAATTATCGTAATATTAGTTGGGCAGAACGATTGTCTAAGAGACAGTTCAATAATAATTACTGGATGCTGATTATACTGGGAATTTTTCAAGACTGTATGCATATTTCACTTTACACCAACGTTATTCGCGAACTTGTTGAGAAATTAGTTCCTTCTGACATCTCGGCCACTCAGCTTCCTAAACAGCTTTGGAGAAACTTCTGTGTTCAGTTGACTTTTGAAGAGAAGCTCAATTGTGTCTGGATCTTGGTTGATCTTATTTCCAATTTTTCGCCAGACGTCAAGGCCGCCGTGGAGGAATCTATGGATCTTTGCGGGCAAATACGTAGCGAAAGATTCAGGTTTGCAAAGGATCTTAAAGCTGAAACGTCTTATTTAAATATGATACAAGTGGATCTGAACGTTTTGGAGCAAGCAGGAACCAGAGATGAAGCGGCGATTGAAAACCAAAAGAAAAGAATTGTACCTCAAGCAGCCAAAGTTGAGCAAATACAGAGAGATAAGAGCTTTCTGGATAAGAAATTGATGGAAAACGATTTGCAACGATTAAAGACCCTTGGACTAGATCGATACGGCAACAGGTATTATTGGATGGACTTGAGCGGTATACCTATATGCTCTGGTGATGAGGCAGACGAAATAAGCTATCATTCAGGCAGGTTATGGATACAGGGTCCTACATCTGCAGCGGCAGAGTTTTTTCTGCAAGTATCTAGTGAAGAATTGTCGGAGTGGAAAAAGCTCACCGACAAGGTGGATAAAGCGTATGCTACCAGGCAGGTATTTCACATCTACAAAACGCCAGATGGTGCTTATAAATATGTGGAAGGGGAAAATGAGACTGAACTTTGTGATGCACAAGGTCTCGTAAATTCACTGATCGAGTTAACGCCAATACAAAAGAAAATTCTCGATGAGACACCAGACTGTCTGCTACTCTCAGAGGAGCAGTGGTATTCGGTAGATAGGGTGGAAGACGTCAGGAGATTGCTTGACTGGTTCGACAATTGGGGTCGTAGAGAACACGATCTTCTAAAGCAGTTTAAACTAATCGAGGATACCTTAGAAAATGCCTACGCCGTACGTGACAAGGCTTTGCACTTATTCAGCTTTGATGACGAGGAGGAGCAGTTGTTGAAAGGGTTGCAAAAGTATGAACTAGATGAAATCGAGTTGAGTTTGGACTCCGATAGACAACCGGAGACAGGAAATGGTAGTGCTCCAGAAGAAAAGGACGAGGAAAAAGAGGAAGAGGAATTAGAAGAAATCGCTGAAAAGATCATGGAGTTAGATGATTCTTCCAAAACGAGAAAGATACTCAACATGATCAAAGATCTGGAAGACCGCAGAGATGAACTGTTAGCCAAGAAGCAAGCTGCAACCAGTGCTGGAAGCCTAGGTGGCAGAGCACTCGCTCGTGCGGAAAAGAAACGCTTGAAGAATATCATCAACGGCAAACTGGACAAGCAAGCGGAGATTTTGACTGATCTCCTAAACCATAGACATTTTAACGCCATGGAGGATGCTATAAATTGGAAAAACCATCTTGCGGTTAAAGTATTGGGTACTCCATTGCGGAAAAACGCCACGGACAGCAAAAAAGTTAAAATAGTAGACACTGTGGACGCTAAGCTCAAAGAAATCATGAAGCAAACTTCAAGGACGACTGCAGCTGCAGCAGGCGGTTAAAAAAAAAGAGTTAGGGTTTACTTGAATTATAATATAATATTACATCCGCTATATAGAGATTTTTGAACGAATCACGTGTATTTCATGCAAGAACAAACGTCGACAGGCTTAAAAAAAAAAAAACTGCACGAGTTCATACTTGTTTCCAGGCCGATAAGTAGATTGCGTATTAATTATTCATTCAAGGCCGTTATGCTTAAACACTCGTCGCTTTACAAGGGTGCTTTGAGCCAGGTGAAATTCACTCCCTCGAGAAGCAGGGTCTTTTTGCACCAATCTTCGCAGGTATACAATGAGAAAAAAACCGATTCACAGAGTTTGAAGTCCCCAGAAGATCTTACTAAGGAGTCCCATTTGAAATCAAAACCTATTGATTTTAGTAACTATGCTCCAGTGAGACCTGGAAAGCACAAAAATCTTTTGTCCGACTCGAAATATGAATCAAAGAACTACCAACTCCCCAAATGGAAAGAAGCTTTTGGCGAACTGGTTATTAAAACATTCAATTTGGATATGGATAAAGTTAGGGCGGGGCCTGTAGCAGGTTCCTATTACTACGCACTTTGCAAAGATGTGGCGTTGCAGTATGAAGGCGAAGAATTATCGGGAAGCGCCAAGTTTTTCTACGAGGATTTAAAGTTACCACGTACGTTTTCTCAGTGGTTTCAAATCACCATTTTACATGAATGGATTCTTTTCGTTCGGATGCGTGCCATGCCATTTAAATATGGGAGAAACTACCAACAAAAACTGGTCGATAGGACTTTTTCTGATATTGAAGTGAGGTTGTTTGACGAAATGAATATCAGCTCGGGCAGAATCGTCGACCAGTATTTGAAAGATTTTAACACACAATTGCGCGGTGCCGTTTTTGCGTATGATGAAGGTTTTTATACCGATGATGCTACTTTGGCTTCGGCCCTGTGGAGAAATCTGTTTGGTGGTCGGAAGAACATCGATATGGTCCATTTAGAAGCAATGGTCAGGTACGTACGCTCTCAGCTTTATGTTCTGAGTAGGATGTCTGACAGAGATTTTGCCGTTGGCACTTTCAAGTTTGTCCCACCTGATGAGTCCGTCGAAAAGTTAACCTCTGAGCAAGAAGCTGCATTAAAGCAGAAAACCATTAAAAAATACGAGGCGATTGATAGCGACCCTAACATTTTACCCAGCGATAGAAGCGTACTATCTTATAAGAATTAGATTCTTCAAGGGTATGTTTTATATTTTTATATTTTTCTATCTAGAGATTATCTTGTAAATATATTATTTGTGCGTTTCTAGCTTGACAGTCCACTTCTCTGGCTCATTAGCATGGAATAACTGGTATAGTGCATCAATTAGTTGAACATGGAAGGTACCAGATCCTTGGCAGCGTGTTGAAGCCAATTTCCCAGCGGTCTTGTAAAGAGAGACAGCACTCACTACGGCGTCAAATGCATTACCCTTTTGCTCCAAACCACCAAGGAAACATGCTATGGTAGAGCCCAGTGAGCAACCACTAGCGGTAATATCACCCATGATTGGAATCGCGCCGTTCTCAACAACTACGCATGGTAAATCTTTAGGCTGCATACCTTTTGATCCCTTGGAGAGACAATAGTTTCCTTCGAAAGTACCATCCGCTATAAAATCAAACTCTCCACTGCACACAGCAATAGTTCTAAATTTGAAAGCAACGAGACGAGTTGCTTGAGCCAAAACATCTCTTCCAAATTCACACTCATGTGCATCGACACCTCTCATTTTACCAGCCATTCCAGCTAGGGAGAGAATTTCACCCGTATTACCCTTGATACAAGTGAACTGACCGTGGGACAATAAAGTATCGTTCAGGATGCGTCTTGTCTCAGTTGCACTGTATCCCACTGGATCAAACACTATAGGTCTCTTATTAGAGTTATAAGCGTCAATTGCTTCCTTCAAGACATCTATTGGAGCTACAGAGCCAGTATTGAGAAGCAAAGACGCGTGAGGCACCTGGGCTAAATCATTCGCTTCGTCCTTAATTTCTGACATTATGGGCGAGGAACCCAAAGCCAAAGTGACATTCGCACCAAAGTTCTGATGAACCTTGTTAGTCATGTGGTGAACCAACGGCCGCGCCTCTGCGATCTGCGCTATTAGAAGACTCGTATCGTGCAACAATGTCTTCTGACCGGTAGTGCTGTTGGACAATGGAAAGTCCACAAATGAGTAACGCCCTCTATCAAGAAGCAAACGCAAGTTTTTGGCAGCCGATCTAGCATCCTCGGCGGCCATGATATCGCTAACGACAGATATACCATCAATAGACCTCTGCCCATCCAATGAATTACATTGGTATAGTACTCTTTCTATGTTATTCGGATGTAATCCACCAATGGCAACCGTCCTGCACCAATGAGCATCACGCTCTTGCAGAGTGTCTAAAATTCTAGCAACGCCACTTGGACCCATTGGCAACTTCTTAGGGTTTTTCTTTGTATTCGTAGGGAAAACCATACCAATGCCGATGTAATCGATCATATCTGGTCCCCATTCTGCCAATTGGTCAACCTCATGAGGATATCCAACACTCCAACCAACAATCTTTTCCGGACCAACCAGTTCGCGGACCATGGGAATTGGCATGTCGTCTTGTCCAACATGAACACCATCAGCGTCAATGGCCAAGGCAATATCAATACGATCATTAATGATTAAGGGAACTCCAAAGCGTTTGCAGAGCTTTTGGATTTCTAATGCCTCTTCAATGAACCGTTTTGTATCGGTCTCTTTCTCACGCAATTGAACCAAGGTCACACCATTCTCCAAGGCAGCCTCAACTTGCGAATACAAGGTGGTCCCCTTAGGAAGCATGGTGGAATCTGTAACCAGATACAATGAGTAGTCTACCTCTTTCTTGGCATACACCATCTTGCAAACTGCGTTCTAAGACTTCTCAGCTGCCGTTCATAAGATTTAAGTCACTGATACTGGATGAATGTTATTTTTTTTTTTTTTTTTTTTATACTTGATCAGAATGCCAGTCGAGTTGCATGCTCTTCTCTTAGCTGCATGCTTAATTTTGCTGCATAAAAACATATGCAAACGCTGTAATTGTGCGCCGCTATTGATGAAAATTAATACAACAGAGAGCAGAAAGTATATTTAGGCCTATACATATATAAAAGCCTAAGTGCGGTAGTGTCATCTCAAAATTTTACATAATATTTACTGGTTATTAATTGGAAGTTTTAAAACAACAATTTGAGTCGGCACGCTGACTGTAGGCAACCTTATACGAATGCAAGTATACACTTTGCGAGTTCTCTAGAAATGCTTATATTTTTGGGTAGTATTACTCAATTCCATCACAGGAAGCAACAAATCTTATTATATAGTCACAATTATGTGTTCTTTCTGCTACACAGATCATTTAGACCTCTTGACATCTGGATGAAAATCATTCAAGGTGCAATAGCCCTGCCAGAAAATAATACAATTTTTTAGTAAGGCCATTTGTGTTCAGTCTGTAATCTATGTCAGGACATTTCCTACCGCTCAATATGTGGCGTTTTTCAATACTTGCTACAACGTCCTCATCTAATTACGCACTCCTAAAAACAAGATGTGTTAGATCCTCAAGCACATGTTTTACGTTGGCGAACCCTTCTACAATAATTTCTAGAAGTGATTCTGGCATACTCTTTCTCAAAAGTAGGTTGAAATGAGACTTAATTCTACTTGGCGGCCACCACCAAAAAAAAAAAACTAATAACAACTGGAAAGACAAGAGATCCTATATTTCGGTTTCATAAAACTCATATGAGA
This sequence comes from Zygosaccharomyces bisporus, assembly GCA_003707595.2. Classification (NCBI taxonomy): domain Eukaryota; kingdom Fungi; phylum Ascomycota; class Saccharomycetes; order Saccharomycetales; family Saccharomycetaceae; genus Zygosaccharomyces; species Zygosaccharomyces bisporus. The sequence goes on from PPKA02000011.1 coordinate 110,220, forward strand.
CAATGTATTAAAAAACAAAAAAAACAAAACCAATGGAAGTTTATTACCATATAGCTTCTTTGCATTCAAGGTGTTGGTTTGACACCTTCTAATTGGCGTAAAATCGATGTCGGTGAATGAAACTGATAAAGATGCGTTGAAACTTAGAAATTTGCAATCTTGGTTGGTGTTCTTTGCTTTAATTTGTTTCATTCAACCTCTTGAGCAAGTTCTCACTTAGCCCTAAATCGGTTCTATCTCGCCCTAGTACATGAAAAAATAAACGCTTCTTCAACTGTGATGACATGGCACACTGAAGCAAGGTGCAACTTTGGTACGATCCAAATACCTTCTGAGTCATGAAATTCACCCCAAGTGTAGTTTTAGATGCACCGGAATATTACGTGGACCACTTTAATGGAAGATACGATGCAGACAAATGCATGATATTGAGAGACATGCAATTGGAGACGGACTCTGATTTGATGGCTATAAGTTTGAAACACCTGCCAAGTACTGTTAATGTCTTAGATTTGACAAACAATGAATTGGGAGAATTGCCCAACTTGTATGAAAACTCTGATATCCACACTCTGTTGCTAGCAAGAAATCAAATTAGTTATTTGGAAGCCGGAAATCTACCACGCAACATATGCCATTTGGTGATTTGCAACAATAATATAACTTCTTTAGAGCAATTGAACGGACTAATACGAAGCCCTCGAACATTAAAGAGTCTCCAATTGAGAGGTAACCAAGTTTGCCATCTGGACAGTTACAGAGAGTACGTTCTTGGACTTGTTCCCAGCTTGGAGATATTGGACTTTTCAAGAGTTACCGATCAAGAAAGAAAGAACGCCAAGGGCATAATCTTGAAAGAACCAGAAAGGACGGATATCACGACCATCAAATCGAGGGATAAAAATATGGAAATTATGCATATGGTGATCAATAGAATGAGTGAAGAAAAGAGGAAAGAGTTGAATGAGCAACTGATGAACGCTACTTCTCTAGAAGAAATCGCTCGAATAGAAAAACTACTTTCTGGAGGTTTATGATATACATGTATTAAGGATCCAGAGGAACCCATCTAGATCACGCCATTTTACAATTTCCCCGGGTTTTCCGCCACCCATTTGGGCGATTGGGTACAACCATTATTGCCAGTTTTGCTAAGACTTTTGCTCCGCTTTTCAGATTTCACTTCAGCTCCTACCGGCAAGACTGCGTCCAGAATTGACGCAGCATCCAATTCAGAAATACACGGCCCTATCTGTGAGCCTTCTGCTACCCAGGACTCAGTTATATCGGTGATTTTCCTCTGACCTGATGGTTGAGAAATATGACAAATGTGGCAAAAATTTTCATACCATGCAATGCTTTCTCGCACTCCGCATCTTGAACATGTTTTTGGTTGATGGTTCGTCAACCTACAATCTGACTCACACGTAACTTCCGCTGGTGTTATAACCGGTGGGATTATACTAGCTACTAAGTTACCTCTCCAAAAACTTTGCTGTTCCAGATATCTTAGGTAAACGTTACTTGTATTACTGCAGTCTTTGTAAAATTTGCAAAATAATTGTAACAAAGTTTCGGAAGTGTCTGTAATTTTCCAATTTAGTGGAAAAAAGAGATGAGTTGAATTCAGAAGCTCACACTGATGCTGATTGCAAAACCCCACAGGGCTCAACTCGTAACGAATACCATTAGACAATAAAACAGCTTTTCCATCATTTGATAAATTAGTATGCTTGACTTTTTTTATTTTAAGATGAAAGTCCGGTCTGCTGTTCGCACAGCTAGCATGAAATTGGACAGAACAAAATTCACATTTAATTAAGCCACCTCCCTGTAGCTGGCAAATGCTACACGTTTGCATGCTATCCTTTAACAGAACGAAATTCGTATTGACGATCGGCTGCAGAAACTTGCTGCACCCGAACTTGATATCAGCGTTGAATACTGCACATATCACATGAACCCACGAACCAGCCGTCGTACATTTCAAAGCATCCATGTTCAAGTTTTCGGCTTGTCCCCAATCTATAGCTTCATCAATTTTACCCGAATAACAAAGATCACACCGATAATCTGTTGAGATAATTGGATGCAAATCATTCGAGCATGGATCGCAAAGCCATTTGTAACTTTTTAATTTCCTATTAAGAGATGATTGTGGGATTGAAATGCCATAACATTGGTAGTGAATTCTCAAGCCACAACTATAGCAAATAATTTCTTCGTCGATATGACGACTAAAATCGCCCCCACAAATACAACAAGGCCCAGATATTTCGCCGATTTTTTCTTCTATTAAATCAAAATGATTTGGGAGGGATCCACTGATCGGTGCGTTGTTTTCAAATTCTAACTCATTGCTTCGACTGACATCGAACGCATTTCGTTTGTGATAGGCACTCAACAGAGCTGTTGTGTTCTCTTCATTCTCAAGAACAGTAATTTTGGATTCATGCGATGCATGAATGTGGCCTCCATTATTCTCGCTCACAGAAAATGCTTTTTCCGTCTTAATCCTTTTATTTGTTATAGCAGTGGAAAACAACTCGCTAGACTTCGTTCTCTTTCCTGGAATCAAACGAGACATTAGCTGAGTGTAGATTCCATCATCCATTTGCACATATTTTCCGTCTGCACTAAGCATAATCTCCCCAATATTCTCATCTTTGTTGGGAATTTTGACAGATAGTATATGATGTGAGTCCAATTTAAGCCTCTGACTATTTTTGGGATCAACAGAAGGCGTTTTTTCGCGATCAATCTCTTTCTTTTCGACAACATTTCCTGATGAATTCGGCTGTTGAAGTTTATCAAATTTTTTCTTACGGTTCCCCTTTTGTTCTTTGAGTTCGAGCTGCTGAATTTTTCTTTGATAAATTTGCATATACTTTTCTAAATCGTTCATCATATGTTCAACGCACCACGATGTTCTATCAAATGGTCTCCTGACCATCTTGGAAAATTGTGCACGAGAGGCCATTGTATTTTTTTTCATTTTGATGAGACGCTCAGGATCTTTGACCAGTTCTTCCCGTTGTCTCGAAATTAATTCAGCGTCTTGAACAAGCTCCCATTCTAAATACTTATTATGGGCTTGCTGTGGAGATAATTGCAAGGCGGCACTTTTGGTATCTGAGAAAATCAACTGCAAAGTGGCATGCAAACTTGCGATGCTCGGTCCATTCAACCTTTTTAGAACCGTCAAGGGGTGTTGCCACTTCACGCCATATCTCCTCCAGAGGCGAGCGCAACGGATACAAAGTGCATCAAATTTTTCGTTTTTTCCCTTAGATTTAGTAGTGGTGGGAAGCGAATTTACATCAGAAGTTTCGGTTTTCTCATTTACACCAGTTTGCATTCTACTTTTGATATAATCATCATCTGAACCTCCAGTTACTTTATACCACATCGGAGAATAGTCAACTTCGCAGAACATACAGTGAAAGCAAGTTGCCAGGGACGAAGCGCTTTCTGTTTCGAAAGAAGAGTCATCAGCATGCCTTAAATTTGAACGCGAGTTATCGCCCTCGGATTCCAATGCTAGTCTAGTCGGTTTACGATCCCTCTTTGATTTTCTTTCCTCAGTTTTCGCACTTGAGAATTCATTCACTGTGGGTTTCTTACCCATATTTTTCCTACGCCCTTTGTAGTTGCCCCAAATTTTTCTGCCACTTGGTGTTTTTTTCCAATTGTAATAGTATCTCACAATCATCGACATGGGCTGAGTTTTCACACATCTACTAACGGGGAGCAATTCGCTACCATATTCTCCTATCGCACGTTCAAATTGTTCGACTTCCTTCTCTGTAAAGGTTGGCTCCTGTAATAGCTCTCTAGAAGCTTGCTCGCCACATTTTTTGAACGCCAAATCAAAGTTAAAATCATTTTTCATAAGTGTTCTGACAGCCATATCGAGAAAATTGCAGCTTTCAGGCAACATGTTTAATTTAGGTGAAAATTCAACTTTGCATTTTTCGACATACCCATCCACTTCGCCAGGGCTAACACTAGTATTGCTCATATCCCAGAGTAATTCAGCAGTCGCCTCAGTTCCTCTTTCCTTTCCCGCATTATCAGAAGAGTATGGCTGTGGAAAAACACTTCTATCATCCATGCAGCCAGACCATTGATACTTGTATCCCACACGAGAGCACTTGATTGGGTAAGGAAGAAATAGATACTCATCGATTAGATCATCCAAATGATTAACCATGCTTCGACCCATATACTGAATCCAGTAACATTTTTCGCGGATGGATCCACTTTTTTGAAGTTCTTTCGTAGCAGCATCGTTCAATTTTTGCCTAAAAGATGCAAAAAACTCTTTCTCCTCTGCTTCATCTTTTTCTAGTTCCTTCAACGCCTCAACGGTATCTTCTTGTTGCTTCAAACAACGAAAACAAAGCCAAATAACTCCTTTGTTAGGTTTTCGATCTAGTGGTGGGTCCATACAGTAGAGGTGAACTGCTTGTGTACATTCCTCACATTTCAAGCTCAAAGGCTTGGTACACCATTCTCTGCAAACACTACAACGCTCACACCAAAGTGCATCATCTGTTTTAGTGGCACGATCTTCCTCTAACACGTACTTTTGAAGCACCTCCTCTAAAGGATAATTTTCCTCAACGTAGATATACTGAAATCTTTTATTCAAAACGCATAAAAATGGAGAATCGCTTTGCAATTTGAGCAGGTGCAAGGTGGGAACTACCTTGTAGTATTTTCGAGTATAACGATCAAACAGCTGATTAAAATAGAAATTATTTGGTATGGTACAGTACTCAGCTCTATCAGATGTGATATTTCCTATAGCATTTTCATGAACAACTGAACACTTTCCTCGATATGATTCGATGGGACAAACATCTTGATGTAATGAAGCATATAATAACCGTGGATCCAGATTATTAAAACGATTTTGAATATCTCTTGGCCGATAAAACCAATTCATCCTCACTTGGAAAAATTTGACGGGGAATTTTTTGATACATGTAGCCGCTTCATCTATGACGCTTCTAAACTCTTGCTTGCAAACAAATTCAATCACCCTTCCGATGTAGTAAGGTTCCCCGGGAGGTTCTGATACCATATAAATCGTATCATTTGCTCTCAGCAAAGTAGTCTCATGACTGCAAACTAGTTGTGCCTCCACATCCACTAAAGCATCTTCTAAATCTAAAACCGTTGAGAATCTACTGGCTTTTCTGAAAAAAGGAGGCACAGACGGTATAAAATTCCAACCTATCGACTTTTCACTGAGAAATTTTTGATATCTTACTTTATCAGTGGAGTTCGCACTACAGTTCGTGACAATTCCACCACCTCTACCTCGTTTTGGCTTGGTAACCTGGTGAGAGGTCCGAGCCTCCTCCAGTTGTTCAATGCGTTGTACTAGTTCAGCGTCGGCATCCTTTTCATTATAATTGATGTTTTTTATTGTAGTCCGTTTCCTTGATAAAGCAGAAGATTCCTCGCCTGTCATTGAAATTCCGCAAGGCTTGCTTCTCTAGACATCTATTATCATTATGTGCCACAGCTTGTTTTAAAGTCAATTTTCAAAATAGTATTACAATAAGACATTACCGAAATTTGAAAATTCATGTCACTATTGAACAATTAACGTTGCCGACAAACTCAGATCGAGGTTTACAAAAATGGACGCCCGAACTTCGCCAGAAATCCCTGGTATCATACAACCGAGCAATGTGACTCAAGATCTGAGAATGATGATGTGTAAACTCCTTAATTCACCCAAACCTGCCAAAACATTCGCCGGAGCTCAACCTGTCTCATTTCAACATAGCGACATCGAGGATAAACTTTTAGAGCAAGATTATTATGTATGTGAAAAGACAGATGGAATGCGCGTATTGATGCTAATTTTGATAAACCCTGTAACTAGAGAGCAGGGTTGCTTTATGATTGACAGAGAGAATAACTTCTACTTGGTCAATGGCTTTAGATTTCCAAGGCTTCCCGCCAAAGATAAAAAAGAACTACTGGAAACACTGCAAGATGGAACTTTACTTGACGGAGAGTTGGTTATTCAGACGAACCCCATGACGAAAATAAAGGAAATGAGATACCTCATGTTTGATTGTTTGGCGATAAATGGCAGGTGTTTAACCACGTCCCCGACAAGCTCGAGATTGGCTCATTTGGGCAAAGAATTTTACAAGCCTTATTTTGATCTGAGATCCTTATATCCGGACCAGTGTGTAATGTTTCCCTTTAAAATCTCAATGAAGCACATGAGCTTCAGTTACGATCTCTTAAAAGTAGCTGATAGCCTGGAAAAGCTACCCCATATGTCTGATGGTCTCATATTCACACCAGTTAAGGCGCCATATAATATAGGCGGCAAAGATTCTCTTCTACTGAAATGGAAGCCCGAAGAAGAGAATTCCGTCGACTTCAAATTGATTTTAAACATACCAATGGCAGAAGACGAAACTTTACCTAAGAAGGATCCTAGTAGATGGTACTTCAATTATGAGGCTCGGCCGATTTTCGAGCTATATGTCTGGCAAGGCGGTGCTGACGTTAATTCCAAATTACAAAGATTTGATTCACCATTTAGCAAAAAAGAGTTAGAAATCCTGGAGAGAACTTACAAAAAGTTTGCCGAATTGCATCTCACAGATGAGCAATGGCAGGATTTGAAAAATTTGGAACAACCATTAAATGGTAGAATTGTAGAATGTACCAAGGATCAAGAAACTGGCGTCTGGAGGCTTCTAAGATTCAGAGACGACAAATTGAACGGTAATCATACCTCTGTAGTCCAAAAGGTTTTAGAGAGTATCAGCGACTCAGTGAAAATTGAAGATTTGGCAGAAGTGATCCCCAACATAAAGCAAAGGTGGGAAATGAGAAGGCAGGGTACAAGGCTGCCAGAGACAAACTACCAACAAACTCAAAAGTCTCAAAATAGTTCGACATCTGATTCAGTTGGACAACCCAAATATGTAAACGACGACGACTGGTCTGAGTAGGTAGTTAAAAATTTAGCTGGGGGTTTTTAATATTTACAAGTGTACAAAATATTATTTCACAAATGCATCAGGACAATACTTTTCAAAAGTTCTCTGGAATTACCATTTCCGCTTAGAACATACTTCTCGTCAACTAGCTGATCGATAGACTTGAATTGAATGTCTTTATTCAAAAAGAGCTCTGATTTCAAGTAAAACTCAACTAATTGCTTAACCTCGTCCTTGTTCAACTTTGGTACTTCAAACTCCTGCACTTTGCCCTTTTGCAATGCAGTGGCAAAGTCTAAGTCTAAATACTTTTTCGGCAAATAAGGATCCACTGGTAATTTGCCCAAACCAACTGGCAAAGTCTTATTACTCCTATCGGCGCCTGATATTGCCAAAATAACACAAGATCTGTCGTTTGAAAAAGTAATATCACCACTTACAATTTGCGTAATGATTTGACCCACCTGCAATTCGAGGGTGGGTATGTTTCTATTGTTCACATCTTTATAAGCTGAAAGCGATTCGGTTAACATACGAGAAAAATTGTCCACCGAGAAAAAAACAGGAACCTCTTTTTGCGAGGACAATTCGTATATCACAGCGTGGAAAACTGAGCCAAGATTCCTTGCATGAGTTTTGAGGCTGAGTAAATCAAGTAACGTGCTCTTTTCTTTGGTAAGTGTAACAAATTTCTTCACAGCTGCGTCTTTTGGGTCTGCATTGGAAAATTTGTAGTCTGAGTTCAAAGTCACCGATCTTAATATATCTGCGCTGTTGGACTTTAGAATTTTCACCAGTATATCTTTCAAATACATAGGCTGCACGTATTTGCCCAGCTTATCATCGTAAAAGAAATCATTTCTACCATCCAGAAAAAGGCCTGTCTGTGAGAAATTCACCAGGATATGACCTGCTTCCAATGCATACGCTTGCGCCTGAGCAAGCAAAACAGTCTTGCCTACACCCGGTTCACCTGTCAAGACAAACTTTTTGTTACGAGACGTTCTTAAAAGATTAATCAGTTTCTGGGTACTGCCTTCGCGTACCAATGACACTGGTTTGGGGAACAACTCGTGGAACTGATTTTTCTTGAAAGCCCCCAGATGATATAAGGAGCGGTATTGTTGGCTAGAGTAAAAGGTCACCTTATTCGATAAACTTTGCAGATCGTTCGACTTAAACGTGGGTGCATCCACAGGCACTGCATAACGATTTAAGCTAGCAGTATGGACAGTGTCTTGCCAACTCTTGTGGAGGGTGTCTGGAGTAATTCTTTTAGTATTTTTCTTATTTCCTAACGTTTTTTTAGCAAAACCTTGAGCCTTGCCACGGGCTGGGGCAGCCTCCACTATGGCTGTGATAGAAAAATTCCTCGATTGCAACCTAAACATCTAGAACACTTGCTATAGTGGGGCTGATATCGAACACCCTTTGTATATTTACTTTTGGTGGGATTAGACATCCTCTGCGATTAGACATCTTCTGCCGTTTTTTTTCAAATTTTCAATCAACTCAAGGAGCTTCATCACATGATGCGATAGAAAAGAAATACTACTTTACACTATTAAAACATTATATATTGTTAAATTTCTTTATCTTGTGATGCATCCTGCTTCATGCTTTGCAGATTATTGAGCATTGGGCTTGACGCTTTAGTATGGCTTCTCTCGCACTGTTCTTTCGCCCCTGCTTCTTGAATTCCCTCAGCAGATAAAAATTCAAAAATACTCTTTTGAACTGAGGTGCCTATTTTGTCCACCGTTTCTTCACCTTTGGCACCGGTAACTTTGTCAAAATTATCAATGTAACTGAAAAAGGCGTTGAAAACGTTTTCATCTACTTCTTCTTTGTAAATTTTGTCATATATGTGCTTCAGTTTGAAGCGATCCATCTCGTCCTGGTAGTTTACGAATTCAATTGGATTGTAGCCAAATTTCTCAAGTCTTGTATTATAACCTTCAAAGACAGGACTCTCTAGCAGAAGTCCCAAGGCTGGAGCTTTGGGGATATTCAATTTTTGGGCGAGGTATGCCTGCCCAATACGTTCAACGGGACACCCACATCTTGCGATTAGAGTGGCCATTGAAATCATCTTACGGATCTGGTGAAGCATAAATGATTGACCGTGAATCTTAATTGAAATCCATTCAGTTTGCGCATCGCCAATGACAAATGGCTCCGACACTTTAATTTCTTTCATGTACCTGATAGAGCTGGATTCTTTGAAATCTTTACCCAAAGTAAAATTATGGAAATTGTGGGCACCTAGGTATTGCTCCATGGTAGACCTGAATTTTTGCAGCTTCGCTTGTGAAATACGATACCGTCTGCGATGTGCATTTTCCATTTGCTTATATTTTTTCACCTTAAGGTAAATCTCTTCGTTGCCGGTAAACTCTTCCTTTGGTGGTGGTACATACGACTTGATTTCCGCGATATCTTCATCATTAAACATTTCGTGTGCTTCTGCCTCCACATTGGCCCAAAATTCCTTTGACTCCTGGTCATCATCCAGAGCGCCAGGTAGCTTGACCCTGCCTTCTTCCAAGGTTCGATAAAGGGAGGTACCTGGTTTCGGACCAATCAACGAGTAAGTAGGAAGCAAATATTCATACCAACGTGAGCTACACATCTTTCTACAATCGAAAGCCTTATTCACGCGCTTAATGTCCCAAACACGAATCCCTTCTGGAAGTTGCTCGTTAATCTTCTGCAAAATATCTGGATCCTCAATAATCATTTTTAAAGAAATAAGATTGCCACCAGCATGTACACCTTTGTCAGTACGAGCAGCTCTCATAAAACCGTTTTTTTTTAGATCATTGGAATTGGCCTTGGATATAGCCCCTGCTTCTACAAAGGCTTTGAATAATTCGGCTTCAATCGTGGGATTTGGTGGATTATACTGCATACCATGATAGCCGGTGCCGCAGTAACCAATCATTACCGCCACTTTACGTTTGGGCAATCTCGGTTCTTTCTCCACAGGTCTACCATTTTCGTCAGTTAAAGGCGTAGTTTCATATTTGCTACATTTCAAGAGTTAGTAAAAATTGCCTGAAAGCGATATTTCTTGACCACATACATACACTCTTTTTTCCGGTGGCGCTTGCCCAATTGATTTGTCTCCCTCGTAATCCGACTTCCTGGCTTTAGTCCACTTATACTGTGAACCACGCTTGTAAGCTTCATCATCCACTTGATCATCATAGACTGGCTTTAAATCAGCTTCAGGCATCTTGGGTATGTCTCGAAATCTTTATTATCTCTAAAGGTTAAGTCATCGAAAACTTTCAGAGTATCAACTGGCAAAATTTTCATGCCAGGAAGAGGCATGAATAACACTGAAAGAACACAAAATTGACAACAATAAGCCCAAATGGTAACACCGAGGGCTCAATTAATATCATTAAACGAGTGAGAACAAGAGAAGTGCTAGAATAGTCGAGAACTACTTCTTAGCACCAGCATATATGTTTGAAATAAACAACACGTGACTGCTTACCGCTTACGTATGAAAATTTTCAGATATCGATGCGATGCGCTGCGATGCGATGAGTTGGACAAATTTCAATTACTACGGATTTCTGAAGAACTATCTCATTCACGTTTATTCGTACAGTGAAGCTTTACTTGAAATCAAAATGAGGCCGCTTACAGAGGAGGAGACTAGAGTTGTATTTGAAAAGCTTGCAGGTTACATTGGTAGAAACATCTCGCATTTAGTGGATAGTAAGGAACAGCCCCACGTCTTCAGATTGCAAAAGGATAGAGTATACTATGTGCCTGAAAATGTTGCTAAATTAGCCACGAGTGTTGCAAGGCCCAACTTGATCTCGTTAGGTTTGTGCTTAGGTAAATTTACAAAAACAGGGAAATTTAGGATTCATGTTACCGCTTTGCCCGTATTGGCTCCTAATGCGAAATACAAGATCTGGATAAAACCCAACGGAGAAATGCCATTCCTTTATGGAAACCACGTTTTGAAGGCTCACATAGGTAAAATGTCTGAGGATGTGCCCGAGCATGCAGGTGTCATAGTATACTCAATGAACGACATACCACTGGGATTTGGTGTCAGCTCCAAAAGTACAAGTGAGTGCAGAGATATGCAGCCTACGGGTATTGTAGCGTTCAGACAAGCTGATATTGGCGAGTATTTGAGAGATGAAGATACACTATTTACTTAAAAAGGAAGCTTCTCTCGTGTTACTTGCCTAAGCAAACAAAAATATAAATTGTATAATATTACATCTGTCGTATATACATCATTTACGAGATCTTTTTTTGCCTTTTGTAGCAGAAGGCTTTTTGGCCCTTTTGGAGATGTCTAGCGACTGTTCAGCCTTTTTGCTTGTCGCACCTCCCTGCGTTTGCTTCGCCTGTTGTTTCTTTTTGGGTCTATAGGTGGATCTATCCTTCAAAGGTATCCATCTTTCAAGATCCAATGACTTTGGAGCTTCACTTTTAGCTAGAAACTTTTTAACCTTTTGAGCTCTCCTTTTACGCCTCTCATCGAGACGCTTCTTTTGTATTTTGCTTGCGCCATGGTATTTTCTAGAAGAATTTGACTCTAAGGGGCCAGTTGACCGTACAATCAGATCATCTACATCAATACCGCTTGTGAGTTTTTCTCCTTTCTCAATATTCAAGGAGTCATCTGCTAGTACATGGCGAATAAAGACGTCTTCGTCATGTTGAAGAATTTGCTTAAGCAATTTTTTACTGCTTTTCATATCTCCCAATTCCAGGTACTGAAAGGCAATATGCTTCCAGAATGCGCTATCTCTTGGGAGGAACTTCGTCTCATTAGCGAGCTTTTTCAACAAAATGCCTTTGGAATGCATTCTTCCGGTTATATTGTAAAGCTTGAAAAGAATATAGCATATCACATGATGCCTGCCAGAGTTCACAATTTCCAAATGATCCCACAGTCTATTCAAAAACAATTCACACAACCTAATTGCATTGTCCCACTGTTTTTCAACCACAAGTAACTGCACTGCCAACAGAGAAAATCCAATAGTACTACCTTCTACACTACTTTTGATCATATTCAGTGCGTGGTGGTATGCTTTTTTAGCCTGAGTTTTGTAGTTTTCCAAATTGACGTCTTCAATCAAATCCTTGTAACTTGATAATGTCCTCGACAAAATTGTAGATTTAGATTGTATGCCACTATTGTTGAATAAGTGCAAAAACAACAGATTACGATAAAGGATAGACCATTGCTCTTGAGTGAAGTGCTGTATATTGATTGAGTTCACTTTTTCAACATTCAATTCTCTCATAATCAAATTCAGGTTAGTGGTATATTTGGAAAATTCTGTAAACGCTTTCATGTTGTTCTTGGCCACTAAATAAATGGGTGAATCAGGTGCCAACCTATCCAGCAGACTATTCAAATATTTTTTGCTGTTGATTTTGTCATTCTTGATCTGATACTCGTACGCCAACTGTAATTCAATGGCGTCCAAATCTGTCTCGTCTCCTTCCTGCTTTACCATATCAAATGACTTATTCAAAAGTTCAATAGCTTCATCATGTTTACCGAGGACAGACTTAATCATTGACTCGTTAAACAGAAGATCGTAAGACGCTGATTCTAAGTGGAGAGCAAGACCGGCCTTGGTGCCTAAGTGGGGTGCCCCCGTCAACGGTGCCCTTACATTACAGGCTAGCTCCACTTCGTCATCAAGCGCATCTGCATTGTGTGACGCCAGATAGTGATAAATCTTGAAGGCCTCCTCGTAAAGACCATTTTTGTAGCAAAACTGGGCTCTTACATGCAAAATTCCTCTGAATGGTTTCGTTTGATGCTCGCTTTTGCTAAATATTGCATCAGAACCAATAGGATTTAAGGAAGCATAAAGTTTCTCAAATTCAGATGATTTATTCAATTTGTAAAAAATGTAAAGCTTTTCCAAGGCCAATTGGGATCCAAATCTGTCGTCGATATGTTTGTAGTTTTTCAAAAGATTCAGCCCTCTTTGATACTTATCTTGCTGGATTACAGCCACTAGAAGGTTTTTCAGTATGGATCCTGGCTCTGAGCAACCGTTTTCTAGCAGCTGCAAACATGTTGCCTCGACCTTTGCAGATTCACCTTGAGCAGATTGCACATTCAATTGGCTCAATAGATGTGTTAAATTGTCCCTTACCATACTGGCAAGCGTTGAATAAAATTCAAGTTACAGATGGTTTTGTCAATTCCTAATCCTTTCTACACGTCTGATCGACTTGCGAGTTGCAAAATTTTTCAGTACACAAAGAACCATCGCTAGTAACGAACTTTAATATATAGCGATGACCTGAACAAGTGTGAGCATCTCTCCAATGAATGCAACAGCTATCTAACTAGAGTGATCTAGAATCTCGTTTATGTCTTTCATCAATTTACATGGGTTTATTATAAATTATTCAGTTCGTCGCTATGCCACAAGGGCTTCTCGAACTCCCTCGAGGAAAGCATTTAAGTTAGTTTCTGAAGTGGGCTCCCGAAAAAAAAATAAATCCTCGAAGAAACCCTCATCTTCTGTGTTTCGCTATGGTAACTATAGTGGCTTAAAAGAAAATGCTGGCGAGAATACTGACAAGACAACGGGGTTAATCTCCAAAATTACGGATTTTGATCAGTTGAAACTTTTACCAAATGTAAGAAACGCTGTAAAACAGTTGATCTGTCGGGAATCGTTGATTAAGGACAAGGAAAACATTACTCCTTCACCTATTCAAGTTGTCTCGATCAAAAAACTATCGTCTACACTGATGGATCCTAAATTGCAAATTCATGCAATTGCGGCAGAAACTGGATCTGGAAAATCCATAGCATATTTGGCACCACAGCTGGACTATTTGAAAAGGTACGAGGAGGAGAATCCAGAACGCTGGGAAAAACTGCAAGATAAACCGATAATAAGATCTGTGATTTTAGTACCAACGCATGAGCTAGTCAACCAAGTGTATAATACGGTATCAAAATCTGGGGAACTGTTAGGGATGCATACTTACAAATGGGTGAGTGGTACTCTTTATTCGGAGCTTCTGACTGAAGTCAAGAAGAGAATTGACATTTTAGTAACTACACCTGGCAAGTTGCTATCTTTATTCAAAATAAGAATGCTAAGCAGACCTGATAGACTTTTGTCGCAGGTGAAATACATCGTTTTAGATGAAGCGGACACTCTATTAGATCAATCCTGGGTCGAGGATACTCACACTGCCATCAAAAAAATGCCTAATGCGAATCATGTCATTTTTTGCTCCGCCACGATCCCTAATGAATTCAACAAGACAATGCAACGTTTGTTCCCCACAGTTGTACCTATAACTACCCCGAGATTGCACAAGTTGCCTAACTCACTCGAATTTAAAGTGGTTGACGCAGCCCTAAATCCGTACAAGAATTCCAAAGTAAAAGCTTTAGCACAAATATTATATGCCATTACCAATGACGGAACTGAAGCACAGTACGAAAAGAGATGCATTGTATTCGTAAATGAGAAAAAAGATGTTCCCATTTTGGCGGAAAAGTTAAGTCAGATATATGGGTATGCTTGCACTGCGTTGACAGGTGACGATAGTGTAGAGGAGAGATTCGAAAAGATAGAGGCATTTGTGAAGCCTCCGCGTTTACTTACCGAAACAAATTCTGATACCATGAATGGTGATCCTTCAAAAAGTTACAAAATCCCGGACTCTAACATAGTGCTTCCATCCAAGAAAAAAGTGGCATCACCGACCAATAAGCTGAAGATATTATTGACGACAGACTTGATGGCTAGAGGATTAAACTTTCAGGGTGTTCGCAATGTTATTCTTTTCGATGTTCCCAAGACTTCAATTGATTTAGTGCATAGAGTAGGAAGAACTGGTAGGATGCGTCAAGGTGGCAGAGTATTCATGATAGTAGACAAATCTACCAAATCTTGGGCAAAGGCAATTCCCAAGGTTGCCAAGAAGAACATGGCTCTGGTATAACTAAATAGTGACACTTGTATATACTAATTTGATTGGCAAAAGGTAAACACAAAGAGCGTTCACCAAAATGGTTTATTCTTGACGAGCCACGGATGTTGCTTCACATCGCGAAGCGATATTCTGTCTTTGGAACTATGTCGTAATAATTGAGTTATTAGATCTTGAGCATCCAACGAAACATGACTAGGAAATCTTAAATCGCCTTTCACAATTCTTTTACATGTGAGGTCCTTCGAGTCTTCCTCGAAAGGGGGTTCGTTTGCAACCAATTCATACGCTAACACTCCTAGTGCCCACACGTCTACTTTGTCATCGTACTCCTTGAGATTGATAAGTTCTGGAGATAAATAATCTATTGTGCCACATAAAGTTTTCCTTTTCACGCCATGAGGGCTGATGATACTCCAACCGAAATCTGTTAACTTTATGATATTGTCAAAACCTATCAGAACATTTTCCGGTTTGACATCTCGGTGTATAATATTCCTTTGGTGCATATAATCGAGAGCGTCTGCCACCTGGTATATGTAGTGTGAGGCGTAGATATCATTTAAGGGACCTTTCGACCTTAGCAATTTGTAAAGCTCTCCATTGACCAGATATTCCATCAATAGATATACTCGCTTTTCGTCATGGAAGTAGCCGTACAATTTGGTCAGATTTTGGTGGTTCAAAGAGCTTTGGATTTCTACTTCCCTTCTAAATTGTTTTTGTACATTGTATTGAACAATCTCCTGCTTTTCCATGACCTTCATGGCACAAATGAACCCTGTTTTTTTGTGTCTTACGCAGTAAACCCTGCCAAATTTACCCTTGCCCAATTTCTTACCAATCTCAAAATCATCAAGCGATATTGATTTAACGTTCAGCTTAGGTGGGTGCGGTGGGAGCTGGCGAGACGGTGAGTACCTTTTACCATTGCTGCTGCCGTTATTGAGCTTACCTGCAACTACTTTTGGAGAAACAGATTTCGTAGGTTTTGTAGAAAGCTTCCTAGCTACCCCCAAAGTTCTTCTCCAGTTTGTACCGGTCTTCTCTGTATTCGAATGGCTCAGTTGTGTATTTTCGTTATTACCGCTGTGGTTTAACCTCATACTGAGCAACATATTTCGCTGCAACAGAGAATCCCTTCTTGTCCTCGCCACATCTACATTGGCTGCATTGCTCATTGCAACGGTAAGTATTATACAATCCTATCGAAGCGCACCAGTGGAACCTGTTCCTATTTTTTTTCCTGTTCTCAGTTTATGTATGATGTTTATACTTGATAAATATTCGGGCGCGCTGGAGTTGGATCAAATCTCAAGACCAAGTAAGAGACCATAGAGAGAAGAGCCGCAACATGTCTAATTATGAAGGTATGAATGCTTTGATCAACTCCAATCTATTACTGATAGCTAACGACTGCTGCAGAAGAACACGGGATGTCTAGTGAAGCTCCTGCAAATGACCAGAGCGAGGCCACCAGTACTGGTGGAGGTGAAATAAGGTCTCAATTTCAAGAGCTGTTCCAAGCATTCAGCCATCAGGAAGACCAGGAAGATAGTGACAACTCTCGGTTGTTGATGTTGCTTTCACAACTGATCCCTCCGTCGCTACAGCAGGAGTGGATGGAACAAATGGAGCAAACCAACAAAAGGGGATGCCCTCAGGAGTTCATTGATTCCTTGCCGCGGGTACCTTCGGCGAAATTAAGCAACGAGGACAGCTGCCCTATTTGCTGTACCGTCTATCTCGAAGATGAGTACCCATTGGTGGCGCGTCTACCACACTGTGGTCATACGTTTGACTTGGAATGCATCAGTGTTTGGCTCTCTAAGAGCACCAGCTGCCCATTATGCAGAGATGATGTAACATCGCACAAAGTCGAAGTAGACACGAGCCAGGTAGAGCTCGAAGAAGACTGGGGCATGTTTGGGTAGGTTAAACGTATCGTGTTTCTAACAAAAAGGATTATATACAGGTGTGACAAGGGGGGTAGGAGAATTAGGTACAGTCAAATTGATCTGCCGCTTATAGATGTTTTTTAAATTCGTCGCTGTTCAGCAGCTCCAAGACTTTTTCACCAACGGCTTCGTCCAAATTGTGCACTTCACCTGCAGCTGGCGCTAGTTCTGATTCAACAGAAGTATCGTTTATATCTAGAGACAATCCGGCACGCTGGTACACAGTGCACTTGGCACCCACTCCAGCTACCGAGTGCTTCGTAATGTAAGAAAGCCACATTTGTACAACTTCTGGATTGGAATCCCAAACGCGGATCAGCCTCTTGTGGGTGTGTCTTTCGAAGTTCTCCTTCGACTTTGCATGCACGAATGGTGCTCTGATCACGGTCCAACGCTCTCTTCTCGTGGGCAACGGTTTAGGCCCTGTCAAAGGCATACCCAAGTAGAATCCACATCTCATGATGAAATCCGCAAAGAAGTCCAAACTTTCATGATCGTACGCGCGCAGTTGCAAATCTGCCACTAGGTCACCATATTGCACCGGGTTTCTCAGTGGCGCATGGTAAACAGCTTCCACGTTGATTGGCATAGGCTTGTCATCCAGGTTCTCCGCCCTCTGCGGAGAGCGCTGCGTAAATGGCGGCACACCAGAGGTAACGCCTGACTGCCATCTGACATGCCTTGACAGGCACAGCGATCTTCTTAACATGCTCTCCGCTTTTCCCCACTGGTTGACAGTTAAGCTTTGTCAATGTTCAACCTTTTTGGAGTTTTTTCATTTTTCAATTTTCAATTTTCATTTTCCGTTACATTGGCTGTATTATTTTTACCCGGACCTCAGTGCGAGATACGTAAAAAAATGAGTGTGTTGCACTAGTCTCGCTATATCCGCACTGTGGATTCTTACCGATGACAATTGCCTAATAACACATATCTAGTTTTGCGCCTTCTCTCTATTACTATTTAACAAATTTCTCCTTTTTATTTTTTTTTTTTATATTTTTTTTTTATTTTCTCTTTAAGCGTTAACCTCATCGCTCAAAATGAAAATGAAAATATCAACATGACAATACGCAACATTAGAAAGTGTGTAACGGAATAAATGGGAAAGAGCAGCAAGGACAAGCGTGATCTATACTACCGTAAGGCCAAAGAGCAGGGCTACCGCGCACGGTCTGCCTTCAAGCTGCTGCAGCTTAATGAAGAATTCCATTTTCTCGACGATCCGGACCTCCAAAGAGTCGTGGACCTGTGTGCGGCTCCAGGATCCTGGTCTCAGGTACTATCGCGCAAACTTTTCCCGGCAAAATCAGCACCAGCGCTATCAGAACACGGAGGGGGCGAACGCGGCGAACAGAACGAGGACAAAGAGGCCAAAGACCGCCAGATTGTTGCCGTAGACTTGCAGTCGATGTCGCCTATCGACCACGTCACAACTATCCAGGCAGACATTACACACCCAAGGACCCTGCAGCGCATCATGGAACTGTTCGGCCACCACCGCGCCGATCTGGTATGCAGCGACGGCGCCCCGGACGTCACGGGACTTCACGACCTGGATGAGTACGTCCAGCAGCAACTGATCATGAGCGCTTTGCAACTCACCGTCTGCGTGCTGAAGCGGGGCGGGACTTTCGTAGCCAAAATATTCCGCGGTAGAGATATCGACGTGATTTACGCCCAGTTGGGTTATCTCTTCGAGCACGTGACGTGTGCCAAACCTAGATCCTCGAGAGGCTCTTCGCTGGAGGCCTTTATCGTGTGTCAAGGTTACAACCCGCCGATTGACTGGCAACCGCGCCTCGATGCCAATACGAGTGTTGCAGAGTTCTTTCAAGATCTGTATGCGGCACCAAATGACTCAGCACAAGAGCCCCGTCAGATAGCGCCCTTCATGGCGTGCGGCTCTCTTGATAGCTTCGACTCAGATGCCACTTACCACGTGCATCGCTCCCAGGCCTCGCTCGATCCTGTCCAGCAGCCCACGAACCCTCCTTACAAGCAGGCGTTGCAACTGAAGCGCTCAGGACATCTGAATCGCGCCGTATGACTTTGCTTTGTAATCGCGTGTAAATGTGTGCAATCATGTGTTATCATATGTATATCTAAGCCCTCCCCTTGCTGATCTTGCTGCCGTGGCTTCCGTGGCTGCAATGCTCTAGGAGCTTATCAGCCCCTCCCCCCTTCCCTTCCACGGAAGGCGCGGCGCGCCGGCTTCTGGAAAGTGGACCCTGAAAATCTCCCCCCCTCCCACGTTTCTGCATGAGCAAATAGCAGATGTATAAATAGAGCGGACACTTTAGGATAAAGGATAAGTTGAAGAACCTTTACTAGTTCTCTTTCTCAAGAGACCAAAGAAAAAATGAGCACTGAACTGAAAGAGGAATATTTGTTTCACACGTTAAGTGTAGCGGCAACTGCCGAGTTGCTCGGTACTGATTGTGAGCTCGGACTCAGCACGGCTCACGCGGAGGAGCGGCTGAAACATGAGGGCCCCAACAACCTGGGAAAAGACAAGGGTATCGACTACAAGGCATTGGCTATCCATCAGATTTGTAATGCGATGGTAATGGTGTTATTTGTGTCAATGGTGATCTCTTTTGCCATTAGAGATTGGATCACCGGAGGGGTGATTGCCTTCGTGGTGGGGATCAACGTCGTTATCGGCATTTTCCAGGAATACAAGGCTTCCAAGACTATGAATTCGCTCAAGTCGCTGACCTCTCCCAGCGCCAGCGTTATCAGAGACGGTAAGAGCATCGTGGTGGAGTCGAATGATGTGGTGGTTGGCGACATCTGTGAGGTGCATGTCGGCGACAGCGTGCCCGCGGACCTAAGATTGGTGAGTGGCAGCAACTTTGAGACGGACGAGGCCATGTTAACCGGCGAGTCGTTGCCTGTAGCTAAGGATTATGAGGCACTGTACGACAGAGACGCGGACACGTCCGTGGGTGACAGGCTCAACCTAGCGTACGCATCTTCTTCCGTTGTGAAAGGCCGCGCTAGGGGCATTGTGATACGCACCGGGCTCGACACCGAGATTGGTAAAGTGGCCAGTTCGTTAAGAGCCAACGAGTCTGTCGTCTCTAGAGACCCTGAAAAGTCGTGGCTAGTCAACTGCAGCCGCACAGTTTACAACACCGCAGGTGCATTCCTGGGCACCTCCGTGGGCACCCCACTACACCGTAAGCTCTCCAAATTGGCCGTTTTGCTTTTTTTCATTGCTGTGCTTTTTGCCATTGTGGTGATGGCCTCCCAGAAGTTTAACGTGGATCGCGGTGTAGCCATTTATGCAATATGCGTGGCGCTATCGATGATTCCCTCCTCCCTTGTGGTGGTTCTCACGATCACCATGTCCGTGGGCGCCTCTGTTATGGTCAGCAGACATGTGCTGGTAAGAAAGTTGGACTCGCTCGAGGCTCTAGGAGCCGTGACGGACATTTGCTCTGACAAGACAGGTACTTTGACGCAGGGAGTTATGGTGCCTCGTCAAGTCTGGGTGCCTCGCTTTGGAACAATCTTTGTAGACGGTAAAGGCAAAGACGTCAAAATCAAAGCTGTTCCGCGGCTATCCGCCCATGAATACTCCCACAATGATAATGAAGACATGGGGATCTTACAAAACTTTGTTAAAGAATACCACGGCGACACCCTGCCAGAAGAGATGGTTCCCGATTTATTTGCGCAATGGCTGGATACAGCAGCACTGGCAAACGTTGCTAAATTGCACTGGGACGATGAGAAGGAAGACTGGGTTGGTAAGGGCGATCCGACTGAAGTGGCTATTCAAACTTTTGTAGCCCACATGGGTGATAGGGAGGCTAGATTTCAGAGATTTCAACATGTAGAGGAATATCCGTTTGATTCCACCATCAAAAGAATGTCAGCAATTTTTGAAGACAGTACGGATGGATCGCGCTGCGTTTACACCAAGGGGGCTTTTGAGAGTGTCCTAGATCGCTGCAAGTATTGGTACGGAGGCGCGCCTGAGACCTTGACTCCCCTTACTGATAAAGATGTTGAAAATATTCTGGCCAACGTAGATTCGCTGTCATGTGGAGGTCTGAGAGTGTTGGCCTTTGCTCATAAAAAATTGGACTCGGAGGAAGATTCTAGCGCCACTAAAGAGCGTTCAGAGGTAGAATCCGATCTGTGCTTTCTCGGGCTCATAGGAATATATGATCCACCAAGGCCAGAGTCATTGGGAGCAGTTAAAAAATTTCACAGAGCTGGAATTAATGTTCACATGTTGACTGGTGATTTCCCAGGTACCGCCAAAGCAATTGCTCAAGAGGTGGGGATCTTGCCCACAAACCTTTATCATTACCCAAAGGAAGTCGTGGAAACCATGGTAATGACGGGCTCACAATTCGACAAGTTGGATGAGAACGAAATAGATGAGCTACCTGTTTTACCTCTAGTGATTTCGAGATGTTCTCCGCAAACCAAAGTTCGCATGATCGAAGCCTTGCACCGCCGTGGACGGTACTGTGCTATGACAGGAGATGGTGTCAATGACTCTCCTTCATTGAAAATGGCCAATGTGGGCATTGCCATGGGGCTTAACGGGTCAGACGTCGCCAAAGACGCCTCAGACATTGTATTAAGTGATGACAACTTTTCATCGATTCTTAATGCCGTAGAAGAGGGACGTAGAATGGCAGACAACATTCAAAAGTTTGTATTGCAATTGATTGCAGAAAATGTAACACAAGTACTCTACCTCATTGTGGGTCTAGCATTCCAGGATGAGGATGGAAAATCTGTCTTCGCTCTCTCACCCGTCGAAGTGCTATGGATCATTGTCTTCACGTCTTGTTTTCCAGCTATGGGTCTAGGGCTCGAGAAAGCTGCGCCAGATCTCATGGAGAGACCCCCAAATGATTCGAGAGCAGGCATTTTCACTTGGGAAGTGATCATCGATATGCTCGTCTATGGAGTCATAATGGCCGCCACATGTATGGGTAGCTTCACCACAGTGCTCTATGGGAAGGATGCAGGAAACTTGGGACGCCAATGCAATGACGGCTATTCCAGTGCTTGTCATGACGTATTCAGGGCACGCTCGACTGCATTCGCCTCCATGACTTGGAGTGCATTAGTGCTTGCTTGGGAAGTTGTCGACATGCGCCGGTCGTTTTTCAGAATGCATCCTGATACCGACCAACCTTGCCGCCAATTCATCAGAGACATTTACGACAATAAGTTTCTATTCTGGTCGATTGTTGCCGGGTTTGCAGGCGCTTTCCCTGTGGTCTATATTCCTGTAATCAATCAAGTGGTATTTTTGCATAAAGCAATCAGTTATGAGTGGGGAATTGCAATTGGCTTCACGATTGCGTTTTGGATCGGAGCCGAAATTTGGAAGTTCGTCAAGAGATTGTATTTCAAAGGACAGTGGAGGGCCAAAGACTCAGAAAGTGATCTGGAGAAAAATGCTATGCGTGATCCATTTGAGGCCTACAGTGCTTCCACCACCATGAGGACTGATACTATTTCAAAAAGTATTTAAAATAGAATGAGTTTCCTAGTTATACATGCTTTTTAACGTATTTGATAACATATATATGAATAAGCTAACGATTTATCAGTAATTTTTATTTTTTTTTTTCGTTTGTTCAAGCAGAGTTCTTTGGCTCGTCCTTCTTAACTTCTTCTCTCATGACATCTGGTTTCAAAGTTGGGAACAATAGCACTTCTCTGATAGTGTTAGAATCGGTCAAAAACATAGCCAATCTGTCGATACCACATCCCCAACCACCCGTTGGTGGCAACCCGTACTCCAAGGCATTGCAGAAAGTTTCGTCAATAAGCTGGGCCTCGTCATCACCTTGATCCTTCTGTCTAGCCTGTTCTTCGAAACGTGCTCTCTGGTCGAATGGGTCGTTCAACTCAGTGTAAGCATTACAGATTTCCTTTGTGGCCACAAACACTTCGAAACGTTCACACAAGCCAGGCATGTCCCTAGAGTATTTGGCCAAGGGGGACATCATTTGTGGATGACCAAAGATGAAAGTTGGATTGATACATGTATCTTCAAGTTCTCCAACAAGTTTGTCCAACATACGAGCGTTGGTCAAAGGTGGAGGACACTCCATTTTGTTGTCTTGTAAAACCTTCTTCAAAAATTCGCCAGTTTCCTTGGTATGCAACTGGTCTCCAGGTGGGAATTTAACGTTGAATCTCTGTTCCAGTGCCTCGATCATGTGGATTCTCTTCCAAGGTCTGGCGAAGTTTAGACTCATTTCTTTCTCAGGATTATGTGGGTCAGGGTGGTACTTGATTTCGTAAGAGCCAGTGATCTCTTTAACCATCTCAGAAAACATTAGCTCAGTCATGTCCATCAGATCGTACACGTCGGCAAAGGCTTGGTAGAACTCACAAGTGGTGAATTCTGGATTATGGGTCATGTCGATACCTTCATTTCTGAACTGTCTGCCAATCTCATAGACACGCTCCATACCACCAACGACTAACTCTTTCAAGAACAGTTCAGGTGCAATTCTCATGAACATATCCATATCTAGGTCGTTGTGGTGAGTGACGAAGGGCTTGGCGGTAGCACCACCTGCTATGACGTTCATCATAGGGGTCTCGACTTCAACAAAAGATCTCGAGTCTAAAAATCTTCTGATGAAAGAAATAATCTTGGAACGGACAATGAAACGTCCTCTGGAGCCCTTGTTCATGATTAAGTCCAAGTAACGCTTTCTGTAACGAGTTTCCTGGTCCTTGAAACCAAAGTGGTCAGCAGGTAGCATGTGCAAGCAGGGGGTCAGCAACTGAACACGGCTCACAAACACAGAGATTTCACCTTCACCACCTTTCTTTGGTTGGGTTCTACCGACGTAGCCTTCCACACCGACGATGTCACCTCTCTTCAACAAGTCATGGTCCTTTTCGTAGGCCTCAGGGTCGTGGTAATCTTGCAATTGAGACATCAATTGCACCTCAACACCGTCACCGTGCAAGACATAGAACTTCAATTTGGAACCCGATTCTCTTTTCGCATGGACTCTACCTGCGAGAGCCACTTTTTCCTCTGGCAAAGTCTCACCCCTCTGCAAGTAGGCATACTTACTCAAAAAGTCGGCCAGAGAAGTGCTGGTGTGGAACTTGTGAGGGTATGGGTTGGGTTGATGAGTCTTCTTCAACTCTAGGATATGACGACTTCTCGCTTCGAAATATTGCGAGGGAGATAAATCAGCCATAGCATCTGCCTTCTTCTTCTTCGCTTCTGGCTGTGGCTGAGCGTTAGCCTTCTTGGCAGCCTTTTTGGCCTCGACCTGTCTCTGCTTCTGACGCTTCTTCAATTCAGATTTGGAGACCATTTCGCCCGTCACATCATCAAGATGCAAGTTTGCCACTGCTTCGGCAGCAGCTTTCGTCTGTTCTTGAGACATTGTTGATTACTTAAGACTGAGAAGTTGGAAAAACACCTTCAGAATCCGATGGATGTGAATTTATTGAATCAATTGTTCCAAGTCTTCCCTGCATCTCATCTCGATGATATGTTGAAACCTAGGAAAATTTTCAAAACACCCGCACATCGTGAAGTGAGTCAGTTCTCTTGTGCGGGTAACAAATCTGGGCGCCAGAGAGTATATCATACCGTTTTTATTGCCTCCCACCGAATATTAGTATTGGAATAAATGCGCTGTCGCTACATTTTAAGATTTCATTTATCAGGTTTAAAGAAGGGGAAAAAAAAAAAAAAAATAAATGGGTCTTATCTCTTTTCTCATAATAGTATAGAAATAAATTTGTTTCCGCTGCTTATCAATAATGCAGTCGGTCCACAATTTTGCATTGCTGGGTTTTGAAATAGCGTACTTTTTATTACCATTGTCACTAACAATGCATGATTGTACTGATAGTTTAAACGTAGTATAAAAATTATGACCAAAAAATAATATATCAGTGTTGACAACTAACACTAGTCCAATGGTGTATTTTTCTTTTGAAACCGTACATCGAAAGTGAGCGCATATGTTCCAATATTTCTCTTTGAATTATTTTTTAGCTTTCAGTGCAAAGCTGAGAGAAATAAACTGTTGAAGATGACACCATTTAGCCGCCTAGAGCGTATACCTTTTGAATTTTTGTCCGGTGTTACCGCGGCTTTTCGGACACATTTGACGTATAATGGAAAATCTCAATGCACGCTTTATTAGCAAATGACGATGCCCTCGAGATGGCCAACCTAGTGATCCCAGCTGATCCATATACCCATTGATCATGTCTGATGATGATGATATAGTTCGGCACACGGATATACTGTCATCGCCCTCTCAGGCTAGGGGCAAAGTGACTTGCCGTGTAATTTCCAGCAGGAGAGCCACACCGGGCGCAGAGGGATCTGATCGAAGAACCAGATCTCCCAAAAAATCGCTACTGGAAAGGATTGAATTGAGTCAGTTACCAGATAGTATTTTCTCCCAAGACTCTATTCTACCATCCCAGCCATCTCCAGTGGGAAAGAAAAAGCGCGGTAGACCGCGCAAGGTTCCATTACAAAGGAGTAATGAGGGTTCAGGAGCAGACCTCGTTGAACGAGATGACGCATATCTATCTAGCAGCAGCGAAACTGAGTCGCAGAAAATCAAACGCCCGCGCAAACTGCCGTCACTCTCTGATTCTCCAGCGGTCACATTAGCCAGCCCCGAGAAGCCTTCCAAAATAGCAGAGGAGGCCCCGGCGACGCCTACTCGAACTAAAACCCCCAAAAAAGGTCTCTCCACAGAGCATGACTTCACCTCGCCTCTCAAAAAGGTCATACTGAGCAACCTGGACGAATACAAAAATACTGCATCAGTTGAAAACTTGAAATTGAGTCGTAACTTCGTTCCAACGCCAGTGCCTACAACCAAAAATCGATACTCAACAGCCGCAGAGAAAAATGTATCTTCCTTTTTTGACACTTTTGAAGGGTATTTCGACCAGAGAAAACAGCCGCGTGGGAATCAAAAATCTAAAAACACCATGAGTATGGCCACTGAGGTTACTAGAGATGAGTTTGCTCTTATATCCAACACCTTCCACCATAACCTTCACAAAGCCGCTCGGACTCGGCTGTACGAGATTCAAACGAAGCTTTTCCCTCAATACTGGTTTGAACTGACTCAAGGATTTTCACTATTATTCTACGGTGTTGGGTCCAAACGTGAATTCCTCGATAAATACGTGTTTGACTATTTGGTACCGCACTTAGCTACGAACGATCAGGATGAATACGGTGTTCCCTGTGTCGTGATCAATGGGTACAACCCGACTTGTAATTATAGAGATGTTTTCAAAGATATATCCAAGGCCCTGCTTCCTCAGGAATTAAGCCGCAACGAGACCAAGTACTGGGGTAACCATGTTTTACTACAGATTCAAAAGATGATCGAGTTGTACAAGAATGAACCGCCTGATATCAAACTCGTTATCATGGTTCACAATTTGGACGGCCCCAGTCTCAGGAAAGACACCTTCCAAACGATGCTGTGTTACCTTGCACTTATACGGCAGGTAGCCGTTGTTGCTTCTACGGACCACATATATGCTCCCATTTTGTGGGACAATTTCAAAGCTCAAAACTACAACTTTGTATTCCATGATGTTTCCAACTACGAGCCTCTTGCAGTGGAATCCTCCTTCCGCGATGTAATGAAGATGAACCGCAACGACTCTGCCAGCGGAGCCGAAGGTGCGAAATTCGTCCTTGAATCTCTCACTGTCAACTCTAAGCGGATGTACAAGCTACTCATCGAGACTCAGATCTCCTATATGGACTCCCACGCAGCGAACTCTAAAGGACAAGTACCGCCCACAAAACGTGGCTCCCCTACAATGGGAGTCGAATTCAAGCAATTGCTGCACCTCTGTTCAGCAGATTTCATTGCTAGTAACGAACTGTCCCTGCGAAGCATGCTCACAGAATTTGTCGAGCACAAAATGGCAGCTGTCTCCAAAAATCAGGCAGGTACAGAACACGTTTGGATTCCGTATAACTACTCTGAGATGAAAAAGCTTCTATCAACAGCGCTGCAATCAATATGAACAAACTCTTTCCGAGAGTTTCTAAAGGCATGAATACCCAAAATCCTCCTGCCAGCGATCCTGACCGCCTGCTTCTCTTGAAGCCGCTTGCCGGTCGTTCACATGTAACAGGGTCCCCTGACAATTTGTTTGAATAGTGCAATTCCGTCTGCGAGCACTCGAGGGGCGATATGTGCTTTTTTTCACACACACCTAATTTTTCATTTACTTAAATAAAAAACACTACGTCTTCCTTTTATTGCACGTTGCTCTAATTTAGAGTGTTTTTCCTCGATTCCACTTCTACTGGTTATTTATGCCATGATTCTTTTTAGCTTTTATTTTGGCGCCTTTTTCGTCTTGTCGGCTGCGTAGTTTGGGATCCAGCTTTTCTCTTTTTCCTCGACGGAAAGGGGGAGTAGGCTCGTTACATCTTGTAAAACAGAGCTGTAGTAAGTAGAACTGAAGGTGAGGATAAGAATCGTCTGAAGAAGCAATTATGCCAGCCACTAGTGGTGCCTCGTCGTTGAACAAGCCCGCGGTGGATGGGTATGCCCCGGGAACGATTGTTTCCGTTGGGAAACAGCAGGTGGAAATTTTGAGCTATTTGGCTGAAGGTGGCTTCGCCCAGATATACTCTGTTAAGTACCTGCAGTATATTGGAGACTTCAAGAACGGAGCTACACCACCTCTGAAACCTGGCGATACAGCTTGTCTGAAACGAGTGTTGGTCCCCGATGAGAATGGGCTTAGCGAGATGAGAAATGAGGTGGAGGTTATGAAACAACTTAGAGGAGCAAAGAGCATCATTCAGTACTATGACTCGAATGCTAGTAGGAGGACTGGTGGTCAAGTTGGGTTTGAAGTGCTTCTGTTGATGGAGCTGTGTTCGAACAACTCCTTGCTGGATTACATGAACCAAAGACTGGCTACCAAGTTGACGGAGAAGGAGATTCTTAAGATCATGTTCGACACGACTCTGGCTATCTCTCAGATGCACTACCTGCCCACACCTTTGATCCACAGGGATATCAAGATCGAAAATGTCTTGGTAGATTCCAATAATAACTTCAAGCTATGTGATTTTGGATCAGCTTCGACATGTTTTCCTCTAGTGACCACACACCAGGACATTGCTATTCTGACACAAAATATCTACGTGAACACGACTCCCCAATATAGATCACCAGAGATGATAGATCTTTATAGATGCTTGCCCATCAATGAAAAGTCAGACATCTGGGCTCTGGGAATTTTCCTTTACAAATTACTTTTCTTCATCACGCCTTTCGAAATGACCGGCCAATTTGCCATTTTACATTCCAAGTACGAGTTCCCTGCTAACAACTACTCTTCGAAACTTATAAATTTGATCATCATCATGTTGGCTGAAAATCCTTACGTGAGGCCCAATATCTACCAAGTTATGCATCACATATGTTCCGTCATCGGTTGCGACGTACCTATTGAGGACAAATATGGACTAGGGCCCTACAACTTCGAGAGATATACGGAATTCCAGACAAAGTTGCAAAATGTGCAATACCAAATGTACCTGCTGCAACAAAAGAAACTTGAAAACCACGGCTATTTGAACTCTGTGGAATCTAAGCTATTGAATGACCTGCTTATTGCATCCTTCGAAGTATCTGGCAAAGTGCCTTCGGAAGTTGGAAGAACGGCACCCCTCAGAGGGAAGAGCCCCAAGCCCAAAGAAGTGCCTTTGAACTCCTCGGATGACTCCTCTGATCAGAGAAAAAGTGTTTTCTCCAGTACAAATCCTTCGAGGAATCCCTCAGGTGCCAGTAGAAAGAATACTATGCCAAGTGCCGAGTTTGAGAATGAATTGGACGCGAACTTGGAAGCAGAGTCTAAGCAGTTTGCAGCAGTCTCCATGGGAGATCGTGAGCCACACTTGAGCCCGCACAATCAAAAGAGCTTAAGTTCCTACTCTTCTGGTGGCAAATCAATGTCAGGAGGACCTCATGACAAATCAACTGATGCATTGAATGGGGAGCAGCCAGCGAAGACCGAGGGATCTCCCAGTGCGATTAAGCAACATAAATCTAATAACCCTTTCCCGATGATGGCCCAAGGTTATGCGCCACCGACGCCAGCAACCACGGCGCCGAAGCCTATACGTCCACAGGAATATTTCTTGGACGATCCAACAAGTTTCCCACAGGCTCAAATGCCTGCTAGTTCACCAGATGACTCTCATTATAAACAATCCGCACAACCAATACCGCAACCTGTGGCTATACCTCAAGCCCAGGGCAGTTTACCTAGATCAAATTATAACCAGCATATGTTTTATGGACATGTCGAATCACCAGTGTCCGCGCATGCACAGTCACAACCGATTTCTTTCAAGAAAGTTCCAGATGCACAACAGTCTCAAATGAGAATTAATTACAAAGTTCCACAAGTACCACCTGGTAGTTCGCCCTATTATCCATCACCTGTGCAGGCTCCGTCTACGCTAACAACTAAAGCTGCACCAGCAGCTTCCATGCCGGCTCCACCACAACAGCCTCCTCAGCCGCCACAAGTTTCACAACAACGACCCAGGCCAGCCCCTTCACAGCAGCCACAAGCTTTTGCCAAGGCACAACCTTCAAAACAGCCTACGGAACCTGCGAGACAACTAAAGACGGCTCAGGAAGAAATGGCACCCCCAGAGAACCCCCCTCCTATCCCACCACACCCAAGGACGTGGCAGGATTACACCGTGTCGGAGAATCCCGAAACGAAACAAAAACTGAATCGTAGAGAGGAAAAGACTGTTCCGTTCATGAAGCAACGATCGAGAACAGAATCGCCACTGTTGGAAAAAACGGCAAGTAAGAATCTGGATTTGACTTACAACGAGATGGATTTGGGGTCAGACGAGCCCAAAAAGTCCTCACAGGCTAGACGTGAAGCGTTCGCCTCCACACAAAGTGATATGGCCTCCAGCGAAAGTATTGAAATCGACTTGGACGATGCTAAACGTGCGAAGAAACGAAGTCCGCCTGCGAGTAATGACAAGCTAGTCCAACCGGAGAAGCCATTTCGCCACTTAAATTCCAGTTCGAGCAGTTTGCGTCGATCGCTTGATCTCAAGTACCAAGAAGTGCACTTCTCCTCACCAGATCTGGCAAAACAAGCAAAGGAGACGAAGAGATCAGACGCCAACGAGCAGAGCGGCAGACGCGGGCATACCGGCAGTCATGCCGACGGCAACCGCAGACACAGCAACAATAACGGCACCAATGCCAATTCCCCACCAAAGAACGACATGGAGAGGTACAAGAACTCGCGCAAAAACAACAGCAACAGCAGTATCAACGTTAGCGCCACTGCAGGGAGTGACATGAGAAAGTCTTTCGCCAAGGCCCGTCAGTCGTTGGATCTCGAGAAGATCCGTCGCGAGGCTGTCAAGGGGGAAGCCATGATCTCGGGCAAGAGAAGGTCTCTATTCTCCGTTTTTAGAGGTGACAAGAAATAATTTGTGTAATGCAAAAGCGAACGTTAAGGAACTTTCCTGATGAAGTTTGCCCGTTTAGGGATTTACGCTGCAGATAGATTTGCGCCTACCCCTCCCCGCTGCCCTACTGGACTTGGCAGCATCTCCGCTGAAGTTATTTACAGCACTATCCTTTGTCTTGGCGTTTTGTTTTTTTCTTGGCATCGACTAAAATAAAACACTTTTTTTTTCCCTTCTGAGAATCGTCGATAGAAAGCACTTCACGCTTTTCACCGGTTGTGAGGGTAGCAGTGATAGAATCAATCCGCGTGGCCATCGTCCTACTATCTTTGTGAATATCCTTCTTACGTAGTGACAGAGACAAATAAAAAAATAGAAATAAGAAATCAGAAAGTTGAGACATTTACGCTCTATTTTCTCACCAAGATTGGTGAAAGTAGCCTTGTGGCAGATGCCTGAAACTTGCTTCCAGAAAGGAGTGAAAAACAAAAGGTACGCAAAAAAAAAAAAAAAAATGTGGCCGAAATCGCATTTTCAACCGATATGCCCTCTGTTTTGCCTTTCTTGTTCTAATTCGGCTAGCCTTACACGCAGATACAGCTATTTCTTTGTTGGTAGGTACCACGAAAGAGAAAAATAAAAAAAAAAAAAAAAAAAAAAAAAAAAAAGATCAGCGTAGGCCATTCTAGCCACGCGTGCAAATTGTCCTCACAAAATCGATGAGTATCGCATTGTAGGAAAAAGACGTGAACGAAAAAAAAAAAAAAAATAAAATAAAAAAAGCAGTTACATGTATATATTTGCATAGCTATATAGACGCGTAGTTAATAGTCGGAGAATGCAGTCGCAGAGATTCCATTCCCCCTAGCGTCCTTCTGCAGCTTGTTTTGTTTGATTCGCTCGAGTTTTTGCTGTGTCGCTTGCTCCGAGCAAATTGAAAATTGAATCACGTCCATTTTTAAAAGTACAAATACTCGTTCTTGACAAACCTGTTTCAACGCGTGGTGGAAATCCCCTTTGTTACGTCTTCTCCACCGTTTGCTTTGCCAAGATGAAGATGAACCCAAGTAGCTCATTATACTATGTCGAAACCGATGCCCAGCGCTGCCGCAGGCTACACTACCACCGGAACTCGGTAGCTGAGTTCTTCCGCAAGACGTTTTGGGTCTACTACATCCACCTGCCCTTCTATGGGCTGACGAACGGCGATGCGTTTTGCCTGCACACATTTTTCCTCACGCTTATGTCGCTGGGTCTGTTCGGAGTGGTCAAATACTGCTTGTTGGTTTGAAGAATACGTGGCCTGCCTCTGTAGCGTTGGGGTGCTGACGACTGCTGGTGCCACGTTAGCCACCACAATGGCAGTACAGGGGCCAAGTCGCGTTACTTGCGGTCAGGGCGGTGTGTTTCAAGGCTACAAGTACGATTTACGGGCCTGAAGCGGTGTGCAGGACTGCTTGCAGGAAGCTGAACGGGCTCTTTTCCTCCTTGTCAGCTGCCTGTCTCCTTTGCATTGTGGATTCTTCGCATTGTGACCCGTTGCCATGGCTCACCTGCTGGGGTGGGCTCTTGGGCATTGGTCACATGAACACGGCCACTCCTGTTGAAACCTAGCATTGGTTCAACAAAAGGGGGGAGGAAAACTTTAGTTGCCGGCTATGACGCTGCCACTCAAGGCCTTACAAAGGACTGACGGCTGCTCTTTCGCTAGAGTCTAAAACGTTAAATGAGTGCATTCGAACGTGATATGCCCAGCCGGGCAGCTCTACCGCAGCTCTCCTGATGGGATCTAGCTCTTCGCTTGTCGCAGTGGTTACCGGACGGAGTTTTAACGAGAAATTACTGCCAGTTGATTTCAACTTGGTGCTTTTTTTTACGTCAAATCGGATTAGTTATTCAAATGAAATATATATAGTCAAGAAACGTTTTAAGCAATCAAGGCTTATGAATGCTCATTTGGTCTGAGCATGAAAAAAAAATCATGAATTATGCGTTTATCAACTTGGAATCGGGAAAATAGCCAGAAAGAAAGGAAAATAAAAATAAAAGGACGGAAATAAGAACAAAACCCTTTATTCTAGTACGGGCAACTGCTTGACTGATGTATTAGCAGATTAATATAACGTTTTCGACTCCATCCTTTTTTTTTTTTTTTTTTTCCTCGTCTAAATTACTGTAGGTTGCGAAATAGCGCACACGGAATAGTGGTTCAAGTTCCGCTGCTCTTGACCTCGCCTATTCAATTAAGAGGCGTAGCTAATTCTACAAGCCTCATTATGTCTTGGAAATCGTCGTTCGCTGCGTTTCCTGCACTCGTCTTGTTCTTGCCGGATTTTTTTTTTTGCAAGGGGTTTTGTACGCAAATGGCTCACGGGTACTTTGCTCGACCAGGCTATGAAATATTTCATGCCGCGTCGCTTCGTCAGCCTGATACAAACTCTTGAAATCAAAATAAAAACGAAGACTTGACGAAGAACTTGCTGTTCCTGACGTTCACTCTACTCGGAATACTCTCTGCACATCAGGTGGCCGCTCGTTGTCGCTCCTGCAAGCTTCTCACCCTAGTCAACATACTCATTCGCTCCACATTATGTCACGCTGCACCATGAAATACGTCGAGACCGACGCTCAACGGTGCCAACGACTGCAGACCAAGACCAATTCGCTCGCTCAATTGATTAGAAAAACGTTTTGGACATACTACATTCATCTGCCCTTTTACGTGATCACCGAAGTCGACGCCTTTTGGCTACACATGTTCTGCCTCACGATTATGAGTTTGGGCGTGTTTGGCATCGTCAAGTACTGCTTCCTGCTCTAATGGTGCGCGGATACAGCAGGCCCGGTTTTGTACTGCGCCAAATTCGTGGCAAGAAGGAAGGTTCAAGTTAGGCGGCTAACTGTGTGAAGAGTTGCTTATAGGCGGAGACGATATGTCTAGTAATGGTGCTGCAAAGCAGCGTTTGCTGCACTTGCTGTTTCAAGGTTTGGTGATTGTTCAAGAGCGATCGATCGAATACATGTGACGAGCTCGATAGCTGGCAAAGTCGTGTTGCGATGGCACGAGTCCATGCCCAACGGTGAGTACCCTTCTTCATCGCCCCTTAGTTGCGCCCAATGGTTGCGCGCCAGATCGAGCAAAGGGTCTTGGAATCGATCGATTCGGGCCCCCCACTCCCTCTCCCCTATGTTATCCAGTCAGCAGACGTAAATGGCACCATATGCCGCGAACGAAGGGAAGCCCAAGGGCGGAAGCCCTCTGGACGACTGCTCCTCTTCCAATGCTATTAAAGTGAGAACTAGGTTTACTAGACATTGTGCTCCGCGGCGGTGGCTCTGGTCCTACGAAAAGATTGGGCTATTGGCTATCCCATCCAAGGTTTTACTTATAGCTTATTTCTTTAATTTGCCAGTTACGGTTGTGTTGAGCATCTATGATGATGTCCACCCTGACGAGATTCTCACTGTCTTGTTTTGGCATTCTCGTGGTGTTTGACAGCAGCGCATATATAAGGATGAAGACGTTTGCTATGAAGGCATGCGTTTGAAAATTGGAAGGCCCAAGCCCGGGGGAAACTCTGATAAACTTGCGATGACGATTGCATGTGGTTTTCAAAACGTGAATCTTGACGACCTATTCAAGAGTGCGCATTTCGGAAAGTATTTATTCTTGGGAGCCCGGCCAAACAAATTGCTGCGTATCATATTTGCATTTGCACTTTAAATTTATTCGTATTGATTTTCTTTTTTTTTTCACATCAAGAAGTAACGTTAAACATGGGGGGCCAAGGTTATATGGTCTTTGTTATCTGGCTTGGCCCATTGGGCTAGAAAATACAAGATATGATCCCTTGTACAATGAGAATAATACCCAGGCTTACCCCAGAGCAGGAGCGCATCTCGTCTTGTTATCTAGTTCAGCCAGTGTTTCGTCGTTAAATGCTCTTCTTGCGTAGCTTCAGTTGATGAATCCGCTCGTGGTGTGACATCTCTTCCAAGAGCGGCGCCGCCTCGCGAGGTCTGCAGAAACCCAGGGGATAGGGTAATGGTGCTGATCTTCACACCACAGAGCGGTTTAGCCTTGTGCAGCGTTTTTTGAGAGCATCACGGGCAGGTAGTCGTTTCACTTCTAAACGCAATCGTCCTCCCTTCAAAAGCGAGCCCACGTCTGACGATCATTTTTACAAAGCCGGTGACATCTCGTCAGCACGCTTCTCGACGACCCTATGGCATGTCTACGCTGAGCCATCACGCTTCTACGAACGGCTACTAAAACTGCCACGACCGATATCGAGGCGTATTGCGTGCCTATAGATTGCGCCCGCTTGTACACCTGAGAGATGCAATACCTCGCGCCGTGCCGTCTAAATCATGGGAATACTCACAACAGCTAATATTCACTTCACGAGCACAAAACACAATTACACATACGCGTAAACACACACACACACACATACGCAGATAACGCCTGCATATAAACACATGCGCAATTCAATGGTATACGTCGAGACCGACGGCCAGCGTCGGCGCCGCACCTCTCCGTCAAGTAAGCCGTCACGTAGCAGCCATCTGCGCAGGACGTTTTGGAGCTACTACATCCACCTCCCCTACTATCTCCTGTCGCCCCTAGAGTCGCTGTGGCTACACGCGTTCTGCCTGGCGGTGGCGAGCCTAGGCCTCTATGCTATTGTCAAATACTGTTCTCCGCTGTAAGAAAACGTCACAAATACTACGTAAAGCACCGAACTACTAACTACATACTAAAAAAAAAAAAAAAAGATTAAAAAAAAAAAATAAAAAAAAAAGATTAAAACACATTTTTTTTTTTTATTCCCCTGTCTTTGATCAGCCAAAAAACCATTCATTCAATTAATCAATCATAAAAGCAAAAAGAAAAAAAAAATATAATCAATCAACTTTGTGAGTCTTGGGATCGATCTCGGCGTTGGCAGTAGCCATGGCCCTTGCCTTGGTGATGTCCGGGTTGGGCCTCTTGACCCTGTTGTAGAAAGTGAGGTCGGACCTGAACACAAAGTCCCAAATGGCCTTCACCCACGACGTGTGTCTAGGCAGTGGCAAGTAGAACTCTGGGGCTATACGGTGGAGCTCCCACACACGGGTCCAAGGGATGAAGGGGAAGTCGTGGTGCTCGTTATGCAGGCCGGCGTTCCAGACAAAGATGTTGAGAATGCCGTAGTAGGAGAAGGTCTCGAGAGCGTACTCGCGCTTGAACTGCACCTCTGGACGCTCCTTCTCGATCTCGGCGCACTGGGTGGGGGTGAGCAGCTGCTCGAGGCCCTCGGTGCCCTTGTAGGCCAGTTTGGCGCCCTCGATGGCCTCCTCGAGGTCGAAGAGGTAGTGTTCGGCGATGAAGTGGCCCGAGAGCGGGTGCGCGGAGCCGGCCAGGAAACTGGAGAGCCCCAGGTAGACAAAGGAGCGGAAGCCAACGTACTTGATCCACAACACGTCGAAGGCGATCTGGTACACGATGTTGAGGACGTGGAAGCGGCTCAGATGGAGTGTGACCATGCAGGCGGGCCGTATGGCGTAGAAGATGATCTGGAAGAGCACGTAGATGCCCTTGCCGAAGCGGGAGGTGAAGAACTGCGCTTCGAACTTGGTGGGGATGTCGGTGTCGTAGAGCTCGTCACCGAGGAACTTGTGATGCAGCTGGTGGTATGGGCCAAAGTCGGAGGCGTAGGGTATGGGCACGGGCGTGTTGACAAAGATGGCAAAGAGCTTGTTGTGGAGCGGCTTCTTGAACGCGAGGTTGTGCGAGATCTCGTGCACGGCAAGGAACATGTTGTCGGTGCAGGTGGCGCCCACGACGTAGGCCACGAGCAGCATCAGGCTCCAGTGGCCGCGGTTGCGGAAGTAGTACGCGAGCGAGAGCTGCAGCGCCATCACCGCGGTCACGAGGTACTTGGTGAGCGGCTCGTGGCCCATGAGCTTCTTGACCTCTGGGTGCGCCTTGAGGATCGCCTTGCGGCGGATGGCGTGGGGCTCCTTGGAGGACACCCAGTAGTAGTTGTGCAGAGTGTCGACGGGGGCGCCTGCTTCGGGGGGTTCCACCTCCCCGGTGGATATCTCTAGACCCTTGTGTGTGATGGTAGCCATGGGGGCGGGCGATGTGTGTGTGCGGTTTTCTTGTCTGGTTCGCTGGTGCACAGTCCAAAACAGCAGCAAGAAGAGAGACCTGTACAAACGCAGAGAGGGAGCGAGATGAGATGAGATGAGATGGCCAAACACCTATATATGATGACGGTGTGTATCGAAGAGGCGAGAAAAGCAAAGGCCGCACTGGCGCCGAGCGCATGACAAACTTTTCTTGGCAGCGCGTTTGAGGGATTAACGGGGCCCGCTCGCTCGCCCGCTCGCTCGCTGAGTGCAAAACAAGAGAAACCACCACCACCAACTGTCGGTGCGCCAACGCCGGTGCGCCAGCGCCGGTGCGAGAGCGAGAGCGTATCGGCACGTAGTAGTATGCGTCTGCATCGCGTGTGTGCATGTCTGGTCGCCCGCCACTGGGGCGAGTACTCCTTCGGGCGTGCCCGCTGCTACGCTTCGGTGCATGCGCGCCCGCAAGTGCGCGATGGGCCCACTCGTACAAGCGCACACGCCTGAACGAGCGAGCGAGAACGAGCGGGAACGAGCGGGAACGAGCGAGCGAGCGCCGGCGTGTGCGCTTGTTATACGAAGCGCCGCTCGTATACGGACAATGTGTCTCGTACACGGCACTGGCCCGGGTCACGCGCGGCGGACGAAAAGCGCGTCGCGTGTTGCGTTGCGAGGGTAACGCCGTGTGCGCGTGCAGTCAGTCGCTCGTTTGGCGCTGCGGAACGGAACGCACCCCCCCGGCTCTCAGGGACCGCCCGCGGTCGGGTGAGTGTGTGTGGGGGACTGCACGGTGAGGGAAAAACACCAACGGCGGCGGCAGCGGTACGAGAGTGGGTGCGAGAGCGAGCGGGTGCGAGAGCGAGCGGGTGCGAGCGAGCGTGAGTGAGTGAGCTTGACTGAGCTTGAGTGAGCTTGAGCGAGCGGGATTTCGCTGCACACTGCTTGCCGTTGCAGGAGGGCGCGCGCGCGCTAGGCGTTGCGTGCTTCAGGCGGCTGGGCGCTGACGCGTGCGTACCCCGCGGTTGCCGCCGAGTACAAGCGCGTGGGAAAGACGTTTCTTTGAGCTGCGGTTCGCCTGTGGCGAGCGCGGCCGCCGCGCGGCTGCGTCTCTGGTTGCGCCATGTCTGATTTACCAGCTGATAGCGTGGGCTTATTCAGTTGGTCGAGCGAGATGATTTCGGATCCTCGGTATGTTCTCTCCGCCAAACGGAAATGATCTATTCTATTATGTTCTATTATATTCTGTCATATTCTATTCTACCCCAAGCGGGTTCAAGTCAATTCTCGATACCACCGTAGCCGCTATCAGCGCTTTGTGTGCCGCCCATGTCCGTGGCGCAGCGGGCAGCGCAGCGAGAAGGTGGGTGGAGGGAGCTGGGTGGAGGGAGCTGGGTGGAGGGAGCTGACAGAACAGTGATAGAGGTTGCATGCGCTCAAAGATTCTTTACGCTTCCAAACAATTTGATAGCCTCATTTAGTGCCTCTTTCGCGTTCCCCCTTTTCCATTTTCTTTTTAGCTGATCCGGTTGCCGTCTCTGAACTGCTGTCTTCTCAGTAGTCGGCGGCGAGTTACAATGCCAAAAGTCCCGAGAGGGCCACGCTATTCGATGTAAAGAAAGAACCATTGGCGCGCGACTCAAAGGTACTTGAGACAACAAAAGTCCCGAGAGGGCCCGCGCTATTCGATGCGGCTACCGAGACGCAGGGGGGAATGCGAACACGCGATGTGGGCAGAGTTCTGATGGCGAGATAATTATTGCATTTCATAATTTTCTGAAAGGCTCTCTCGGTAAATTCCTTTCACCAAGTTTTCCTCAGGTTCATCTGGAATGGCAATATTTTCTAATGGATTGGAATTCATGATTAGTAAATCCGCTATAATCCCTTGCTTCACCTGGCCAATCTTTTCGCGCAAGCATATATATACAACACCTTTGCTTTGAGCCATCTTGTGTGCTTCAATTCCTTGGCCAAGAATTTCGGCGTTTTTCATCCCAACTCTTTGCCATCAACTCAGCAGTCTTCTCATCTGACAAGCTACCATGTCCATCACCCAAGACACCGAGTTTGATATGGGTTTGCATAGCTTCAGATGTACATGCGTGGGCCGTGCGGTAAGTATGCTTGGTTGCTGCGATATTCACTAAAGCGCTTATCTCACCTGGACAGACTGAAAGGAGCTCCCATTACATTTTTATTGGTTCGATAGAATACTAAGGCCTCTGCTGCATTTATCGGTAAAAAGCTGATATTTTTGCCACATTATAATTATACAACACCGCCCTCCCCTCCTTTGGAAAGATATATCTTTTGATGGGAAAAAACGCAGGCAAAATAGGGTCCCCGCTGATAAAACCCAGCATTGATTGAATAACGACTCGAATTATCAGGAATTATGTTTCAGCGCGTCACTGGACCTCGTCCGACGGCGACTACATAAACCTCGGCGGCAAGAACGGCCGTGCCACTTTGCAAGAGAGTTTTTACAACACAGTCGTACTATGAACGAGCCCTAGGAGCGACAGTGGGCACGGAAGCACCCGCGTATTGTAGTAGCAATGCGTTTCCACCGCTTGATTGCTTGCCGCGCCAGGTCTCGAGACAGCGTTCCTCGGAGTGGTGTCCGATTAAGCTTTGTCACGACCCAAAGAGCACGAGATGGACATCCAAAGCACACTAAAGCGTCCAGAAGGCATGGGAGAAATTGCAGCCACCGTCGAAAAAAACATATATAGCGGCTATCGAGACGCAGGGGAATGCGAGAATATATGATAAAAAGTTTCCTTGTCGGTTTCTCAGTCTCCCTCACTAACAGTGCGATTCTTTAACCATAAAGACTAGTTTCCAATAAAAATTTATTGGCGCACAGTTACTATAGATTTTTATCAGGAAACACAGTAGCTCACAGTTGTCAGTTATGTAGAAGGATGCCAAAGAAATTTGTTGGCTTACAGTTACTCGACCAAATATTCGCTAGACCATCAATTTATATCAAGAAATTTATAAGCTTACAGTTAGTAATTAAAACGGACAAGAAGTATGCTCGATAGCGGGCCATGCATTTGTAAAGCAAGACGCAACGTTGCAAGAGATATTTTTATCCGGGCTTTACATGAAGCAAAGCGCAGTAGTGGACGCCCAAAGAAGTGTTCGCTCACATTTCTATCGCAGCCTCGAGGGATCAATTCGGAACCAACTCCCGGGGGTACCCACCCGATCGCCTCGATACGACGCAACGTTATCTGCCCTCTGCTGGCGCAGCGCACGTCTCAGCGTTCTTGCAAAGAAATTGCTTACCCGGCCCAGAAGTCCTCGCCTTGACCCGTCCAAAATGTTCATCGATTGTTGTAATGAAAAAAAAAAAAAGTTTCAACACTGGCGTTAAAACCTCATCTCGTCCCGTCTCATTTCAAGGGATCCGAGGTGTGATCAAGATAAAAAAAGAGAGAGACGCAAAATAAAAAAATCCCCCCCGTCATAAGAGGATGCTTAGGTCATTGGTCAAACAGTCCATCGCTAGACGCAACTTGGTCGAATCCAAAATAGCTTCCCAAATGACACCAAGTAAACCTGTCCTCTTCCACGTCCAAGACACCGCGCGTGTGGTCACACTGAACAGACCCCGCAAGCTCAATGCCCTCAACACTGAAATGAGCAGCATGATATTTGACACATTGAAGGAGTACGCCAAGAGTGAGAGCGCCCAGTTGGTAGTGGTCAAGTCCAGCAACCAGCCCAGGTCGTTATGCGCCGGGGGAGACGTAGCCGCGGTTGCTCAGGCCAACTTGGCAGGCCATCCCGAATCGTCACTCAAGTTCTTTCAGGCAGAGTATTCGCTCAACTTCCAGATGGCGACGTACAGCAAGCCTATTGTGGCTTTTATGGATGGCATCACCATGGGAGGCGGCGTCGGTGTCGCTGTGCACAACGTGTTCCGTGTCGCGACCGAAAACACCAAATTGGCCATGCCAGAGATGGATATCGGGTTCTTTCCGGACGTGGCTAGCACTTTTGCACTGCCACGACTCATCACCCTTGCCAACAACCATTCCCAGATGGCTCTCTATCTGGTTTTGACCGGAGAAGTGCTCACTGGTGAGGAAGCTTATTTGCTCGGTATTGCGTCCCACTACGTCCCGCACAGCAACTTGGACGATCTACAGACGAGATTGGGTGAGTTGGTTGCCCCCAACGGTAGGTTTGGTGACAAGGCGTTCTATGACATCGTGAGTGAGGCTATCGAAGAGTTTTCAACGCCTCTGCCCTCCGCTGCCAAGCTCAGATACACTGTGGACCAGTTACACGTAATCGAATCGTGCTTTGATGCTAGTAGCTTGACATCCATACAGGCCTTGCTGCAAAACTTGGACCATGTCGCCATTGACCAGAGTGTCAGCGAAGATGCTCGCCAATTCGCTATTGCGAATAAGGAACGGTTGCTCGCCAAATCGCCCACTTCTATGCAAGTAGCTCTCAGACTGATTCAAGAGAACGGTAGAGACAATTTGGAAAGCGCTGTGAAAAGAGACTTATACACTGCGGCTAACTTCTCCCTAGCCGGGCAAGAAGGTTCTAATTCCCCAGTCGAATTCTCCCAAGCAGTCGCTCATAAGTTGATCGAGAAACAAAAGACACCTTATCCCTGGAGGTACCAATTGGAGGATTTGTCGGCCTCGCAACTCACCTCCTTATTATCCCCAAAGCCCTCCGTACCTATCTCACTCCTCAGAAACACTACGAACATCACTTTTAAGCAATACCCCCATCATCACAGGTACCAACTGCCTAGTGAGCAGGAAGTCTTACAGTATGCTGTGGGAAACAAAAACGTAGAGGATCACCCTCCTAGGACAAGGCGCCAAGTTGTGGAGTATTTCACAAATTCCCACGGTCCATCCAAGGGTAAGGTAGGCACAGACATCTTAGTCAACTTGATCCTTGCCAAAAATTGCAAGGAAGATCAGGCGACGGGAAATCTGGCACGTAAGTAGTAGTGTGATACATGTAAATAGAATAAATTACCCGTTCTCTTGAATAATGTTTCGTTCAGATCATAATTAGGTTTCCGCGGTGCTGTTCGGTGCGATGCGATGTGCATGCGATGCGATGCGATGTGTGATCTTAATCCTTAACAAACTTCTCGCCACTTCACTACCATCAGAGAAAAAGTCCGATTGCAAACGATAGTTAGCATGTTGGAAAACGTCTCAATCCCTGCAGTTATTGCCAAAGAAGAGTGCATCTATTGCTATCAGTCGCCTTACAATGATGAGCTTCACGGAAAGCCCCCTCATCATTCGCTCAATGTGTGTCTGTCGTGTTTCCAGGCCGTTTGCGGTAGGCATATAGGATTTCACTATCAAGTTGCGATGAACTCAACTGCCTCGAAACATATCAACTACTTAAGGGTTGCCAAAGTCAAGAGACCGGAGAGCCAAGACGAAGAGAATAAAAGAAATAAAAAAATCAAATTGCATGTAGTGGAGAAGTCTGAAGACGAAATTTACGAAACTATATGGGCTTTAGGAAAACTAGAAGATAACTCATTGACATTTCATGAGGTCTATACTAGTAACGATGCCAATTTGCCAGAACTTCTTGTCACGAAGGTGAATCAGATCCTAAGATCCAAATCTCAAGAGATGGTGGACCAAACCGCATCTTGGGAATTGACCATACGACCCTGTCCTCACGTACATGACTTTGAAGCTCCTGCAACGCCGGAAAACTCATCTGCTGATTGCTGTACAGAATGCAGGCTTCCCGAGAATCTATGGCTATGTTTGCATTGCGGTAACGTTGGCTGTGGTAGAAATCAAGTCGGTGTTGAGGGCCATTCACACGCGTTGAAGCATTTTGAAGCTAACCCAACCCATTCTATTGCTGTCAAATTGGGATCCTTGAGCCAAAACACAAGTGATTTATACTGCTATTCGTGTGATGACGAGACCAAGTTCGACGATGAAGGTCCTTTCATTGCAGCCCTGAGGGTATATGGAATTATGCTGGAGGATAAAACGGCCAGCGAGAAGACCTTGGTAGAATTACAGGTGGAACAAAACATGAATTGGGATTTCCAAATGACCGATTCTGAAGGGAAAGATTTAATGAAATTACCAGCGGGACAAAAGTACGGGTGTGGGTTAATCAATCTTGGCAACTCATGTTACCTGAACAGTGTGCTACAGTGTCTTTTTAATGGCGGTGCTAAGCGTTGGTCATTGGAGGAACTGGGACAAGATTTCCCAGTTGACGTCGTTTATCCTGCCAACAACTTGAGATGCCAATTGATTAAACTAAATAACGCTATGCGGGTAGAGCCGCAATTGTATCCAAACGGAATCAGGCCTGCGAGCTTCAAGAAATGTGTGGGTCAGTCTCATGAAGAGTTTAGCAGCGGCAGGCAGCAAGACGCCATGGAGTTTCTGAGCTTTTTAGTGGATGCTTTGGATAAAAAACTGTTCAGAAACAGTAGTCCTAATGATTTGTTCAAATTTACTCTCCAAGACAAATTGCAGTGCAATCAATGCCACAAGGTCAAGTACACATACGATCCGGCTGAGGCTCTTCAATTACCTATGCCTCAAAACGATGAACCGCAAGATCTCGTCCAAGTAATGAATCAGTACTTTGCCGGGGAAGAAATAGAATTCAGATGCCCTAATTGCAAAGTACCTGTGACTGCTTCTAAGAAGCCAGCGCTAAAGACCTATCCTGATATTCTAGTCGTAAACCCAGCAAGGATTAGACCAGTCAATTGGGTACCAGTCAAAACGAGCAATGAATTGAGTTTGCCTGGCTTGGAAGACCCGCAAGATAAACTGAATATTTCTCAGTTTGGTTCCACTGAGCCAAATGCCCAATCAGAGCAACTGTTGCCCGACGATGAGGCGGAAACAGAATTTGTTCCCAACGCTGCCTGTTCATCTCAGTTGGCTGAAATGGGTTTTCAACCCAATGCTATAGCTAGAGCACTATTTGCTACAGGCAATGCAGACACTGAAACAGCTATGAACTGGTTGTTTCAACATGTCGAGGATCTTGACTTAAACGAGCCATTTATACCACCCAAAGATTCAAGATTGGGAGATGCGGCGCAAGTTAATCCCGAGGATTTAGCTAATATGGCCGCTATGGGGCTAGATCAGAAACTATGTCAAAAGTCACTTGTCCTCAACAAAGGAGATGTCAATAGAAGTGTCGAATGGGTATTCAACAACTTGGACGATGATGGAGAATTGCCTGAGGAACCTCTGATCAAAGATGCAACGTCCTATGGACACGATACACCCGCAGGTTATGAGTTGACGGGAATTGTATGTCACAAAGGCAATTCAGTGCACTCTGGGCACTATGTGGCATTTATAAGACAAGTTGTTGACGGTGGAAAGAAGTGGGTCCTATACAACGATGAAAAAATTGTTGTGGCAGTCCCTCAAAATTTCGAAGAGATGAAAAAGAATGGTTATATCTATTTTTACTCGAGAGTTTAAGGTCTTCTAGAATGTATAGTTAGCTTTCTCGACCTTTTTTTTTTTCGTTTTCTTACAAATTATCACTACTTCAT
This sequence comes from Zygosaccharomyces bisporus, assembly GCA_003707595.2. Classification (NCBI taxonomy): domain Eukaryota; kingdom Fungi; phylum Ascomycota; class Saccharomycetes; order Saccharomycetales; family Saccharomycetaceae; genus Zygosaccharomyces; species Zygosaccharomyces bisporus. Next base: position 154,305 of record PPKA02000011.1, read on the forward strand.
TTTTAGTTTTTTCTGACGCTGTCATAGCGGCCGGGAAAGAATTATAAGGGACATTGTTTCGAGTTTCAAAACTTGATAAGCTGTCTCTCACTTTTCAAACACTGAATAAGAAGGTCAGCATGAACTACATGAATTATGGGTACGACCCGCATCAAGCTCTTGAATCAACATTCTCTAACATGAGACTGGAGCAATCGCATATGATGTTTGATGCCATGAGCAGAGAGGGAAGCAGGCTTCCCTCAGTGAATTCCTCTCAACAGCCTCCATTAAGTGCCGATCCCCAGCCAGCACACCCCTCATCTACTCCGTTATCAAGTAAATCATCGAACTATATCGTTTCTCCTACGACTAACAAAAGACAGGGTACATCTGGTTCTTTAGCCGCCGGTGGCAAAAAACTTGGTGCCTTGGCAAATCCTAGGAGTGGCATCTGGGGTCAAAGTACTCTAGAAAGGAACAATAACAGTAAGGACATGAGCGTCGATGCTAATAGCAATATTCATGGCTGTAGTAGTGCGAACAATTTTGGGGATATTAGCACTTCTACTGCGGGGACAATTTCAGCTTCAAGGAACTTGATGGACTTTACGACACAGGCCAACAGCAGTAGTTTTGATACGACTTTTGGATCTCTTGCCAATAGTACTATGGATGCGCGAAGTGGCGACAAAGCAGAGGCAACAGAATTGGAATCGTTAAAATTGAAATTGCAGTATAAAGAGACCCAAAATGAGAGTTTGGAAAATGAGGTCCAGCTGCTGAAGAGCATTTTTAATCAGGGTTTGGATTACAAACAGGCTGAGTTTAGATATGAAAAGCAAAACTCGCATGTGCCACCGTTGTCCTTGGAAGTGCCAAATAATTTAGAGAACATGTTTAAAAGCATGTCTAAATCACTGGAAAAAAAAAATGAGGAATTGAGAACCGCCAACGAAGCGTTGGAAAGCTTGTTAACAGCCCTGGCCTTAAATCCCACGAACTCGATGACAAAGTTTGGCAGATACGACCCTGAAGCGTTAGCTCACAAGATGGTTGTAAGGCTAGAGACTTTAACTAAGGAGAATCAAGAAATGGCCAAGATGCTTGCCTACGGTAGGTCAAAAGAGACTCAAATTGAGTTACAGTTGATGAAAAGGGAAAACGAGGAATTGAGGGCAAAGATAATGGAACTGCAGCAGCAAACTGTAAATCAAACATCCCCCAAATAAAAATGAACAACATGGTATTCCACATCTAGCACCAAATTTTTTTTTTACTTTGATCTCTTCACTTGCATATCACATTTTAACATTTTGCTAATATCAGTAAACTTTCGATTTAAAACATATAGACGGAGGTTTTTTTTTCCCCTTGTATTTCTACAATAAATACATGACATTATTCTACTTTCTCGAGACAGCTCTTCTGTTTCTAACACCTTCAGCCAACAACTCCAAAACTTCCTCTGTAGTTTCCCAGCTGATACAGCCATCGGTGATGGAGCAACCGTATTTCAAACCCTCACGACCACCTTCCGGTGGGATATCTTGCCTGCCCTCCACCAGATTGGACTCAATCATCACACCACACAAGGTGTTTTCACCAGCATTCAATTGATCATAGATACACCTGGCCACTTTAGGTTGATTTCTAAAGTCTTTGCTACTGTTACCGTGAGAACAGTCAATCATGATTCTTCTCTGGGTCTCTTCCTCGTCAACAAGTTTGGCCTTCTTCAATTGAGCCTTAACATCTTTAACACTTTCAGCGTCGAAATTGGTACCGTTCTTACCACCTCTCAATATAATAAAAGTGTCCTTGTTACCTTCGGTTCCCACGATAGCTGTCACGCCCGGTTTAGTGACTGATAAGAAATAATGCTCGTGAGCAGCAGATCTCATGGCATCCATTGCCACTTGCAAGCCGCCGTCTGTACCATTCTTGAAACCGATAGGGAAGGATAACCCAGATGCTAATTCTCTATGCAGTTGGGACTCGGTGGTCCTGGCACCGATGGCGCCCAATGAGAAGCAGTCGCTCAGAAACTGAGGAGAAATAGTGTCTAGCATTTCACCAGCGATAGGCAACTTTTCTACCAACTTAGTGAACATATCTCTAGAGATTCTCAAGCCTTTGTTAATTTGGAAAGAGTTGTTGATATCAGGGTCGTTAATTAGCCCTTTCCACCCAACAGTAGTTCTGGGCTTTTCCAAATAAGCTCTCATAATGATCAAAAGATCCTTCGACAACTTGTGAGAAACTTTAGCCAGCCTATCGGCGTATTCGAAGGCGGCTTTTGGATCGTGGATCGAGCAGGGACCAATTACAATGACTAAACGGTCATCTCTGCCGGCGAGGATGTCGCACACTTGCTCTCTGGCATCCACAATGATTTTGTGACCTTTTTCAGAGATTGGCAACTCATGCTGAAGCAGATCAGGTGGTGTTAACGGATCGTAGCCTTTTATTCTCCAGTCTTCTAGGCGGCTTCTGTCGCCGACGTGATCGTTTTTAATGAACATCTAGAATACAGATAACTTCCTTTGTAGATTTATCCTTCCAAATCTGAGTAAAGTAGAGTGCAGGCTTAAGGAATGAAATTGCTTGAGGATATTTCCTAAGATCACTTATATGACTAGCTGAGCCCAATGACTCTTTTTCCGACTGAAATTTTTCATTTTATGTCGAAAAAGAAAACTTTTCAAGAAAAAAAAAAAAAAAAAAAAAAAAATTTTTCACAGTTGTAGGACATAACCGGGGTACAGTCCGGAATTGCAGAGAAAGCAGTTCAAAAAAGGTCCTACCCGGATTCGAACTGGGGTTGTTCGGATCAAAACCGAAAGTGATAACCACTACACTATAGGACCGTAAAAACCTGTATACTAGTCATAATAAGTTATCATTACGCTTACTATTTTTTAACAAGACCTGTCATGCAATGACAGATCATGTGATCAGAAGTCAATTAATTAAAATATGGTTTTGTGGCAGTTATGCCAATATACCAAAACTATTAATATATAAGGACATCATAGGTCCATCTAGATCCTAGCTATGTATTCACAAAAAGAGATCAAGCTATTTTAATTAGAGTTAATATACTTATCGATCCAAGGAACGTACTGATACATTCAGTCGTAATTGAACCGCAGTTCATTACAAGACCAAGATTACAAAAATTTCTTATTTAGTGTTACAGAGCAGGGTTAGTAGTGGTTTGATTCATCAAGCCCTTTCTGATATCCCTGGTCCCACTCCCACATAAACTCGCTATCGCCCTTTTGCTGAATATATTGCTGTCTGCGCTGTGATTTCCAAGAGCACCATCTACCCACTAGAGAATTGTTAAAATTCGCAAATGCCCTCATGTCAGCCACAGAGCTTTTAAGACCGTCCTCATATCTCCAGTGCTCCATGTGATCGCCGCCCTTATCGCTCCAGTATTCAGTGTGCTGCTGAATACATGCCTTGATCTCATTGTCGCCAATAATAGGGTGGGAACCGCTGGGTCTTTTGGGAATTGCAGATTCGTTAACCATAGGAATAAAGCCCCACTCACCACCATCACCGTGCTTAAATTGTAAAGTCCAGAAGAACCAACCCCATCCGCAAACGTTCGCGAACACAGAAGTTTCGGTAGTACCATACCTTTGGACCAGTTTTTGACGATCGCCTTGGGTCATGTTCCATGTATTCGTGTCCAGCACACAGGAGAATTCACCCACCATGTAGTCTGCCTGATCCTTGGGAAAATTCACAGTATTAGGAAGATCACCAGTAATCTCTTGCACAGACTTGGACTTGTCTTCATCCGAGAAACAGCGATATACATGAGAATCCACCACCACCGTGGTAGCTAAACCATGCTTCTGTACCCAGTCTGCCCACTGTTGAGGCCACCAGCCATCTGATATGACGACTGGTATACTGCTATCAACGTTTTGAATCGCCTTGATGGCTTTGTAATAGTAATTTTTCTGGCCGGTGGCCTTGTTGTCAAAGGCAGCCTCGTTAACAATTTGCAGGCCGATAACATTTTCGTTGTTTATACAGATGTCTCTGACGATGAAGGGCAGAATTTCGTTGACCACTTGATTGACATATGCGCTGTTCTTGAAAAAAGTTGCTGAAGAAACTGTGCAACCACTGTGAGCGTCTGCATTGGCGCCCCCTGGCAAACCATGCAAATCTATCAAGACACCGATACCGTGACTACCAGCAGTAGCAATTATCTGCTTTAAAATGTCCCAAGCTTTTGCATTTTTATACACTGCCTTCAAAGGTGCATGGGGTAGCCCGTCCACGAATTGGCCATTACCTACATGCCAATAGCCAATGGGAATCCTCAAGGCAGTGACGCCAGCATCTTTCAAAAAGGACCAATTGATGGAATTCACATAAGATTGGTAGTGCTGGGCCAGTTTTTGGCTAGTGTCCGAAGCTGAGGAAGCTTTCAATTGACTTGACACTGCATCTAGTTCGCTACTACCGCCATGATCAAATAAGTCATCATATATCCAGTTTTCCAGCACAAATAGGGCTCCCAAATTGACACCATAATTGTAGCGGTAACGATAGATGTCCCTGTTTGAGATTTTAGAAGCTTCCGGAATCTTAGTTTGAATCGTATGGGGGTGCTTTGAATCAATAGCACTCTCAATCTTGTTCTTTAGCTTGTCAAACATCTTCAATCAACGATTGGTGTTCTGGAATGGCCATGGTAGTCGAAAAACGACCTCTTTTGGCCGAGAAAGAAGGGCTAGGTCGGCTTTATATAATTTAGAAGAAGCAAAAAGTTCATCGTGGCATAGCCAAAAATCGGGTACAATTGGTTTACGCGCAAAAAAGCTCTTGGTACTCCCCGACTTAATTGGGTAGCAATAATGAGCACCTGACCTCATTCATGCCGGTTCTGCTAGTGTTTTGATACAGAACGTTGGTGAGAAGACGCCAAACGCAAGAGAAGAATGTTAGAACAAGGGGGAGGCTTGTGGCACAAAACGACGGCGTATTTTTTAGAAATCAGTCAACCGTTCACATCTGGAAGGTTAGTTATGATATGGAAGCAGCAGCCTTTGATTGGTCCTCACAACCCTGTAGTCACTATGGTTGTATTTAATGTTTTAATTGCATCTCACTAAATGTTATAAGCAAGGCGCAACTGAAAAAAAGAATTAAATTGAAATAAATGAAATAAAATGAAATAAAGTAGAACATAGTAATAGTGGAATAAAGAATACAATTAATTGGGAATTGAACAAAAGTAGTAAAGAAAAAAAAAAAGATGGATTAAAGCTTGCAACAAAGTCGCCATTTAAAATTCTTATACGTCAGCTCTAGAGAGTGAAAAATATGGGCCCCTAACCACTTGTTACACTACTTTTTTGCGTGCTGGCATGAAAGACAGAGAGTAATAGATTGAAAGATTATTATTATGTACAGGTAACATAAATCTGTTCAAAAATGGTAGTTGTTTATCAAGGTTAGCCGTTTTAGTTTTTTACCTTTATGATTAGTTCCTTAAACTGGACTTTTTTTTTTTCTGAAATTGTTTAGTATCTGTGCTGTTGATCTAAAAGTTTATTGCCCAAAAAATGTCTAAACAGACGGCAATCAAATTGCTAACTTCAAGGAGGATTAATCTATACCGATTAAAGGGCTTCAAATCAAGAATATCCAACATTTAATGCATAAGCTATCCTCAATAAGTTTGAGCAATAGCACAAACGTCATGAAAATCTTCTGTAAGGAAAAAAAAAACCTTCAAATACTTCAAGGTTTTTTTAATGATTCAGAGACTTTTTTTTTTCAGGTAATAATATTGTAGGCCACCATACATTATGCTTTTACGTCGACAAAAAAGATAATGGAGGATGCGAGGTTCGAACTCGCGCGGACAACCGTCCAACAGATCTTAAGTCTGTCGCCTTAGACCACTCGGCCAACCCTCCATAGAAACTGTTATGGAAATATAAAGATCTTCTGCAAATACTTAAAAAGAACAATTTTTTTTGTAATGAACTACGGTTCAATTACGACTGAATGTATCAGTACGTTCCTTGGATCGATAAGTATATTAGTTCTATTTAGAATAGCTTTATCTCTTGCTGTGAATCCATAGCTAGGATCTAGATGGACCTATGATGTCCTTATATATTAATAGTTTTGATGTATTGGCATAACTGCCACAAAACCATATTTTAATTAATTGACGTCTGATCACATGATCTGTCATGCTGTTGCATGACATTTTTCGCATTGAAATTCTAATGATATTTCATAGCTTCATCGGCAAATCTAAGTAGACCTGTGGAAGAGTAATTGCGTTGTTTAAAGCAAAACTGGCGCTTCAGCATAATGGAGTTACCTTCCTTCTTATCTCAAAATCCACCCCCAGGGTATGTACCTGGTATAGGTCGTGGTGCTACAGGCTTCTCGACTAGAGGGGAGAAGAGCACCTCACTTAAAACACCTAAAAGATTCCAGGTTCCGACGACAAATGGCGATTTGGACGAAACTAGAACCAATACGTTAGAACTACAGGAGGAAAAAGAGGCCGAGAAGATCTATTCTGATCTGGATGCCAGACTCTCTGCGAGAAATAGTTCAAAGAAGCATGAAGAAAGAACGAACAACTCTATCCCACAACAATTTGCTGATTTGAAAAGATCACTTGCGACAGTTACGGAGGATCAGTGGTTGACTATTCCAAATGCCGGAGACTACACCAGAAAGCGTAAGAGAGAAAGATTGAATGAACAATTAAATCGTAAAACATACGCGGCTCCCGACACACTCTTGACACCTCACGTCAACCTTTCAAGACTTACTGAGGAAAGAGAAAAGATGTTGGAAAGACAGCTTGATGCTAACATTTTTGAACTCAACAATTCTGCCTCGTTGGCTGAGACCCAGAATTACTTGAACGAGTTAGAAATGAGTTCTGAGCTAGCGAAGAGCGACGAAGATCTAAAGAAAATGCGTACTGTCTTACAATCTTACAGAAACTCCGACGCCAAGAAACCAGAAGGATGGATTGCTTTAGCCAGGCTTGAAGAGAGAGCCCGAAACCTGAAAACGGCCAAGAACCTTATAGAGCAAGGGTGCTTGCATTGTCCCCGAAATGAGGATGTATGGTTAGAAAACATCAGATTACATGCAATAGATGCACATCATTGTAAAGTACTGGTTGCAGAAGGTATCAGGTTCAATGCTCAGTCTTTGCACTTGTGGTTGAAAGCGATAGACTTGGAAAATGAAGTTTTGAACAAGCATAGAGTAGTACGGCGTGCTCTTCAAGAGCTGCCGCTCTGCGAAGAGCTTTGGAAAAGGGCGGTCAAATACAGCTCCGAAAAGGAAGAGGTCGTGAAGATTCTGAAAAAGGCGGTGGAGCTCATACCTCAGAGTATAGATCTTTGCACGGCTTTAATACAATTGCAAGATTACACGGAAGCGAGAAAGACATTGGAGATCGCGAAGAAAACGATGCCTCTTGAGCTTAGAGTGTGTGTTTTAGCTGCCCAATTAGAAGAAAGCAAGGGAAAGGATGTCTCCGATGAGAAATTATTAAAACTACTCACAAACGACATCAAAGTTTTGCAGAAGAATGGAAGAAATTTATCATTACAGGCATTACTCGACGAGGCACATATTCTTTTAGCTGACAATGGTTCTCAGCGAACTGCACGATGCCTGGCACATGCGGCCTTGACGAAGTGCACCCTAGATCAAAATAGCTCTGAAATATTTCGTATTGTCACCAACCTACCAGATACAATAATCAAAATTATTGCTTTTAGGTTTTTGTTAAGATCAGACCCCACAAAGTTTAGCATTTGGGCATCCCTCAAGGCAACCTGTGAAAAGACGGGTAAAATGCATGAACTGTATTCTACCTTCGAGCATATACTATTTGATGGCGACCAGGATTACCACATATTAAAAAAACACCCTGTTTTGGCTCTTATGTTCTCCAAAGAAATATGGAAGTATGGGAAAGATGTTGCCAAATCATTAGACGTACTTGAGAAAACTTTAAAAATTGTACCGCACTCTTTAGATGTTTGGCTAGCTCAAATCAAGCTGTTATGCGTTTCTGCCCAATATGGCGCTGCTGAAATCACATTCGAAAAAGCACTGCGCACTTTAGAACCCCCCAATGTAAGTCACCTTGAAAGACTTTATTATAAATATGTCGATTTTTTGAGGTTCCAGCAACGTGATGAAGAAGCCATCAAAGTCCTCAAAGAAAGATGCTTAATTAAGTTTCCGGAGTGTTACAAGTTTTACCTTCAACTGGGCCAAATATACCACAATATGGGGCGAATAAATGACTGTCGAGAAAACTACAATACGGGTACTGAACGCTTACCCAACTGTGTTTTGCTGTGGGTCTCATTGTCGCGACTTGAAGAAATAGATTCGCATAGACCCACTAAGGCCCGGTCGGTGCTCGATATGGCATTGATAAAAAACCCAGAAAATGAATATTTATTCCTTGCTAAGGCTCAATTAGAATTTAGATTGGGAAATAGTGATCAAGCGAGGTTTATCATCCATCAGGCCTTACAGAAGCACCCTCGGAGTTCGTCACTGTGGGCCGAAAACATCCGCCTTCTACCGGTGAAAAGAGCTAATGTAAGGAAAACGATGTTCCAGGACGCATTGAAAAACACTGGGAACAGTTGTGAAATTTTACTCGAAATAGGTATTTCGTTTTTCAAAGAGTCACAGTACGAAGTTGCTCTTAAGTGGTTTGACAGGGCCTGCAAAAAGAATCCCTCTTACGGAGACTCTTGGGTATGGCTTGCTCGTTGCAACGAGAAATTAAACAATGACCTCACCCCAATAATAGAGCAAGTAAAGGAAAATGAACCAACACATGGTAGACTGTGGATCAAAGTGTCTAAGAATCCGAAGTCTCAGTATCAAAGCTCATCTCAGATATTGAACCTACTGCTACATTCCGAGAAATTGTGATGTAAGGTATTTTGCAATAGATATTTTTTTTGAACTTAAAAGGTTCTTTTTTGAGTATTCCAAGAAATGAAAAAATTTTCCAGAGGAATTTTCAAATTTCGTCTGGCGAATTTCCAATGGTTATTGAAGAGCTCGAGCCATAAGTCAGTTCCCGCGAGTCATCGAGGGGAACGAGTATTTGTAAATCGTGCATCATTTGGAATTCCTATCTAATCCTCTTTTCTCATGTTCGAGAAACCCGACTCAGGGAACAGGGCGATTGTAGAAGAAATCAAACCCCCATCTTCTTCCACAGCATCCACCTATTTGTCACCTGCATCATTAGACAGCGGCTTTGCGCTAGCAGGTTCTGCAAAATTTACGCCCGACCTTTTCTCAAAGGAGGGGACTTCTCCGGCCTTTATAGATAACATTGAGCATACGCCGACTGATAATAAGTTGATGACTACAAGTGAAGGTTTAAAAATTGATGATAATACACCTACCAGTAATACTGGGGAGCCGAAACCCACAGAAAAGGCTAATTTCTCTGTGACAGATCATAAGGGTAACATAGTAAAGAGAAAATATTCAAGAAATGGCTGCACAGAATGCAAGAGGAGGCGGATGAAATGCGATGAGACTAAACCCACATGCTGGCAATGTGCAAGGTTGAACCGTGAATGCGTTTATATTTTAAATGCCAAAAATAAAAAAAGGAAGCCGAGAGATCCCAATAGTATTAAATCAAAGCGCTCCTCTAGCATTATAAAGGAAGCAGACACAGTGTCTGTGGACAAACTAGACAAGAACCTCGAAAAGGACGTCATTGGAGACATGCAAATATTGGAGCTCCCGAATATGATTGCAGCAAGCAACATGGATGGATATGACGCAAATCTGCTAATTCAGAATTTGAACGATATAGTGAGCATGAAGCTGAATGATTCGTTCTCTCTCAACGAAGATTTGAAGGATTTTCCATTGCCGGATCTTGACATTCCCGAGTTGATGCCCCAATCTAAGGCTCCCATGAGTAGTGTGCCCATTTCTTTCCTAGTCAACAACGTAATAACGTTTAATACCAAGCTCAGCTCCTTCACTCTTGGTGGAGTCCACGATAAATATTTGGAGGTTTTCTTTTACGATTGCCTGGATTCCATCGCGCCTTTCTTTCAAAATCAGGGCAACCCTTTACGCGACATCATTTTGTCCTTCGCTAGAAATGAATCTTATTTGCTGTCTGCTACACTGGCGGTAGGTGCTTCAATAGCTCATAGAAACTCCAACAAATTGGAAGACGAAAAAAATTACTGCGCATATTTATCACATTGCCTGAGTCTTCTGAGCGAGCAGTTCCAAAATGAGTCCAACGTGGTTAACAAAATTGAACCAATTACTTTGACTGTCATTATGCTCGCGTGGGATTGCATTAATGCCATGAATTCGCAGTGGAGGTCACATTTAAAGGGTGTAACTGACCTTTTCAAGAAGATTAACTCGGGCAATTCTTCCAAAGTGATGAATGTAGCCAAGTGTTGGTTCAAGGTCATGGAGACATTTGCTAGTATCAGCACAGTATTAGGGGGATCCTTAACGGATGAACAAGATTTGGATCTCATTTTCAACCCTCTCGATTATCAATATGTGGATTCCTTGAAATTTTTGAATATAATGACCCCTTTGAACGAATTCAACCTCTTGCGCGGCCACAAGGAAGATTTTGACTTGGTCATCAAAGAAGTGATTAAGGCGTTGAATGCTATCAGGTTTGCGGGAAAGGAGAACTCTCAAAATGAAGAAGAAATTTTTCCGCCCAATCTAGATTATCTGCGATGGACACCTAATGCCGATGCTAGCGATACGCTTACATATCTCAAAACACAAAAAATTTTAGTGGAAATTGACAAGCAACTGGAATATGAGTTTATTGATAAATCTGGTATAATTCCTCCAGACAGTCGATCTCACCCTGACAATAGCCATATTGATGATAATGCTATCGATATAGTAATCTTGAAAAATGGCGAAAGAATCGCTATCAGCTGGTATGACATATCACATCAAACGCAGGTCCTTTCTGTATTACTGATAGTGTTACTCAAATTGCTGGGGATTCCGAAGGAATCGATAACCATCCAGCAGGTAGTCAAGAAAGTTATGTCCTTTTTCACATTCTTGGACAGCGACGAAGCTCCGAGAAATTCAAGGACTTGTTACAGCAATTTTGCCGTCTTGATAGCAGGACTTAATGCTATGGACGAAGAAACAAGGGATTTAGTCAGAGCCTATTATCGGTTGAATGGCGGGAGGCTCCGCAATTTAACTGAACATAACCTCAACAGGTTACAGAAAGTCTGGTACGGCAAGGACGGAGATTATAGATTAGCCGACGAGGACGTTTTGACGTGGTAAATAGTGTATTTTCAAATTTGTTTAATTAACAGTCATCAACCCCAATAGGGAGTCTACTACACTAGCGGCTATGATGGTAGTAATGTCACCATTGGTATCATAAGCGGGTGCCACTTCTACGACGTCTGCGCCGATTAGATTGATGCCTTCAAAACCATCGAGGATCGTCAAGATTTCCCTGGCGCTGAATCCACCAGGTTCTGGGGTACCCGTCCCTGGGGCGACAGCCATATCGATACTGTCAATATCGAGAGTAAGGTACACAGGCAAATCTCCTACATGCTGCTTGACGCGGTCTACGATACCTCTGATACCTATAATATCGATATCCCTGGCCACAATTTTTTCGAACCCACAATCAAAATCGTGCTTCTCGTCCGATGGAGTAATGAAAGGCGATCTTATTCCTACGTGGATAGAACTGTTGTCTGCCAAATACCCTTTCTCGTGGGCATAATGCAGAAAAGTACCGTGATTCAAAGCCACAGATTTTGAGATGTTACCCCCAAGTACATTGGGATCCCAAGAGTCAATGTGAGAGTCAAAATGCACTACCGCTAATGGACCCCAACTCTCATATGCTGACCTCAAATTCATCAAAGTCACTGTGTGGTCACCACCGAGCGTGATAATTCTCGGAGGCTGGCTTGGATCCTTGATACTGGTGTTATTATGGATCCTCCTCTGGCCCCTGTACAACTGATTCAAGGCAATTCTATTGTCAAACGGTGTCATGGGAACGTCGCCGCAATCCACCAACTTGTAACCAGCATGATAAGGGTCCAATTGACGCATCTTCGAGCCGGGGAATCCTCTCACAGGCGAAAGACCACTAATCAATCTGCGGGAACCCTGTCTTATCCCGTTTGGACCAAACCTCGCGCCAGGCCTGTACGTTGTGGCGGTGTCAAAAGGTGCCCCCACAATCGCAATGTCAAATTTATCAGCTTCGGGAGCAAAACAACGTGCTACTGGCAGGTGTGCAAATGTTACAATACCACCAAACACGATTAAATCGTTGGCGAAATCGTCGCCAGGAAACTGCACTGGATTGTCGTTATAAAACCCACAGCGGGCCTTGAACTCTTCATCATCATCCGCGGCAGGCTCTACCAGTGTATGGACCGCATCGGTATTGATGTCTGAGTCCTGTCTGCTTTTTAAGATATCACCATACAGCTGATCTAATAGCGGCCTGCTGCTTTCAAATTGGCGCTGGGGTAATAATAAACCCTGCGCGCCTCCAATTAGCAAACCAACCAACAAAGTGAACAACTGCATCTCGAGGAGATAAATGCAATGTTCAAGTTCTCACTTATCGAACATGTTCAAATCAGTATAGGGCCCTTTTATATTGGTGGGTTTTAAAATGTTGCCAAGCTTTGCTCATGAATATTCCGACAGTTATACTGTTGTATGTTCCGAGGTTTTCAAATGCAGCACCGTCGCAAAAGGAACCCGAGGATGACTCGAGCGCTCGGAAATGTGATTCCTAATATGATAACTGAAAAATTTAGACTTTTTCATCAATTTAGTCATCTCTTAAGGAAGTTCATCTCGAATACATAAAAAGGGCTTCGGGATTGAAAAATGCGGACTTTTAGCCAGTGGTAATAATAATGCTTAAGATCCCATAGCAGCTGGCAAAGAAGTTTAATTGATGGTCTACCAAAAGGACACAAACGAAGCTGAGAGCGATCGCTTAGCGCGGGTCACCGGCAGCTATGGTGCATGTCCCTGTGATATCGACGATGGCTATTGTTTGGGTGAAACTAACTATTCCGCTGAGTTTTGGCAGATTTTGCGGAATTCTGTGCCACTTGCGCTAACATTGCTGATGCAGACCCTGATTTCATCGGTCTCGCTGCTTTTTGTTGGTCGGTTAGGCTCGCTGGTGTTGGGTGCCGTCACTATGGCCAACGTGGTCTTCACCGCTACATCTGTCGTTTTCCTGGGATTAGCGACTTGCTTGGACACTCTTTGTCCACAGGCTTATGGAGCTGCTAACTACTCGCTTGTGGGGCTGTATTTCCAAAGGTGCGTCGCCATTTCTGTGGTGGCTGCTGTGCCCGTAAGTGCTGTATGGATCTTTTCAAAACCACTAATAAGCGTTTTAGCCAAGGATATGGAGGTAGTCGAGATAGCGTCCAGTTATTTGAAATGCATGGTGGGCTGTGTTCCGGGGTACATTGTTTTCGAGTGCGGCAAGAAGTATTTGCAAGCGCAGGGTGATTTTCTGACCGCACAGTTGATCTTGTGCGTAAGCTTCCCCTTCAGTGCGTTGGCGAATTATCTGCTCGTAGGTTCCCTAGGCTATATGGGAGCACCGTTGGCGTCCTCATTGACGTACACTTTAATGGGGATTCTTCTTGCGGGCGCGATGCTTCGCAAACGTACGTGTTGGCACGAATTTTCCTGGAAGAATACAATCCGAGGTTGGGATCCTTTGATTAGGCTTGCTGGACCCGGAATCATCATGATTGAGGCGGAGTTTTTGGCATTTGAGTCCTTGACTTTATTGGCAGCGCGATTCGATACCACCGAGCTCGCCTCCCAAGCGGTTGCTGCTTCTGTGCAGTCAGTAAGTTTCCAAGTACCATTCGCCGTTTCCATTGCCGCTTCAAACCGGATATCCACGCATGTAGGACGTGGAAACATTCGTGACTGCGTGTTGGCCACTCGAACCTCATTGCTTTGCATGGGCCCTCTCGTGTCGATAATAAATATTGCCGGATTGCTTCTTGGCAGGTTCTCTGTATGTTCCTTGTTCACGAAAGATCCAGCTGTAGTGAACAGAGCGGCACAGCTGCTCTGTGTCGTAGCTGTAAATCAGCTCTGGGATGTCTACAACGTGCTGGGTGCGGGCTGTCTCAGGGCACAAGGCCGTCAGCGTTTGGGCGGGTATCTGAATCTGATAGCATACTACTTGTTGGGAATACCTCTGGCACTATATCTCGGATTCGGACGTGACTGGCGGGCACTTGGATTTTGGGTTGGTCTTGGTGCTGGTATCTTCGCACTTTCGGTGGGTGAAATTTACTGCGTTTATAAGTCTGACTGGCCCCGCATCATAATCGACTCCGAAAGGCTCCATAGACACACCTAACTTGATGGATTTGTCAAATCTTTCCACAGGAATCGCAACCGCATTCTCCCATTGTCATCCATTGAAATCAGTTTGAATCCTAAGGTTTAGAATAATATAGACCCGGCATCTTGGATCGTATCCCCCCCACATAATAATGTCGAATTGTAGCCGACCTGCAACGCTCGTGGCGCTTGAAAGCATAATTCCAGTGCTGGTGGTATATAAAACTCTGAGCAACTTGAGTATACAGATATAGCGATGAAATAATTAACAAATCACAAAATAAATGCTCTAGCATCTGTCAACGGGCTTCTTCTTTTATTTTTTTTTTTTTTTGGTTTATTTCTTTCGCTAAGCTAGATAAAAAGGCACCACAATAAATAATTGGGCGTATCTACCCTGCGAAATTATCGAGTGCCATTCAACTTCTGTGCGTTTGGCTTAGATCTACTCCTGATACTAGTGAACCAAGAACATCATCCGCGACCACAATTTTACTTTTCGACATATGTTTTGATAAGTTTCTATCAGCGACCAGCAAGAAGCAACACTGTCTTTTGATTAATCGAGCTTCCTCATCTCACACATGTGAAGCGATAGCTTCTCATTGAAAGAGCAATTACAAGGATAATTATTATATTGTGACATGTAATAGTATACTATTTTTTTTTTCTTTTGTTAGGCATCAAGAGGGGACTGAATTCGACAAGATTTTCCCAAATCTTCTTCCTTGCTCTTTTGCCACCTTCTGCTCTAGTCCAATCACCTCTTTGGATCCGTCAGATCCCGCAATGGCGCCTGCTCCCCATGGTCCGCCACCATGGATTTTACCCAAGTGGCTCAACTTCTTCCTCACACCAGCGTAACCGAGTGGCACATAAACCATTCCATGATGTGCCAGCGTAGTCACCGTACTCATGATGGTCATCTCATTGCCGCCACCCGTACCAGTGCTCGTGAATACACCGGCCATTTTCCCGTGCAAGGCACCCTGCAACCACAGCGAGCCCGTGGCATCCCAGAAGGCCTTCCACTGTGCTGGCAGATTGCCAAACCTTGTGGGCACTCCAAACATAAACGCATCGTACTCCACCAGCGTTTCCCTCGAGGCCACCGGGTACTCTGGCCTGGGTTCGCCGCCCATCTTTTCTATCACGTCATGAGCCAGCGTTTCGGGCACTTGGAGGATGTCTACCTGCACACCTGGATTCTCCTCCAAACCTGTCTTCTCAGCTTCTGCAAGGGCAGCTATGTGCCCATACAACGTGTATATGATAATGGCAACACGCGGCATGCTTGCCCTCTTTCGCTGTTGCTTAATCTTTCAAAACGTCTGTATATATACCACGTTTGGAACTACACGTTGCGCAACCTGTACCCCCCCTTGCGTTTTGTTTGGTTATGGCCGAACGAAAACAAGCAGGCTGAACACGCCGCGTGTTTTCGATAGCAAACATTGCACGAAAACCAGCTCCATTCGTCTCTTGAAAGTTCATTGACCGCCAGGCACATTGATATCCATTTGATGATACTTTGCAGTCTCAACCAAGGCCCACATACCGTGGAGCTGTGCAGAAATCGGTATTAAATTGGTCAAATTATTCGTTTTCGGATTTTATATTGGCAACTTGCCTATTAAGCTTTGTATCTTAAATGTCCAGGATTCTGTAAGACGGTATAGGAAGCACCAATGGGGGTGTGGCACCTTTGCAGGCTCGTTGTTCCTTTCCCCCTTTATAGCGGAGTGTACTTGTTACCAGTTTTTGGTGCCCGCTTCTGCGCTTTACTTGGCTCAAGTTAAAACAGCAATAGGTCTTGCAGGTGCATGTTTTGAGACAATTGGGTCTTGAGGGCAGAATTGAGTTAGCAGAACGCACCATGTGGTAATGTCTCCTGTATGTTGGTCGTAGAGACAGATGAGACTTGACGGAAGAGTAAGAACACTTGAAGCTTGAAAGCCCTCCAGCGGCGAGTAAAGGGACTTCGTATTGAAGATCCAGTGAAAAGTGTAGGAATGAGTTAATGACAGAGTTAGTAATTGCAATTGCAGGGTTTTCAACTAGTAGCACCCTCATAACATACAAGAAATTGTCTTCCGTGATTCTGCTTCTTCCCTTTTGCCTCTTTTCTTGTATGAAAAAATGAAAGTCATCAGAATTAAATTGCTTCTTGATATTCGTTTTGGCAGCTGTGCTCCCTCTTTTGGGTGCTAGGCTCAATGGTATAGCCGCCCAATTTTGAAAAGTTATCTGTTGGATACATGACACAGACCAAAGCCGGCAGAAAGAAAGCAACGGGCAGCAGGGATCCAGCTCATGGACTTATTGTAATAGCACAGTAGAACTACAGCTTTTCGCTCTCACGATCTGTGTTTTGAAAAATGCAAAAAAAAGCTATTGGTTTTCAATATTAATTCTGGAGCCGCGTATATTATAAATCATGCTGTTGCCACATTAAAATGTCATATTGTCGAGCAATGGCATGTTAGGATCTCGCTAATTGTGTGATAGATGCTGCGTTTGTGAGCATTCTTTTTAAACGATTTTAAAAATTTCATTGCTGTTTCACATCTGCCTACAATTTACCTTGAAAGGCGCATTGACAACCTTAGCTGAAAAGAAATCGAAACACACCTGCAACACGCATGCATATTGGTTGTTTTTGCTTACGGAATTAGCTTGAAATGATGACTTATTCTAGGGTTTTTCTATCGCACGTCTACCTTTGACCAGAGTCTATTTTCAAGCCAAATATTTCTGTAACATCTTGATATTAAAACTTTTCAGCGCAGATTCATCTTTTGAGGAATGAGTTAAAGAATTGAATCGTACATGTTTTGTCCTTGTGCAAATTTAGTTTACGAAATGTATTTCTTATCTCACATAGCCAATTAACACTATATTCCGTATGTATATGTACACGCGCCACTCACAGGCGCCTAAATACATACATGCAAACAGCGTGCTGCCCTTGAGACACAATATATTATTTTGTCCTTTTTTTTTTACACATTTTTGCCTGGTTTTTTATTTTTTATTTTTTATCTTTTATCGTATTTTTATTCTTATTATTTCAGTATCATGCAAAGGGTACTCTGTAATTCGAAGCCCTGCCTTCAGCGTAAATTGTGTCCAGAACATGTTCTAAAGTTCCTTTCTCTTTGAGATCCAAATATTTTCTGTATAAAATAAGGGCAGTGTATGCATCCTCTATGGAATCATGGTTCCCTTCTTGGATGTTTTTGTCCAATAATGCGTATGCCAAATATCTTAAGGACAGGAACCGTTTACCGCGTAGGAAATACAGCGCTGTATCTCTTATATTTTCTCTTGGGACGTTGATGTTTATATGTTTGAAGTCATTGCTTAAACCGTGGCCCACAAAAACGCAACCCAACTGCATCAGTAACCACACTTTACGGTATGTAACTTCCCTCGAAACTAGCGGTTTATCACTTTTTTCCAAATCCAAATCTCCGGGAGAAATGCCGCTATAACGCGTCAGATAGTTTTCGATGTGCTCTTTGTTGAAAATATAGTCATCGATAAACGGCACACCAAATTGAGCACCCTCTTCACATCTAAGGACAGAAAGTCTAGCTAACGCAGTTTTTTTGGGCTTGACGATTGTTTTAACACCATGGCAGTCAATATCGCAGAGTTCCTCAGACAAGACGACGAACTCTGCATCTATTGCCACGAGTGTACCCGGATTAGGCGCTTCCTCTTTGCACAACAACTCGTATTGAGTCTTTGCACTTTCTCTAAAACCATTGGCAAAATGGTCACAGTACAAAACATCATAATTTATACGATATGTGTCCACGGAGAAAAACGGCTTTCTAATTTCCTCTGCATCACAATAAATGATTGTTTCAGGTGTTTTCCACCAGTAAGAAACATCAAGAGCTTCTGTTTCTTCTACCTCTATCGCAAGGTAACCATTAAACATGTACCATTTGAAAGTGTGTGCCTGTGGTTCATATTTTCTAACGTAAGTTACCAAACGAGACTCTCCATCTCTATCACTTATCTTGGCAATGTAGCCGTTAAGTTCATATTTGAAAATGGGACCTGCACCTCGAAGCTCCAAGGGACTTCCCCTCAACGCTGCTTTATCCTTAGTCATTGACGCAAAAAATTCCCTAGACAGCCAATTTTTTACCGACTTTACTGTCGCCCACTCCGATTCTGATAGCAATATATCAAAAGCCAACACTGGCGGCAAATTTTCAACCGTCTTTTCGTAAGTAGTAAATTCTGGATTATTACACTTGGCACATACACTAGTAGCATACTTGAGCCTTTTCATGGAAGATTCAATGTACGGCAGAATGGTCTGATTATTCAACTTTTTGTTTGCATATTTGACGCTATTTCTCGTTGGAGATAAGACAGTGAGAGTTGGCTCGATGCTTCTTATCACTTCCTGATGATTGCAACTCGTTCTTATCGCGTAGTCCAACTGAAAGCCAAACAGCTCTTTCAGTGTTCCACTGGGAAAAAGTTTCTTGGACTCTTCTTCTATCAATCGACGTAGTAAGAACGCATTGAATCTTTGGATCAGGCTTTTTCGTAGCTTCTCCGAAGAAGACGAGCCCCCTTGAATATCCAGCTTTTCCAAAAAAGTCATATCATTACTGGGTACCGTTGTAAGTCCTTGGGATCTAGCCTCCTCGATAGAATTTAGCGACGACTGGAAATTAGCTGAGCGACAAACCTTACCCTTGGATCGATCCAACATGTCGTACAAATAACCTAGCTCGGTCAATAAAGAATTCGAGCTGAAATTCTCATCTTTTAAGCTACCTACCACAAAATTGAAAAGCTCTGGGACAAAACGGTACTGCTGTAGGAGAGAATTAGTATAAACGTTGTCCACATCCGTATCCAAAGTGGAGTATGGCGTTTTGTTAAAAGCTTGGAAATCGAAATTATCTGATCCGAAACGGCCATGTGTCAAAGGCAACTTCATGTACGCTCTTGGAGCTTCTTCTTCAGCCAAAAGCTTGTTTCTTAAGACATCAGTAGGAGTAAAATCTGACGCAGTCTTCTTTCTTACTTCTTTAAGACAAACATAAGATTCCAATGCGTTTCTGCGGCCATACTTCGACTTTTCATACTTGTACAGTGGAAAGCCCCCAGGATTTGATTTTGTTCTAGGCCTCGATATGGGCATATGCTCGTCGATTGGTATTGGTATTGTTCCGGGACTTCTAAAGATCGTATTCGGCCACGAGGAGATTAGTTGTTGATTGTAGTAAGGCATTCCTACACTGCTCAAGGGGTAGTCATAATCATCCACGTCGGTTGGGTGAGTCAAGACCCCATCATCAACGAAATCTGGATATTCTAGAACATTTGGCGTGTTTGTAAAATCGTGACTGTCATTAGTTCGATTCCATGTCCTCAATGTATTATTTATATCGGTAAACGCCAGATAATCTCCATTGGGTGAGAGTGTCATATTTTTAATGGATTGACATGGATGAATGTACTGCGTTCGAAGAGTAGGATTAGCCAGATCGACGAAGTCGAAGGAGCCGGATGTAGATCCGACTACCATGACAGTGGGTAACAAAGAATGCAGCTGTACAAAATCTGCACCACCAGCACCCATTGTGGTGCCTTTAGAAAAGGATATAGGCGGCAGTTGTTGCATAGTTCTTAGATCATACACGTTCACAAAGGGATCCGCGTACATATTGCTAAACCTTCTCGATTTCCCTACTGTCACCAGCGTATAATCCCGCGCATCCATAGCAGATATGGTCCCCGAATGAGCAACAAAAGATTTAACTATGCTGTTAGAGCGGGGATCCAAAATTTCCACACCACCAGACTGTTTCCCCACACATATTATCTTGTTGTTAGAACACATATGACTAACTTTGGAAGGATAGTTTATAATTGAACTTTGACAACCTTTGGTCAAATCCACACGTACTATTCCTGAATTAGGATTTAAGCCAGCGCAATACACGTCATTCGCGTACTCGCTACCTCCAAAGCACATAGATTTGAGCCCACTAAAAGCTGCAATTTCCACACTAGTCAAATTCATCAGCGTGACCCCCCTTCGACTAGCGAAATGCAAAGAATCTTCATTCAACGATAAGATACCTTCCCTATGGCTAAGAAGGTCATTAACGGGCAAACCCCCAATGTTGGCAGTAAAACGAGAATACAATGAAAAAGTACTGTCATATGAGGAAACCCGCGCGTAGCTATCACCTACCCAGAGTAGATCCGAAGTCTCATCAAACACAACCTTACTTGCCTCCTTTTCCCTATTATCGTGCCGGAAGAACGGTTTTTTTAAATGTTCTGTCAAATCCAGATAATCCGTTAGTGAAGGCTTCCAGTTATTCATGATAGCATTCCTCCCTATAAAGTAATAATATAATTTCGAGAATTTTGAGAACAGGTCAAGCTGCCTTTGGCGCCAATGTGCTCCTTCAACTTCGTGGTTGGTCGAAGTTTTATCACCTTATGCAATACAAAAATACTGGCCTCATTACCCGCATCATATTGGTGAAAATATGCAAAAAAAATGAAGGTTATCTCATCGCATCTCATCGCTTCGATGATATGGCAGCTTATGACAGCTGGAGCAGTCAATTAAGTTCTTTGCAGGGTTTAGTATGGAGATATTATCACATTACGGCCCTGCGCTATGTGTGAAATTCTTCGATGGGTACGTGTATGCTGGTTACGGACCCTTTATCCATGTCTACGATTATCATACGGGCAATCTCAAAAACAGATGCAGAATTTTTGACAGAAATAAGGTGCATGGAATAAGTATTGGTATTTCAGGCTTAGTAGTTTGCTTTGGCTCGAAGTCCATGAGTTTATTACCATTAAGAGAAATAAATGACCGAAATTCTGTAACGGACCATGAAAGACACACCAGTGAATGGATTATCAGCGGAGAATTTAATTATGAAAACACCCATATTTTCTTGCTAACCTGTTATAACAGAGTGCTAACTTTTGATTTACGAGGTAACATGATCAGAAAGAGTGTTGTATACGGCGAAAGGTCGATTCTTTACTCCGGTTCAATCAAAGTACTTTCCAGCAGCGAAGTATATGTCAATGCAGGCACTGTCATGGGAGGAATTGTCATTTGGGACTTATTTTCTGAGACGATGGTGGCCAATTTACTAGGACACAGCGGTTCCATATTTTACGTGACGATGAGCGACGATAGCTCACTCATTGCCAGCTGCTCCGATGACCGGTCCGTAAGGCTGTGGGACTTAAAATCCAAGAAACAGCTTTCCGTAGGTTGGGGACACACCGCTAGAATCTGGAATCTTTTGTTTTTCAATAATAATAGCAAACTAATCAGCGTATCTGAAGACTGTACTTGCCGCATTTGGGCAGTGGAAGACAACAAGCTACTGCAAAAGGCTATTTATGAGGTGCATCTCAGCAAAAATGTTTGGGGGGTAGATGTGAATGAGAAGGATCAAGTAGCGATAACTTCGGGAAATGACGGGAGACTGAGATTGATCGAATTGGACCCAGTAGGAGATGCGCAAGAGGTTTTTACTCTCAAAGATATAAGTGCGCAGTCCTCAGTGTCTTTTGACAGAGAAGAAATTATCAAAGGTTTTCATTG
Organism: Zygosaccharomyces bisporus; assembly: GCA_003707595.2. Lineage (NCBI taxonomy): Eukaryota > Fungi > Ascomycota > Saccharomycetes > Saccharomycetales > Saccharomycetaceae > Zygosaccharomyces > Zygosaccharomyces bisporus. Next base: position 176,377 of record PPKA02000011.1, read on the forward strand.
GTTCTCCTTTGGTCTTTTATCCATAACATCGTTGGGAAAAATATTGCAATATAACGAAGACGGCGCCCATTGGAGATTCGTATTACAAAGTGACTATTTTACGTCCTATTCTGTTACGAATGGTATTTCTGATGATAATATTGTGGTGTTTTCTAACAATAAATCCGATCTTTTGATGCTGAAGTTCGATGCCCACGGTAAAAACATCATTGCCAAGCAAGAAATGCACATAAGTGAATTATCTAAAACAAACAATTGCATGGTATGTCGCCAGAACGTTGACCTAAGAAATTTTCTAATCACGCTCGAATCGCCGAATCCATCTGACCCATTCCTCTGTTTACAAGTTAACGTCGATACTTTGGAAATCGAAAACAAGTTCAATTTTATTAAACCGGTGAATTTTTCTTCTTCTTGCCTGGAAGTATATCAGTCCTTTCTTCTTGTCGGATCTCGCTTTAGCACGTTAGCAATCTTCGATCTAGAACACCCCGAACAAGAGCCACAAGTTTTGAGGAGGTTAACGCCAGGGGATACAACCACTAGTATTCATTTTGTTGAGTCTTCATATAATGGACAGATCTTTTCAATAACCAATCGAGATGGTTACTACATTTTTGTGAATATAAAACTGTTTCGTCAGGCCGCCGCCGGTTCTAATCAACCTCTTAATTACGAAATAATTCATGAAAATAAAATGGCTCGTGGGTTCCTGGAAGGAGCTGGCTATGATGAAGCTGGCGATTTCATTACTTTTGGGTTTAAATCTGAATTGTTTTACATTTACAACGAATCCCAATGCTATGAAATTGCTAGTCTTGTGTGCGGAGGAGCTCACCGGCAATGGAAATTCTCACACTCCCTTCAAGGAGATGTGCTGATATTCATTAGAGCTTCCAATATCTATCTAACAAGAATTGGCAAATCGGTTGTTCCCAGAACCCTACGCTGTGGTACGCATGGTAGGGAGATAAGGGATATTTCGATTTTGAAAAATCAAAAATACAAAGACGGCTATCTATTTTGCACAGCTTCAGAAGATACTACTATCAAATTATGTCACGTTAAAGAGGCCACGGGCGCGGTGTCGATACTCTGGACTCACCGAAAGCACGTCTCCGGTTTACAGTGTTGTAAAATAATCAGTGAAAGTCTTATGATTTCATCTTCAGCAAGAGAGGAGCTGTTTTTATGGCAAATTACTACGGATAAGTCCAAACCCTACATGACTTTACGTCAGTCATTGCCAATCTTCGGAGACAACCCGGACTTAAGAATCATGGATTTTGCAGTCAGATTTGAAGAAGCCAATACGCAAAGTTTTCTATTGGCAACAGTGTATTCAGATTCAACTGTGAAATTATGGCGTTATGATTATCAGGAAAACAAGTTTTATTTGATAGTAAGCGGTCGCTACGAAACTTGCTGTCTATTAAATGTTGCTCTCTTCTCATTGTGTCATCACCTTTACATGATAATATCAGCTACTAATGGCCGCTTGGTAGTCTACGATATTACAGGCTTGACTGATCAAAAAAAAGTTTGCCCTCTACCACACTTTGACAGTTCGATTCAGATCCACCAATCTGGTGTCGGGGCACTAAGCGTGCTTGTAGATAATGTAGAACGCACGGTAAAATGTTACACTGGTGGTGATGACAATGGTCTGGGCCTTTGCTGCTTCTACATGGACCAAATATCTAAAAGACTTGTGCCTGAAATCAAGGATTTTCAGAAGAGCGCGGCTTCCTCTACAATCACCTCGTGTGAGTTAGTCAATGGTGGAAAGCAGCTCTTGACGACATCCGTAGATCAGATCGTGAGAAGATGGAGTATCTTGCATGACAAGCTCTGCTTGCAGGATCAAAAATACACTTCAGTGGCCGATACGGGGTCCATAGACGCCGTCAACAATTTGATAATCATTGGCGGCGTTGGCCTTTCAGTATGGAAAAATGAGCATCGTTAATCTTTTATGTATTTACATGTAGCATTAGATATCTCAACAGCTGGAATACCCCATCCCGATAATTAACCCTGACGTTGCTTGTGCTTCTTATTGGTTTTACAATACACGAAAACTCTCCCTTTACGCCTCACGATATAGCAATCATTGCAAAACTTTTTCACAGAAGTTCTCACTTTGAATCCTCTTGCTAGAGATGGTACATTTATGGGATTTAGCATCGAAGATGCCATCGTGGTAGGTCTAGACATCAATAAGCTGGAAGAGGGTACCGTTCTCACAGCCGAGAGCCCCCATCTATTTAGATTAGCAGCTATTGTCTGGCGGAACATGATCAAGCACTTTAAGGATGAGGCAACAGTGAACTCTTCCTGGCTTTTTCGCTATTTTATTGCTTCTCTGTCAAGAAGTTTTTTTTTTTTTTTTTTTTTTTTTCCTGATGATGATTTTCTTTGCAAAGTGCTTGACACATGACAAACCTCATCTCTGACCAGCTTGAAGTGTTGAAGTGTTTGAGAAAGATATTCAAGGCAAGTCAGTTGTTTTGGTAGCCAATGACTGGTCGAACAGTTGTAACAAGTAATGCGATTGTGAACAACATATATGCCCTCATCAAGACTTCTGAAAAGTACCTCTTGCCTCAGTCTGACTTCATTGGGTCTCGTTCTTTGATCAAGCCCGTTTACAGACGTCTTTTCCGACTGCAACCATTCATCTCAAACAGAAAAATGGTCAAAGAGACATATCGCGAGTATCTGAGATACAAGTTCAGACATGAGAACTATGCTGTGAAAAGGTCCATTGTTGTCAGCGACACGCCCAGCGCATCTCTTGAAGAGGAATTGATTAATAGTCTGCTATTTATCACGAAGTCCGTGTGTCATTTACCCGAATCTAAAGGACATAAGTTGTCAATTGCAAGAGATAATACTACTTGCCGGCAAGTGCTCAAAAATCTTTTATCTGTGGAGTATGAGAAACAGTCTCTGATTGCCAAACACAAACCCTCTATCAAACATAAAGAAAGTATGAACCCTTATCAAATCTATAGAACCGAGTTCATGCATATGCGTAGCCCTAACCAATCTGCGCAGTTTAGAGTCTTGGGAGAATTTGATACTTGTATGATTTATATGAACGAAACCTTACACACCAGATTGTGAAGAGTTTCATAGGGTATGGTGTTATATTTGTATATAGACATTGAATAAAGGAAGGAGGAACCATTCAAATGTTTATCTGCTTGTGTATCCATAATGTACAAGGCTAGGCTGTTCGTTTGGGTCTTCCTGGGGTTGCAAGTATTGCATGTCTCTGTGATAAAGCGGGGGCACCGCGGCGAGTTGGCCGTTGAGATGCAATTGTTGCAATTTTATGGCATTTGCTGTAACTTCGTCAATTGTTGTTTTCTTATTTTCTTGCTGATCCTCATAGCTCACCAAGAAACTTTTGATGGAGTCTGTGGACACGATTTTACGTCTACGGTACTTAACGTAGTCGCTCAAGATCTCGAGAGATTTGTTTAATGATCCATTCCCTTTCTTGTAAACCAATCCTATTTTGTCTGATAGCGCAGTCACTTCAATTCCCATTGCATATTTGAAGGGAATGACAATCGAATTATAAAAATCGTGGTCTAGGAGCACCGGATGGTCAAGTTTGAGCAAAGTTTCACAACCGTAGGAGCCGTTAATCAGCTCTTTGGCAGCTTGAAGACAGCTGCTGTCAGTACCTCTAACTTCCAACAAGTAATCGTTGTGAGGTTCCTCCGCCGGAAAATTGATAAATACCTTGTAATTCTTTTCAATGTTTGCGATTGTTTGAGCAATTGGAGAGGACGAAGATGACAATAAAAAGTGATATTGACCTCTTGACAATTTTATCAGTGCAAGCGGCCGTAGTTTACTACATTCTTGAGCCAAAAGAGTCAGTTCTTCTCTGGCCTGTGGTATAGCATTGACATTCTTAAAAGGGCACCTGATGACAACATTATCATATCTAGTACATGAAAGATCATTTTGAGGGAGGAAAAAAGAGTTGGAAAATTGAACAAAAACATTATACTTTTTCATTGTAGCTTGAATGACGGAACCCCCTGGCCCGATAACTGGGCGATGATATATTTCGGGTATAAAGAAGGATTCTTCCGCAGGTAGCTCATTGAGAAGCAAATTACAAGCTTCAAGGAATTCTGGACATGAATCGGTTATTAAGGTGAGGAACATGTTATCGTCATCCTCTAATCTTTCCAGTTTAATGAGGCAATTTACGGCTTCCATGACACGGGTTAACTTCCCGTTTTTCTTACCAGAAATGAAGTCCTCATAGTTCATATGAATTTCGAATATGGCCCTCAACTGTCTCAACTCAGCTAAAGGATGGAGAGCGGCAACCTGTTGAAAAATCGTCGGCGTATTCTCTCGACCAGAATGCGAATGATTCCCGATGATAAGCAGCTGATTTTCTTTAAGCGGTATTTTAACAACTATGAGGTCATGCATCACAATCTTTCGAATTGTATCCTCTGTGAAATGGAAACCGTCTTCCATGGTGATTTGTACTTCTACAATCCGGTGTAGAACATCCATGGTGAATGCCTTAACGAGAGCATCGAGCAATGGTAGACACATGGAGCGGAATTCCACACAAGTGTCCGTCACCCTCACCAGCGATTGATATTTGATCATCAGCCGGTTGAGTTCCAAACGGTAATGTTTCTGGATGTAAAGTAACTTACCGCTAGACAAAGACGTGAAGCGGCGAAAAAAAACCGGCGATTGTGGTGGGCGGTGTGCCATGTGTGCCAAAAAATCCTTAGCGGCCAACACTAACGAGTGTACTTTACCACATAGAACTACTTGAGGTCTAAATTTCGATTCATGGCCGGCATCTGCGTCTATCGGCAGTGTTAGAGCAGACACATAGGCCTGTGTTTGAAACGCTTGCTGTACGTATCTAAGGTTTGCCATGTCTACACCGACAACACTTGGTAAAAGCGAATGAGCATCGAGGTCAAGGCATTCGACAAAAAGCGCGGACCCCGCAGCTCGGGAACTGTGGTATAACTCCACCAAAGACCATAAATGAATTTCGCCTGGTACCACACGCGACTGAAGCCCCAACATGTGCACGTACAATGGGAATTTTCCTGCAAGCTTCGAGGCTGCGTAGACGGGCTCCGTCGTAACGATGATTTCCACATCAAATTCGTTAGCAAGTTCAATCAAGCGCTGCTTTAATTCTCCTAAAAAGGATTCGACACCTGATGTAGTATTTTTAATCGGAATGGCAGTGCAAACAAGCGGCTCTGTGTCACGGACCTCTGTGACACCCTGAATATTGTAAACTCCTTGCTGATCATCCCGGCGCATCACTGTAACATATTTGGCATCCTGTGGAACTCCTGCTACTATGCACCGGTTGTTACCCCAAATGGAACTGCCCCAGGCAGCACTCTTGTCCTTTGTGCACTTCCATAGCCTCTCCGTCTGGAAAACATGAGGAAGTTCGATAAACGCTTGCGAACTGAAGTGGCTATAAATATGCATGGCAATCGCAAAGACGCAATGCCGCAATTAGATGCTTCAAGTCCTCTTGTGGTGGCTTGTCGGTTCGGAAATATGCCAGGAAGTTTAGCGCAGAGATCTTGTTTGTTGACTTTAGATACAAGATTTAACGCGAACTTTTAACACCATTACCCGACTTTTAAACGGTCAATACCCGTTGAGGGGCATAGGAAACTAAGTTACAGCTACTTAAAAGCACGGTGACGCACCTTGGAGCAAAATGAAGAGTAGAACCTTCTCAAAGAGACACATGTAAGTAATTTTCCGGCTGAAACTTAGTAGAGTTTTTTGTATGTTTATAGCCCTTAGTTTTCTCATAAAAAAAAGAAAAACACGAAACAATTCTACTCCACTGATATGAGTTAACGTAGTAGCTAAAGATCGAGAGAACTCATGCATATCCACGGTAGATCAGTGAGCCAATTTTTTCTTGAATGGCATTAATCTTACCATCCTTAGTAATGAAAAGCATACAGGTAATTGAGTTCAATTTTCTTCTAGCATCATTTTACGAAATACAGTATTTTCCCACTATTGTTAAATAACAAATAGAGCGACATATATAAGCAAAATACTACCGTCTGATTGATGGAAAAGATCCCACTACCTAGCGGAAATCACTCTTTTTTTCTTTTTTTTTTTTTTTTATTTGTTAGGAGGATTATAAGCGTGAAATGTCACATGTCAAACAAGTAGGCGCTCGACTGTCACACTAGAAGCTCAGTGTTATAGACTTGACATTTGCACAATCTTTACTACGTCTGTCATTATAGGCTGCGCGCCTTCGAACTCTCACCTTGAGATGAGCATTGAACATTATGGGCGGTAAAACTATTTAATTGCGAGCTCGGAGTTTCAAAAGGCCAATAATACTTTAGCACTATTTTTTTAAAGACGCATAAAATTTAAGACATCCTGTTCGCCTGTCTAGTATGTCATTTTGGTAAGAGCAGTCGGTCAGGGAGTTTTGACTAGCAAGACGCACAACTCAGTTTCCCTATTGTAGCCGCGCGGCATCGTGATAATTAGGTTGTGTACATATAGACCTGCTTATACCAAAAGAATGGTTTGAAACTCCAATGAACGTTTGCATAAGCCAATATACAATGCTGAAAGAGACTGTCACAGGGGAAGTAAAAATGTAGCGGACAGTGAATTCATCTCACACTTGCACCGCTTCCAGGACAGCTAAATTGAAGGTAGAAATCTAAATTAAAAACAAATCAAAAAACAAGCAGATTCACATAAATTGAACCGTAGGTGACATTAGTTTTCTGGCCAAAGAAAAAAAGCGCCTGTCATGAAAGAGTTAAGGACGTATGGCATATAATCGGTGAATGTCATGCCGATTTAAAAATGACAAACGAACGTAAGCAACGTATTGGGGTGTGCAGGAAAGCCACCTTTAGAAAGCAGCTGTCGAGCTCACTATGCTATCAGTGGAGGTACCGCGAATCCAAGGAAGCTAGCAGATATTAGGACAGGAAATCAATGTCTCTGAGAAAATACATTCTGAAGCACAAAGATATTTAACCAGGCAAAGTGAAACCAAAGAAGGTCTAGTCAAAGTGATTACAAGAAGGTATTATGGGGAGTCAAGGAATCACGACAAATTATTGAACTCGTAATATTCAGTCCAATGATCTGAGTTTAAGAGGATATAATTTTCAATAGCGACGTTTAGCGCAAATAATAACAGGTACTGGATCAAGAATAATAGTTGCTTCAGAAGTAAACAACCAAGACATTCGGTCAAGGCTTAGGGCAATAGAACCTCAAGTAATTTTCAAGGGATTTTGATTAAATACTACGATGATTTTTATGAAGTTATATCGATGAAAGGAAGCCCAAAGTTAACTAATAAAATCAATAGTATGTAAAACCGATAACGATACAGAGCACCTTAGCTGAATAACAGAAAGAGGAAAACTAAAGGATGGAGAGGAAAAAAGTTAAAGCAAAACTTTTTTTATCGAAAATATAAGAACTGAGAATGTTGTTGACGTCAGATCGCTAGCGCCACTTGTTTGAAAAGAACAATAACTTGTTAAAGAGTTGAGCACTACCGTTACATTGTGGAAGTGTCCTTAAACTACACCATGGATAACGAATTTAGATTTTATAGCATACGGTGAGACACATAGCACCGCCAAGAGTGCTGCTGATTACTGTCAAACAACCAGGATTTCCCCGAGTAGCTCGAGTGATAAATCCAACGTCATCCTAGCCCCAGTATCACAAGACCACACTTGACTTTTGTTCCTGTGGCAACGGTTGGTGCCCGTGGAAAGAAGATAAAAGACAAAAAGAAATATTTTATATATATTGAGAGTTATAAATATGTACTATTGAGGTAGACCTGGCGTCGATGGGGCACAGATTATACCGTAGACACGTTCCTGGATACCTTCCCTAATTTCAGCTGCGAGTGAGCTACCCGATTATCACCTCATATGCTTACAGGAATAATGGTCTGCTATTCTACGGAAGGAATGATCGTCCACATATTCCAGGCACGTTGCTTCCCGCGGTACACGTTACCGCGACATAAGAGCACTTATGCTTCAAGCTCGCATCAGTGATCTGGATAAGAGTGAGCTAAGTTGTCAACTTTTATATAATTTGCTGGTATGTTCCTTTAATTACGGGTTTAAAAAATCTACCAATTTCTTTAATCTGTCCGATTGCACATTTAGGTGCTTTGAAAGAATTGGAATTTGCAGTTTCCGGTAGGTGATTTCCAGATACCTTCACTGTGGTGAGGTATCATCATATAACTTTGTCTATAGTGTGCCGATGACTGGTCCTATGATCAATGTGTGAGATGTGTTCGTCTTATTTTGTTGACTGCGTCGCAATGGAACTCGTCCTCGTTAGCTCAGTTGGTAGAGCGTTCGGCTTTTAAGCTACGAGGAACCGAAATGTCAGGGGTTCGAGCCCCCTACGAGGAGTTCCGGTACCTTTTTTTTTTTTTTTTCTTCGCTACTTTTTCGAAAAAGGGCCTACTCCAACGTTAGGTGTACGACACGTTGCAGTACAGCGCGCATAGACCTGAGCTGTATACTAGCAGCTCAGTCGTCTCTCACCTTCACATAACAAAACAAAAACAACAAGAACCACAATAGCACACTGATTCTTTAGGCAAAAAATCTCGTCGTCGAGCGTACAAAAGTGAAATGGCCGCAACCTCCAACAAGTACCCCTACCCTTACAAGTGCCAGACAGAGATCCCAGCAAAGAAAGTTGTGGAATTCGACGGTGCCAAGTTTGTCACTTTGCTGTGGCCTGCTGTCACCAAACCTAAGGCGCGTGTTCTGATCGTGCATGGCTTCGGTGAGTACACTCGTCTTCAGTACCGTCTGATGGATCATCTGGCCATGCACGGCTACGAATCCTTTACGTTTGACCAGAGAGGAGCAGGCGAGACCTCTCAGGGCAAGGAAAAGGGCAAGACCAACGAGTACCACACCTTCCGCGACCTAGACCACTTCATCTTGCAGAACTACAACGAATGCCAGGAGAAGAACATCCCGCTTGTGCTCTTTGGCCACTCTATGGGTGGCGGCATCACTTTGAACTACGGCATCCGTGGTGCACACCGGGAGAAGGTTGCCGGCTACTCTACGACAGGCCCACTCATACTGCTGCACCCCGATACAGCTCCCTTCAAGGGCGTCGATTTGATTGCGCCCCTTCTTGCCACCGTACTCCCCAACTACCGCACCAACACGGGGCTAAACGTAGACGCTATAGCCGGCAACGATGCCTACAAGCAGTTCTTACTCCACGACTACCCGCTCGGCATGCCGTTGATCGGCAGCCTGAGGCAGATCTACGATTTTTTGAAAAGAGGTAAAGAGCTAGACCAGAATGCCAACGGTTACGTGAAGGGATTCGTGCAGAGGCCGCTACTAATCATGCACGGCGAGCTCGATACCATCAACGACCCCGCTGCCAGTAAAAGGTTCTCGGAGAGATGTAGTCTACAGGACAAACAGCTGAAGCTGTACCCTGGCATGGTACATTCGTTGCTATCGCTAGAATCAGATGAGAATTTCAGTAACGTGTTCAAGGACTATTCCGACTGGCTGGACGAAAGATTTGTTGCCAAGACGCCAGCTACCACCAGTTGAACGCTCTGAACAATAGTTTCTTTTTTTTTTTTTTCTTTGTATCGAATGTTTTCTCCTGTGTGTAACACAATATGAAAAAGAACAAGAACAAAAAAAGCAAAACGAAGAACCCTGCAGTCGAACACGCTATTCTACGCTCGGGATCTCAAGAAGTTCTGGGGCTTTGAGGATGCATTGCGTAGTCTCCGCGCCGCGCTCACGCGAGAATACCCCGCATTTGTGTGCAGCACCCTTCGTATACTCACGTACCAGCCGGTAGGCCATAACGGGCTTCCCCAGGCGTTACCCTCCCTTCCGAGCGACCAGAGAAATTAGCCGCCTACATCCCCTACTTGTCTTACGCCCGGTACCGTACGTCATTTCCGACACATCTTTACGCGTCAGATAGCCAAGACTGGCGTGCAACCCAAGAAAAACAGGTAAAAAAAGAAAGAACTAAAGGAAGATCAAACAGGCCAAGCACACTTGTCACACGATAGGTCAACAAGCCTTGGCTCACCACCAGTCGTTGAGCCGTGGCGCGTACCTTCCGCTACGTTGCGGCTGCCCCTTAGGGGCGACTCCGCGACCGCCCCACATTGTCGCCCAACAACGCCGTCTTCTCCTATAAATTCACTGGCTGATTCCGCCCATTTCCACCCAAGAGCACACGCCCCAATCGCGTCAGTTCTACAGCCATGTCTTTGCGCCCTCTATACATGTATGCACGTAGCAGAACACCCCGCACAAGAAGTTCCGTGCCCCCGAGCGTCACCGGGGACGCTCCAACAGCCGCGCCGCAAGCAACGGCCGCGGCGTGCACCGACGGCGCCGCCGCCCCACAGGGAATCTTTGAACGCGCCGTGCAGGATTTGTTCGGCATGCTCTGCCCGGACTGCAGCGCCCCGGGCGGCGGCAGCCGGGGCGTCGCCTCCTCGCGGACGCCGCTGGCCCGCAGGGCCTCGCTGCCGCAGGTACGTTGCGAGACCGAGCGGGCCACGCCCACGATGCGGAGTGGCAGCACGCGTGCTAGCACGCCACACGCCGGCACACCTAACCGGAGCGTATCGCCCCGTGACAGCACGAGTAGCATTCCCTCGCATCTGTATGGCCTGGAACGCTACGTGTCCAGCGGACTCGACGAGCTATCCACGGGCCAGCAGGCGGAAGAGCCAAGTCCCGGGCTGAACGGAAGAAGGAAGAGCTTTATCGAGACGTCGCTGTCAAGGTCTTTCAGCAGGTAGCGAGCGTTCTCCAGCACATATTGTAACGTGGCACACGTATCAATGTAATGTAATAATAGTATACATATCTAGTTTTAAATTTGGTGGTACAAGGCAAGCCTATTGCACGTGACGTGTAGCTGCACGTCGCGGTGCGCTTCAAGCAGGTCGAACTCCACCTGGAAGGTCTCCGGGCAGTCGCTGAACCTGAGGGCCAGGCTCCAACCGCCTACGAGCGTGGACGTGACCATGCGTACGACGCGGGCTCGCTGCGGCCAGGAGCCTCCCCCGAAGCACATCTTGGTCGCGCTGTACACTTGGGCACGGAATTCGCGCTTAGTCCTGTTTACTCCACTGCAAAGTGGCCAACTCCTGCTCAAAAATGACGCCAGCGCCTTGAACTGGCCCAGATCGTGGGCGGAAACATCGAAATCCCTCATCAGCTGCCTCAGAGTCAGCCAAAACTCCGGTTCGTCCTTTATGACACCATTGTGGTCGTCACATGACCTATCCAGGAAGCTCGTCACCGTCTCCAGGACGCACAGCCCGCGCAAGGCCCGGGTAAGCCTCGCCGGCAGCGGCGACGTCCGCCCGCAGAGCGCCGCGCAAGAAATATGCATATTCAGCCGGCTCCCGCCAGCCGCTCCCCTCCTAAAGTCGTCGAGTTGAGCTAGCATGTCTTCGGCGACGAGCTTCGGAGGCATGGACCGGTCCAAGTAACTTAGCTTCACTTCCTTATGGCTCGCCACGGTTTTTTTGTGCAGAGGCTTCTTTGGGAAGGGTTGCGCTGGCGGGGCCAAGTCGAGTGCAGGAATTTGTACGCCTGGCGCAATTATGGCCTGCACTTTTTTCAAGAGAAATTCAGAGCATCCGCTGCCTTTCGCAAAAGTGTGATTTTTGAGCCTCGTCAAGACACTATCTAGCACTGTCCAAGGCTCAGGCCACGCATCCTGGAGCGCCTCGAACGACTGGCTCTTCAATCGCTCCTTGACGTAGAACACCACCAAACAGGGCAGACCGACATAGTTGAGCGGAACTTTTACGCGACGACGCTCCGCGTATACCAGATGCTTCTCTGCATCGTATATAACGCTCGGACTCGCTTCTGACGCGAAGCTATCGTAGATCCAGGCGGTTTCATGCCCAACCGGACCGTGAGGCGCTACCTCGCGTTGAGACTCGTCCATCGATGGTGCCTGCGGACCACGGTCGGACCAGCGATGCGGGCCCGTCAAGTCCTCGACAGAATATATACTCGGGGCAGTGGCGCCCCTAAAAGGGGGACTGACTCGTCTTGTTATCAAGAAGATACAGCACGGTATCTTTTTTCTTTTCCACTCCGATTATCATCGGAAGCTGATTAATCTCGAACCGGCTGGTGGTGGCGGAATCAACAAGGGAAGCGTCACTAGGGCAGTCCGTCCTGCCGTAGGTGGGATAAAAGCCCGTTATACTACAGCTCTCGATATATCTTTCCTCATAGATGCAATGTATTACATATACATAAACGGTAACCCATCGGTTTTCGAAGCTAGTCATGTATGATTTATTCTCCAGGCCCGAAAAAAAAAAGGGGTGGACAAGGGGGGGGACAGGATAAGAGAGGCTTCCTACGAAAAGCAAGCACGTATACGAATAAGCTTCTCTTGGATGCAGTGTACGATGCCCTCATTATTGCACCCACGGCAAGCAACAGAGCCTCTTCATATCTCTTCGTACAAGAGGTCTGGAGGAAAATATGGGACTGATTAGTGTAGTCCATGCGTTTGTACAGGGCATACACTACTTAGATCTGGCCTCCAGACGCTCCTAACAACGACCAGGCCGAGCTTCGCTTCATAGATCACACACTCTCATCGTTGTCCGAGAGTTACAGTAAGCGGTCCATTGTTCGTCGTTCACTTCAAGCGACAATTTTTTGTCATTTGCGCCGATTTACCCCACATCAATAAATCGCTAATCCTACTCAAAAAAAAAAAAAACAATAAAAAGACAATGTTGACGTGCGGCCACGGTCTTGCTACGTAAGCCGTCGAGCTTGGTTACATATACGTTATAAAACGTTTGAGATAAAGGATGCACACTATCTTTGTAGCTAGTCGAGCCTTGTAGCTCGTTCCAGAGCAGCCGCAGCCAAACGAAACTGTTGAGCAAAGTGGCGGTAGCGCCGGGGCACCTCCTGAAAGAGCAATACCTGCGCTGCTTCTGGCACAAAAGTTACACTGGGAAATGCTCAATAACCTTGTATATATTTTCAAGCTGCTAGATCTAGATTTTACCTCCTATGTTCGGTACTTTCTTTTGTGTTCAGCCCAGTGGTTGTAACTTTACATCATTCGCGGTATATAGATAGGAGGTGATTCAAAACAGCCTTCGGTTTCATTCTTTCACCGCACAAAAGCTGCCAAGGAAACCAAAGATGCTCAATATAATACGGAATTATCCTTCTGAACCCTCACATGGCTACTGGGGAGAGGTGACCTCTACGATAGACTGGTGCGAAGAAAACTATGTGGTCTCCCCTTACGTTGCCGAGTGGTCTAATACCATGACTAACGGCCTTTTTGTCGTCGCTGCACTTTATCTTACCTACTGCTCGGTGAGAAATGGACTTGAGCTAAGATTTGTTTCGATCGGGGTGGGCTTTGCCCTGGTAGGTGTAGGATCTTGGCTATTTCATATGACGCTTCAGTATCGGTATCAGTTGCTGGATGAACTCCCTATGATCTATGCTACTTGTGTGCCCACTTGGTCTCTGCTATGTGAGACGCCCGAGACCCTGGAACCAAAGACTGGTCCACGCCAAGTTTCGTTGAAAAGACAGATAAGGGTGGGTATCATCATTGCCGTGTGCGTCAACACACTGAGCTTGATCTACCTAGTCTTCAAGATACCCGAAATCCATCAGACAGTTTACGGGGTGTTCACAGTAGCGGTGGTGGTGTTATCGGGGATCTATACTCACGTTTACGTGAAGGAAAAGGTAACTCAACGAAGTTTGTACCAATGTATGGCTCTGGGAATAGTTCTTTTTTTGGCTGGATTCATAGCTTGGAACCTTGACAACCTGCTATGTCCGTTCTGGATCCATGTTAGGCGTGATTGGCTGAAATTACCGCTCGGGGTGTTCTTGGAACTTCATGCTTGGTGGCACTTGCTTACGGGCACTGGGGTATACAGTTACGTTGTGTTCTTAGAGTATCTCCGGGTACAGACACAAGGCTGGGGCGATAAGTATTCACTCATCTGGCGGTGGGGCATAGTCCCAGAGCTGATTAAAGTGGGTGACCAAGTGCATACAAGCTACTCGCTGGAGTTTTGGGGTCCACGGGAAGGTACCATAAAGGGAAACATTGATTGATGGAAGGAATATTGAAAAAAAAAAAAAAAAAAAAAAAAAAAAAAAAAAAAAAAAAAAAAAAAAAAAAAAAAAAAAAAAAAAAAAAAAAAAAAAAAAAAAAAAAATAAAATAAAATAAAATAAAATAAAAATACAACATATATCACACATCTCTTAATCATCGCAACTTATCTGCTTAGACATGTAAGGCCCATCAAGTTCGTATCCGAGCTTGGTATAGTAGTTTCTTACACCGACACCAGAAATCACAGAAATCTTCTCGGATCCATGTTCCTCACGGGCAATACGTTCAGCTTCTTCCATCAATAGTGTACCGAAACCTTGGTGCTGAAACTTACGAGGGTCCCTTGAATGTAGTGGAACCACACTACCATACACATGCAATTCTCTAACAATCGATGTCCGCTGTGCCGTGAATTCTTTGCGGTATGTGTAACGTTTAGATGCCTTGCGCAAACGCAGCATGCCGATAAGAATGTCCATTTTCGGATCTTCGTAGGACAAAAACGTTTCCCAACCGCCATTAGCAAAGTAATCACGACGAATTAATTCTACTTGGTCAGGATGCACTTTATGATGGACCTCCTGGATACCGACTTCACGGGTGCGCACGTCTCGACACTTGGTTCCAAAATCTTTCATTCTCGCTAATGCTAACTCTCTTAAATTTCCATTGTCAACACCAGAGGTTACTAGAGGCATCGGTATGTCTCTTTGTACTCTGTAAATTCTAGTCCATGGAGGAACCAGTGCTAGTATCCTAGCTACCAAATCCACAAGAGCATTGGCGTTATACGACTTGTATCTACCGGTCTTCCAAAGTTCATAAAGACCAGTGCCTCTAATAACTAGAGTTGGGTATATTTTGAGACCATCTGTGCGGAATGCAGGGTTTTCAAAGTACTCTTTGAATTGCTCGATGTCTCTCTCCATTCCGACATTAGGTAAATCGGGCATCATGTGAGAGACTACTTTATAACCGCAATCCTTGGCTACACTAAACGTATCACAAACGGCCTTAACGGTATGACCACGATTAGTATCTCTGGCAACATCTTCGTAGATAGATTGCACACCGATCTCCAACCTAGTACAGCCGTATTTTAACAGATCATCCAGATGCGTTGGTGTACAGTAATCAGGACGAGTTTCAATCGTAATACCAACACACTTCGTCAGACTCTGTTGCGAGTATTGAATGGCTTCGTCTATATCATTACCATTGTAACCTGATAATGCATTATGGAGCTTGGTGACAAAATCTTCACGGTAATCTTTGGGCAAAGACATAAAAGTACCACCCATAATAATGTATTCGACTTTATCGATAGAATGGCCCAGCTGCTTCAACTGCTCAATACGTCCACGGGCTTGCTCATATGGATCATATCGGGCCCTAATTGCGCGCATCGACGTAGGTTCGTAGCCCGTGTATGACTGCGTAGAGTATTCAAAATCAGAGTCAGGTCCCCCTGGGCAATAAACGCATATGTTCCCTGTATACGCAATGTGAGGGCACCTATGTGGCTTGCACATGACAGCGATGACTGCTATACCAGAAGCAGTCCTGACAGGTTTTGCCTTTAGTTTTGGTAGTAAATATTTTTTATACTGATCTGGGATTGCATTTATGACATCTGTAAGCCGTGGTTGTTGTTTCAGCTTATATTTCTTGGAATATTTGGTTATAAGTCCATTTAAATTAGTCTCTCTAGTAGTACCAGATGAAAGCGAGTTGGTAAGCTCTAGGGTGATATCTGCACAGCACTGGACAAACCGCTCCTTTTCAGGAGCCAACTTAGGCTTGTTAGTCTTGGGACCCTTACGACCAGGCGCCATATCTGACTTCTATGTAGTCGATGAGCAGAGTTCATAAGTATGGAGAAGCTTTTATTTGGATCAGACTTGGAAATTTTTCAAGATGCTAAATCGTCATACGTGTGGTGCATGGATGGTGCACATCTGTTTAATGGAAGATTGACCAAAGCGTAGCTACAAGACGTTTAGAGTTGCCTATTCCTCCAGCCCTGTTATTAAACTTTTGTAGGACTTCCTAAGCCCTGCGTTTCGACTCTTGTATTGCTGCCATGTTCGATTAGTATTCTGTATGTACGTATTCGGTGATGGGATATTACCGAGGCCAATGAATCAAAAAAAAAGATCCACTTTTGAGCACACATGTTTTTGTTAGGTACACGTTTTAGAAACGTTAAGAGCTCGTATTAGCAGTCTTTGAGGTCATTTCGAGCTTACTGCTGAGCTTTCCATTGTTTGTTTGCTGATGGACACGGTATTTGTCCTTTGAGCTTTACGGATTGAGGACTAATCATGACAATTGACGCTAGAAAGAGAAAGAACCAGAAGAAGAAGTTAAGGCTGAAAGAAAAAAAGGCCGCCAGCAGAGCAGCGGAGGGGTCAATTGTGGAGTTTGATGATGTTGAAATGGCTGGTATTCGGGCTGACCCTCTCATTGTAGATAGAGTGGCTGCTGAAGAAGTTTTACCACCTCATGTGCTGAAAGGGAAAACTAATCAGCTCATATCGCAGGCGGAGTGGACTAGACAGGGATCTCCACAAATATCAATGGAGCCTATGGGACAGGCACTAGAAGCCGAACTAGCTTACGAGGATAGAGAATCTCAGAGCACTGATGAAGTAGAACAAGAGAACAAAGGTTCACAGGAAGACGACAATAAATCAGAAGGACCATCATATACATTTTTCAGTGGAATTCAACATGAACCTATTCCTCGCAGGGTTCCCCAGCTTGTTAAGGAAGCTACCGTGCAGAATAATAGATTGGAAGACGATACTACCTCGGACGTGGCTCCTGAAGGTTCAATTGTGAATATCGAACAAGCAACCAAATCTTCAAGGAGAATTTCAGAAGTCTCCACGGAGTTGCTACGCGAACGAGTGCCTGAATATTTCCCGGAAGGCATTGCTAGCGAGGAAGGTACTGAAAAAAAAAAGGAACAGCTACCCAACGAAGAAGTATCGAAGCTACAGAAGTCAACAGAGCAAGAAGGACATGATATATCAAAAAGTGCTAGATTCGATTTGCAGATACCTGTGTTAGAAGAGGAGTCGCAAAAGATAGACCTTCCTGAGAGTTCGAAGCTTCCTCCCCAAGAACCATCCCAAGTCGAGCAATTTCGAGTAACTGACAGTCCAATTGATGATGATTCGTCTCTTCAGCAGTGTAAGACGCCAACTTTGGAGCCGCTTCATGGGAATACAGTAACGCAGACAAGTGACCCCCAAATAGGGCGGCTTCATTCTCCGATAGGTGAGAGCCCATCTGCCAGTCACGAAACGCATGATCCGCTATTTGAGAATATTGAATCATCTCAGAATGCCGAAAGCAGCAACCAAGAGCAAGGAGACTTCGAGAAAAATTTCACCTCTCATCAAAGCCCAACAGACTCTTCAGAGAACAAATATGAGACGGCAGAGAGGAAAGTACACGATCAATCGCCTTCTACTGAGGTTGAAAGCCAATCATATTCACTTCTCGATAAGCCTGAGCAATGTATATCATTGAAGGCTTCAGGAAGGAATCAAGAGCAACCTCAGCAGAACGGAAATCCAGCAGACCAAGAAACTGCAAACGAAGCAAAATCAAGTGAACTGCAAAGAAGTAAGAAGAACTCACCGGACGTTGAAAGTTTGTTAAATCAAGGACATTGTGAGAATCCCAAAAACAATGAGAATCAGGTGGATGCGCTCTTTAATGAATTGGGTGAGGGTGAAGATCGCGAGCCAATGCCATGGGAAACTGATTTGACAAATGAGAATGTACCACCGCCGGCTTTATCTTCTGATATGAGAGATTCTAAGCCGGCTGCGTATCAAGAATCCGCAAAGAACTTTGAAAGGAAGGAGGATTCACCAGCGCCAATTGAGAAAAGGTCAGATGGATACGTGGATTCTCATCCACGTCAAACTGAAAAGAAAGTACACCATTCCGCGACGAATACATCAGAGTACGCCAAGGAAGGCCCCAGTTTCAATACACATGTGCCAGCATTTGAAACACTAAACAATGCAAACGCAAGCATCTCTGTACAGCCGCAAGCAGGCATAAAAGAGGGGTGGTCTAAGGAAAACAGCGAGATAGGTGCACCGTTCAGCGAAACGATTGCTGAGAGTCAAATTCCATTGCCTCGGGAACATCTTGACTCTAAGTCAATATCCACTGAGAATTCAATGCAAACAGTCATTCAATCTGGAAATGATACTAATGAATTATTAGAGGAAAAGCCGTCTCCCAGAGATGAAAAACAAATTGCTGAACTTTTCAAAGGTGCAGATCATGAAGAACAGCAGCTTATGCCATGGGAAACTTCTCAAGTAGCCCAAAATCTGGAGAGCGCCAAATCAGGTTCGGCACCGAAGACTGAAGTTTTGGGACAAGAAAAGGGAGATCAACCTTTTGAAGTAACAGACCCAGTGGATTCCCTCTTCGAGGAGACACAACATGAGCCTATGCCATGGGAGGCTTCTCAGATGCAACCCCAGAATACTGATAGAAATTCTACCAAAAATGGCGTGGAATCGGATTCGAAAGAGGACCAGAAGCCGAATCAAGAAGAGCAGGTAGAAACGAAAAAGTTTTCATTTTTAGAAAACGATGATGATCTTCTAGATGACGATGACAGTTATTTAGACTCTGACGAGGTTCTTGAAGAGCAAGGTGAGGAAGAAGAAGAAGAAGAAGTAGAAGAAGAAGAAGAAGAAGAAGAAGAGGAGGAGGGGCAAAATTTACGGACTGTGGAATCCGAATTAATTGATTTTAATAATGCAAAACTCGTAAAAGAGCATGGCTCGCTCCAATCTTCCAATGCAATAGAAACCTCAATTAATTCACCTACGAGCTCCCATGGTGCAACTTCAAGATACAAGCCAAATAATGCACCTCAGCCCAATACATCAGGATTGTACCATGGTGTGTATGAAGCTGGGGTTATGCCTCAATATCTGAAAAATAGCAGAGGACCTAGCATTGTTATTCCTCAGCCGCCTTTGCAATCCGGTTTTGCATCTCAACGGTCAAATATGGTAGATGGGCAGAAAGTGGTCCAAAAAATTAATGAGGAAAAGAAGAAATCTGATGCCTTTGATTTTCCCATGGATTTGGTAAGCAAGAAAACTGAGCGTGTACCTGCCAAACCTGTTGGTGCTTCACGCTTTGGCTCTCCACCACCATTTGATCTTACCAATCATGCTCCTCCTAGGAATAGTAGAGCTAACTCAGTCGCCTCGATGCCAAGTAATCCGTATGCAGCAGCCGCAAATGCCTCCAAAAGCAAAGTTGCAACATCAATGCCGCCACAAGGGGTTGTTCTACCACAGAATACTCTAGCGCAAAATAATATACCGCTTGCTCATCAGTCATCTGCATCACAAGCCGTCCCATTTCCTGCAAATCACCAGAGTTCCATGAGAACGCAATATTCTCTGAACCTGAGGACAAGGGGTTTTTCGAATATTTCAGCAGAAGGCTCGCTTCCTGAGAGTGCCAGCGGATCTCTTTTCCCCAGTGCTAATCATTCAGTTTCTCCCTCTTATGGTCCAATTGTGCAAGGGAAGTCTGCAGAAAATAAATACACTCCAGCATCGCCTTTGAGAAACACTGCGGTATACGGTCCTTCCTCTGGAGTTGGTCCCGGTACGGGACCAGTTGGCGTTAGTTCTATGAAGGTAGGCCTCGTAGGTGGCGGGCCCTACGCTCCGTCGAGTACATCTCAGAAGGTGCCAACTTCCCCTCCATTCAATGGATTTCCTAATGTCCCTTCCATTCCTATTCAGAATATACCGGCTGCTCCTCCATGGACAAAACCTATTGTTGATGCAACTCCTACCATCCTTCCAGAAAGTTATCCTCCCAACGTTGGCTCTAACAACCTTAGTGTTGGCCCTCCGGTAGGTACCCGCCAGAAGAAGACGACAAGCAGATCTCACGCAAGATCAAACTCAAGCATTTACGCGCCAAATCAAAGCGAGTTCACCTCCAAATATGCGCCCACAGTACACCCTCAGTATCAAAATCCATCGATGCCACAGACATCACTGGAAGCGCCAAATCCATTGTCCAGTATCAATTCCTACATGAGCTCGACGCAGCCGGACGCTGCCGCAGATCGCGATATTTTCTCAGCTCCTAAACCCATAGATAACCAGGCACTGTTGCAGCATCAGTTTCCCCTTTTCAGTTGGAGTGCCTCCGAAAAAGTCAACTATGGATTGCCAATTGACAATGGGCAAAATGCATATATTGTTGGATCAAGTTCCACAGTTCAGAATTTCAATCTTCTTAATCTGAATACCATCTTATCTCCCAAGAACTTTTTGAAATCATTTCCTGGTCCTCTTTCAAAAAATAAAACAAGAAAGAAAGATCTACAGAAATGGTTCGATGATCACATCGATGAATTTACAAAAGAGGAAGGACATTTGAATGCCATAGTTATGTCATTACTGAAGTTGAAGCTTACTGATAATGTAAATTTCAAGGATGTCTCTCGGATATTATACAATTCTGATGAGTTGCTTCTGTATTTGTCACAACCAACTATGCAGCCAAGAAAGGTTCCAAATGCTTATAAGTTGGACTCAAATAATCAAACGAAAGTTTTGGCTCATTTACAGACTGGTGGGCAAGATGAGGCTCTTCAGCTCGCCCTTGGCATGGAGGATTTTCCCATGGCTCTGCTAATTGGTAGCTTAATGGGAAAGGAGAAATGGTCTGATGTTGTGAAGTGTTACCTGTCTCATGAAATAGAGGTGGGGGCCGGCGATTCAGCTTTTTCAACAAATTTGTTCTCATTAATCTTTCAAGTATTCATTGGAAGCTCGAGGACTGCTTTCCAAGAGTTTTATGTTGATGATACCAAGTGCAAATGGGCAATAGACAATTGGAGAATGGTGGTCGCTGCTGTTTTAAACAATGTGGCTACGCCAACTACTCCCGTTAATTTAAATATACTGGAGGTACCGCCTGTGGTGGTTGAATTCTTAGTCGAATACGGTGTTTTCCTCACTCAAAAAGGAATGCATTTACCGGGATGTATTCTATTTATGATTGCAAATTTGCCGCTGTCGTCTAATCCGATTGTCTCTGATGTGGACGTTAAGTTTGACTTTATTGGCAACCCAGGCTCATTAGAAAGTTTAGTGTTTTCTGAGATTTATGAGTTCTGCGTTTGCGATTCAAAAGCTTTCCCCGTGTTATTTCCACAGAAGCTGTACCACGCGGCATGCTTGCAGGAAAGAGGTCTCACAACTGCGGCCTCGAAGTACACGGATTATTTGAGTGGGGTTTTACGAACACTTCCTAAGAAAGAACCATTTACAATTAAGCTAACGCACCAAGTTAACGATTTGGCTGCCTGTATTGCTGGAAATTCCACTGGGTGGTTAGGTAAACCAAAGTTGAGTAGCGTTTGGGGTCATTTGGATAAATCATTCAACAAACTCATTGGAGGTGATGACGATGCCTTGATTAACAAGTCAACTGGGAAAAAGATTTTTGATGGTTTCACCCCGGTTTCCTCAAGGAACAGTTCTACTGTTGATTTGAACCAAATGTCATTCGTTCCCTATCAAGGACATTCGAAAAAGCCTTCCCACGGTCACTCGGATGGGGGTATTCCGCTTCAGCCTGTTGGTCATAGCCCGATGCGTGAACCAGTACCTGTTGAGAATGCCTATAACATCAAATCTCGTCATGAATCGGATAGTCGTCGCCCTTCTCAAATGAATAACGTCTATCAAGACTCTCCCAAGACTCCGCTTCCTCCGATGGCATCATCTGCTGGTCATGCTCCTCCCAAGCTCAGAAGGGTACACACGATGCAAAATGCCGGTGCAGTATTGCCACCATTCATGCGAGCTTCTAGTGAATCGTTGGGTAACGTTGCAGACTATCAAGAAAAGCCTTTTTCTAATAGTAAAATCCAGGAAACCTCGACATCTACTCTCTCGGGACACGAAGATTCATCATCAGCTAAGCAATCATCTACTCGTTACAATTCGACTCCGAACTTGGTAAGGAGATCTTCCGCCGTTTCTGATACTTCTTCAGTAGCCAAGGAAAGTTTCGCTATGGTCAAAAGGTCAGGAGATGCAAGGTATGGCGTAGTAGGTGAAGGCCTGCAGGAAACAATTGAAGAAAATGACTTCGTATCTAAAACACTGCCCAAAAGTTCTGGTCGTGAGCTTACAAGTGATAGTCGCCAATTGCTAGCTGAAAGACCAATTTTGCAGGGTCCGCCTTATTCACAGGTAAACGAAAGCTCTCCAGTGTCTACAGTAGCCACTGAGAGCGCGACGGATGACGATGATATAAACAGTGAAACAGAACATACTGTTCTCCATAATGATCACATTGCCTTTGCTGGGTCATCTGTTAATCCTTACGTCTCTATGGCGACAAGTCACCCCACAGTTGGTGTCCAAGGCTCAGGGGAAACTTTGAAACAGAACCAAGAAGAAAAGGAAAGTCAAAATCCAGCCAAGGCATTTGAATCGGCTCCGGAATTGAATGACAATGTTGCGTCTGCGACTGCAAAAAAGGGTGAACCTGGTTTAGGTATCAAGAGAACCGAATCGCAGCCAAATTTTAGCGAAGGAACTAAGAACGTTCCTCCTACGTTCAAGGCGAACCCCTATGCTATTGGGGGTTCCGCAAGAAAAGTATCATTAAACAAGACGTCTTACCTTCCAAAATGTGCGCCCCAAAGCCTTGCCCCTGTTGTATCTACCCAACAGACCTCAGAAATAAATGCCAACCTCAATGGATTGGGAATGTTTGTTGAACAGCCAAATACGTCGTCGCAAGATCAAGATCAAGATCAAATAAAAAATGCGGCAGAATCCTCTATATCTGAGGCAAAAGTTTCGACGCCAATTTTGGAACAGGCCAACCCTGCAAAAGCCGGCGTCAGTTCAGTGAGCAGATTTGACCCAATAAAAGAGCCAGAGGAAATTACCTCGGGTACGTTTGAACCTGTTATAAAGAAAACTCCAAAGATGGGTTCCTTTACTCCCTTGGTGGTACAACCTGCGGAAACACAGTATGACGATATAGTGGAAGATGAATCTGAAGATGAAGATGAAGAGGACGTTAAAAAGAGAGATGAAGAGCAAAGAAGAGCTGAAGAGGAAGAACTTCGCGAGAAAGAACGTCGCGAGAAAGAGCAGCTTGAAGAGGAAAGGATAAGGAAAGCCAAAGAGAAGAAGGAGTCCAAAGATAACTCTACAGGTGGCTGGTTTGGTTGGCTAAAGAAAGATCCCAATGAAAAGAAACCAATTAAAGCAAAACTAGGTAATAAAAAGAGAAACTTTCATTACGATGAAAAGTTGAAACGTTGGGTCAATAACAATGCTACCGAAGAAGAGAAAGAAAAGTTTGACACACCACCGCCACCACCGCCCGTAGTTAAACGTGTGGACAATGGGCCAAAGACTAAGCCCCGTTCTGGGAGCTTGAATGCTGCTCCTAAGCCTGTAACTGGCGCCATCGTACCCAAAAATCCAATAACGGGTGAACCCCTGAATTCGTCCTCTTCCTCAACTTTAAGTCGTGGTATTTCTGATGTCCCCCCACATTCACCATCTGCTAGTACTTCTAATGTTAACTTGGCTGGTAAAAAAGCCAATGGATTGGATGATCTTCTAAACTTGACCGGAGGTGGTACTACGGCTACAAGGCGTAAGAAGAAACCAGGCAGGGGTTACGTTAATGTCATGGAGAAAAAGTAAATAACCCTTGACTTATGCTTGCTTTGCATTCGTACATTTAATAATAATATTGAAGAATAAAAGTATTTACATGCTTAAGAATGATCTATTTTTTATTGGGAAGGCAATCTGAAAATATCACCACTGACTTTCATCCTCTCGATTGCCGCACGAGTATTATCTTCGTAAGTCTTGGGAAGCTTACTATCGGGCTGACTCTCGAAAACGGACCCCATTAAAGTCAAATCGTTGGTTGACGCATCGCAGAGGAATACTAAATAGTCCTCCACGTCTCTGTCTAGCTTGTCCGCCTTGCCCGATTTTTTATTCAATTTAATTAATCTCTGTTTCGTATCAAATTTGTACACTAATTGAATGTGCTCTAACGGTCTGCCGGGTATCATCATAGCCTGAACGGAAACCACTTTTGGAATTTTGTTAAATTTCACAAGCTGCCATTCCAATTGAATGTGCTTGGGCAACTGTTTTGATCTAGCTTCTAAAGCTTCTTCCACCCACATGGAAATTTGGGACTTCACATTCGAAACCCTATGTTGAGCGAACGCAGTATTAACGTTGACATAATTTTCGATCGCCTTGTTTTTCCAGAGTAAGAAATTTGGCTTAAGGCCTGATTGATAGCGGAATATTCCCACTTGCACAGTGTTTAGTCCCATAGTATAAATTCTTCTTATGAGTGCATTGAAAGCCACGACAGGATGGGATAAAACATTGGGCAAATTCTTAATGGAAGGGGGAATATATATTTCCGAGGAGACCCCCAGATGTCTTGGATTAAAGTCTGCCGAGGAGTTGCTATTTTTTGAAGTGTTCGTCTGAAGAATGGCCTTGGAGCTCGAAAAGAGACGAGTTTGCGGGCGAAGTCTCCATGAAGTGGCCCTTAACGTTGAATGACATACGGATGAACTTAGCATTACAACTGGTAGATCACAGGAATCTGTATGAACAAGCTTTCTCTGGAGAATTAATTTGAGGCCCTTCACAGAATCTGCGTAGTGTATTTTTTTCAACTTGCATCAAAAAATTTCAAAAACATGAATTAGATTTTCTGGAGTCTGCTTATGGCTGATATGGGACAATTGTAAGTGTCGTATTGACAGGCGAAGAATACGACGAGAACGCAGCGTTATGAAGGCTTATTTGGTTGGTTTCAAGCTTAAAGACACGGAAGCTGTGGATTGGAAAAAAGGTTTAGTCTCGTACCTCAAGAGATCCTATGGCTCTGCCCAGTGGTCGCAGTTTTACGACGACAAGTTAGCCGGGGAGTTGAATCATTTGAGGAACAATGCCAATGGTGAACTAGCTCTGGAGGCTCTGTTAGAGCAAAACTTCACTTATTATGCATATTTGGAGCAGTTGCACTTACGCATAGGTAACAATAGTCCTCAATTGAGACTGAATTTCACTTGGTATGAAGCTGAATATAACCCTTCTTTGAAGGCCCAAAAGTATTCTCAGCGAAACTTAATTCTAGAAAAGTCTTCTGTGCTTTACAATATTGGGGCAATATTCTCTGAGTTGGCGAAAGATAAGCTAAATAAAGACTACAAGGCTTCTTTAAGTTACACACTCGACGCAGTGGCATGTTTTGAATACTTGTCTGAAAACTTTTTGAACTCACCTTCTGTGGATTTGGAGGCAGATAATACAAAATTTTTAGCAGAACTTTGCCATGCGCAGGCCCAGGAATTGTTCTTGCTGAAGTTGGTCAACTCGTCGGATCCAGCGAAGCAGGCTTCCCTGATTAGCAAGTTGGCTCATTCTTCTGCACGCTTGTATGAGACCTGCCGTGAATTTTTTGAAGATGAAGGAGAGGAAGATAAAGACTACGGCGAGATCAAATGGCGGCCAATCATTTCCTGTAAAGTTCATTTTTTCAAGGCTCTGACAGCATACTATCATGGTTTGGTTTTGGAGCAGCAACTGAAACATGGTGAAGCTCTTGCATTTCTGAAGCTGGCGGCAGAATGTTTCGAATCGTCTTTGTCGTACAAGAGTTACCTGAAAGAGTTCATAGATTTTTCTGCTTTCAAAGAATCCTTGGAAGATAAAACAAGGCAGTTGACTAAGGACAATGATTTCATTTATCATGAAAGTGTTCCTCAAAACGTTCAGTTGGAGGTGGTCAAATCGATGGACGCTGCAAAATCCACAAGTTTTTCCAAACAATTAGAACCCTACATGGACATAGTTGCGGAGAAATGCGATAATCTTTACAAGGGAATCGTTCCTATGGAAATATATGAAAAAGAAAGTATTTATTCTGAGGAAAAGGCACGCTTTTTAAGACATGAGATAGATGTTGCTGAAACGGCTGACTGGGAATACACTTCTTTTATGGAATTTGCTAATTTAACAAGATTAATCCAAGACATGGAACAAAAATATAACAATGGCCCTTTCAGTGACGCGTATCCACCAGTGGATACTATGAGAGAGCAGATTGCTTCCTGGAGTAGAATGGTGCAAGACAGTAAATTTAATGATATAGATGAACAGATGAGTGATGTTAACAAAAAGAGAAAGAAAATTATGGATATCTTATCTATGGTCCCCCCAGATCAAAAGGAAAGCACCGTTAAATTGAAGTCAGCATTGTTGGAAGCTTCTGACTCTGATGACAAACTTTTCTCACTTGTTAAGCCATATATCAATGAGATAAAACTGCTGAATAATAGTACACTGCTCTGGCAAACTTACGATAAATTCAGTGAAGCTAGTTTCAATGAGCCTAGCTTACTTGATATAGACGATTCGAGGACAGACGCAGTGCGTGCCAAACTGGAGAAAATTAAACAGCTGTCA
The DNA here is from genome assembly GCA_003707595.2 of Zygosaccharomyces bisporus. Lineage (NCBI taxonomy): Eukaryota > Fungi > Ascomycota > Saccharomycetes > Saccharomycetales > Saccharomycetaceae > Zygosaccharomyces > Zygosaccharomyces bisporus. Next base: position 203,174 of record PPKA02000011.1, read on the forward strand.
GAGGATCTTAGGTTGCTCAAAGATGAACGAACGCGGAGCCTGGGTGAATTAAAAGAAGAAGCTAACAGTGATGATATTACAAAAAAAATATTGATCAGCAAGGGAAGCACTGATTCTGAACTTCAGCACCTGTTTGAGCTAGAATTAGGAAAATTTAAACCATTTAGTGCCAGGATAGAAGCAACCGTTTTCAAACAATCAGAGACCATAAATGAATTGAAGTTAGAATTAGACGGCGTCTTCAAACTTTCAGGTACCGACAATATTAGTAGAGAAAAGCATACTCAGATGGAAGAACGCAAAAAATTCACCGATAAGTTGAAAAATGCGGTCTCTAACTTTGCCATGTTTTGTTCTGATGTGCCCAAGGGGATGGCTTTTTATGATTCACTATTGAAAATCAGTAAAGATTTGGCAAACTCTGCTGCGCGGCCCATGGTGCAACCCCTTACAGCTTCCATTAATCGTGGCGGCATAGAGCCTCGGCAGGTAAATCTAGAATCTCAATTCGAACATCTAGGTGTTTCTTCAAGTCCTGTTCCATCTGTACCATCACGTTCTAATGGTGGCAATTTTCTTCCCCCCTTAATAGACGCCACTCCAGTATTTGGCAACAACAACAACAATTCCTCTGCACCTCCCGTTCCACCAAAAGAGTTTGCACCTTCAAGAAGTGTACGCTCTGCCCAGCAAGAATTTGAAACGGAGGAAAGAGAGCTTCAGCAGAATCCAACTTCGTTTTACAACAGACCTTCAGTGTTTGATGAAAATCTTTATTCCAAGTTTAGCGGGTAAATATGTGGTATAATGCGCAACTATGTAGTGAAATTCAAAAATCGATCAAGAAATCAATTTTGATGGTTGTACTTCGTCGTGTTTGGAGTGTACCATACATTTTCAGAGCCGAAATCTGACTCAGAAATTCTCACAAAACTTATGACACCATCATCCATAACCGCAAGAAGGAAGCTGCGGTACCCATGTTTTAAACGATTCTTTTGCATTGCACGCGGAGACCTCGACTTATTTTTTTTCCTAGGTCTCATCTTTTGTGGCCTTTTCTCTGAGCCGCATTTGGGAGAATCCTTTGGTTTGGTGTTCGCCAAAATTTCAGATCGTAGTTTCCCGTCATGATAGGAGTGTTCATCCCAGTTCCAATTGTCAATTTCTGACAAGAATTCGAATTTATAGTCTAACGAGTTAAAGATACCCCGAAAATCGCTGTATGTTGGGAAATGTTGCTCACAATCGTTTTTATTATAGACAACCACCTGATAGTCTGGTAACCCAGGATTTTTCTTTTTAAAGTCAGCCCTAGGTTTCCAAACACTGAGGCTAATTGTAAGATTGGACGTTTCTCTGAGCATGGGGCCATGGCTTCTCAAATCTTGCTCCGTCTTCGGTGCTCTGTAAAATGGCACCAACTGGTTCAGACTCTGATAAATTTGAGGTGTTGAAATGTATTTGATCACACAAAAACTCCAAGGATTGAGAAAGATCATATTGTGAAGCGATCTTCTCCAATGGAGGAAAATATGACAATCTCTCAAGGAAAATGTCAATTTATTTGAGCGTTCCTTCGGTGCATAAAATGAGTCAATCTGTGAGCTGTAGGGTGTGACAATGAATCCCAGACGTTTCAGATGAGCATACACAAAAAAGTTGTCCATCTCTTGTCGCGATTTGAAAAGAAGATAAAGATCTTCTATGCTTAACGGAAGCTCATGAATACGCCAATCGATTTCCTTCATCATGTAAAAGGGCGTTACCGTGCCTCTTTCAGCCAAATATAAAAACTCGTGGAATTCCAACCAAACAGTGGCATCCCTCTGACCTTTCCCCATAGTTTGTAAAAAGTTACCCTTAGGTTGGAATATTAATGCCCTGTGTACCTCAGGATCGTAGTATGCTTTAACCTGGTTTTTCAACACAGTACCTCGAGGGGAATGCGACAATGTTTCAAACATGGCCTTCCTGGCCCGGTAAAGAAGCAGTTCTTGCGTATTGGTGCCATCTGGTTCGTAATCCTTCTCGCCGCTCTTGGGGAGGGTCGATGACCTGATGGATAACGTGGCAGCTTGAGACCAGTCTTGGATGATCTCATCATCCTCTAGATCTGAATTTGGTACCACATCAGGCCGACTGTTCAGTCCCTCGTCCTTATCCATCAACGACGACAGGCAAGTCTTCCTTTTTTCACGTTATTTGAACTTTTTTTCTCTCTGACCTTTTTAAACTATAAACTTTCTACTTAACCTACTTTTTTTTCATGTGTACAACGCTCAGCCCGCTAAAGCTTTGTAGTGTTGCAAGAGGGACACTCACAACCAGATCCGCACTTACATCTAGTAGGCTGTCCAGAAGTAGTCTTGCCACCACAACATGACATTTTTGCCTGAGCGGTTTCGGATTTCTTCTGGCACTGAGACTGGGTGTTACTTTGAGAGCTACAGCAGGGCATGTTTACTCGTTATTTTCTGTATCCTTAAATCAGATGCTCAACTTTTCTTTGACAAAACTAACAAAAAAACTATCGGAACTTGCGGTGAAGCTGTTCCATCTTTATACTCCTGCCAAAGTGTTCATGCATAGTTGATAAGGGAATTCGCGTATATATTCCTAAAACGGTAGTTATATGTTACCCGCCCGTTATCCCGTAGTATAAAAAGTGAACAGCTCGGCGGCTAAAAGATGGGCCGTTGGTTACTACCTTTGTAATAAACCGTCAGTCAACGATGGTTTACATGGTAGATGCCCATGTAAGAGGTAGTACGGTACAGCTTGTTCGCCGTGCACTGAAGGAGGAAGCGGAGGTGCGAAAGAAGTCCAATGATCATGAATCCAAAAGCCCGGCGGCTATTTTGCATGACAAGATGGGGACCTTTTATGCGATATTGAGAAAAGTAATAATCAGGAGGCTGTCCAAGTACAGTGAAGAAAAGTTGGAAAATATGGTGCTGCTGTCTGACACGCTCTTGGCGGAAGGCCATGGTAGCATAGAAGTGAGAGATCCTCCCACGATCGCCCAGGAAAGGATTATCAAGAGCCTTGTTAAAGTGGTATTCCACCAAATGTCTGTGAGCAAAAGTGATCAAGTAGATCCCGGTCAGGCCAACCTGTTACTGTCACTTTTTGTAAGCAAAATATACTGTGACAGATTTGTGGAGAGAGCTGGCATGGACCAGCACCAAGGCAGATTGAAGGATGCCATTAGTGCTGTCATGGCATCTGCCGATCATAATCATCCTAGCATGAGTGTAATAGTACCAGATAAGACATTCGAAGTACATCTTTTTTGTTGCTTGGAAGATGTACCCGATTTCCAAGAAGGTAACCTATTGACGGAAGAATTCGATAAAATTGATTTGGATGGGGATGAAGATTCGGAAGGTGACACTTTAGGGGCCGCCACCGTGTCGCCTAATGTCTTGCATCGGTTGCCCTTGTCGAGACAAACCTTGTCGCAAACGAGAATTACGTTACTGCCTTCCAATGAGCTTGAAGGACTTTGGGAATCTTTGTACTTCGATGATAAAATAAAACAGAGGATGTATAGCTACGCTACCATAGCATTGAAAATTGCTAGTTTTGCCAATGCCGCGCAAAAGAGCGGGAACGCATTCACCAATAACAAGCTTTTGCTCGTACAAGGTCCTCCGGGTACCGGGAAGACTACTGTATGCAAAGCTCTCTGTCAGAAACTCTCCATACGCAAAGAATTTTCTCCTGAGGCAGATCCGTTGGGTAATAATTACAAAGGCGTTGTGATTGAGATATCGTGCTCCCGGATCTTTTCACGATGGTTTGGTGAATCATCCAAAAATCTGACGGGTATTTTTGCGGACGTGGAACAGCTATTGAAGATCCATCAAGAAGACTGCTCTTTTGTCTGTCTGCTCATCGATGAAGTGGAAGCTATTGCGTTTTCCAGAAACAACTTGTTAAACAAAAACGAATCGACAGATGGTGTCAGAGTGGTGAGCACGCTGCTTACTCAATTAGACCTTCTCAAAAAATATAACAATTTACTGGTGCTGGCGACCTCCAATCTGATAGAATCTTTGGATCCTGCCTTTTTGGATAGAGCAGACGGAGTCTTTTACATTGGCAACCCTTCTGCTCCAGGCATAGCAAGAATTTTGGCATCCAGCTTAGACGATCTAATCTTGAAAAAAGTGATTTCCTGCGGTAACACTAAGAGCATTATGGATACACCGCTTTACAAAGAGGCGTTAATTCACATAGCTGAAAAATGCTCCGTATGTTGGTGTTGATTTGTTTCCTTTTACCGTTTTTCATACTAACTATGCGGCAAAAATTAGACATTAGGGATTAGCGGAAGGACGCTAAGAAAGCTGCCACTAATATGCCTTTCTGAGCATTTTAGGATGCTTCCAGTGACGCTAGACAGATTCCTCTTGGCTCTTGCGCATTCTGTGATGAGCCTTCATCACATGTGATCAATGGCAGCCCGTTACATTCCTTGGCAAAGAAAAAAAAAGAAAAGAAAAATGAAAAAAAAAAAAAAGATAGATTGTCTGATACCGTCAGAAATTCAGTTTGAAGGCGCTTTCGTACTCCGTTGCCCGTTGATATTTCCGATTGCATAGGCAGTCATTTGGCACTGAAGGCAGTACTTACCATCAATCTCCCATTTGAAGAACTTCCCCAACGCTTGCTCTGCTAGAATATGTCGGCACAGAGCGCAGATGTAGATGGTACTCTACCTCAAAATCAGTCAGCCATCACATCTTTCTTCATGGCGGTGTCGATGATTGGTGTTTCTGAGATTGGTGACAAAACTTTCCTAATAGCGGCTTTGATGGCCATGCGTCATCCTAGGTGGCTTGTTCTTTCCGCTACATCCAGTTCACTGGCTGTTATGACTGTTTTATCGGGACTTGTGGGCCACACTTTCGTTTCAATTATCTCTGAACGTTACACTCGTTTCCTGGCAGGTATGCTGTTTTTAATTTTTGGTTACAAATTGACTCTTGAAGGTTTGGAGATGTCCAAGGATGCTGGCGTAGAGGATGAATTGGCTGAGGTTGAGGAGGAAATTGCCGTTCATGACTTGAACACAAACATGCAGGATATAGAGACTGGTGGAGTTCCTGAAGAGAAGTTTTCTAAGGGCATTCGTGACTTGAAGTCCGCATTCAAGTTATTGAGCGAAAGGCTGTCGGTCGTGCTGTCTCCCATTTGGATTCAGATATTTTCCATGATTTTCTTAGGAGAATTTGGTGACCGTTCACAAATTAGTATAATCGCCATGGCTTCAGATAGTGACTATTGGTACGTTATCATTGGTGCGGTCGTGGGCCACCTGCTGTGTTCTTGTATTGCCGTGGTGGGTGGTAGATTCTTAGCAACAAAGATCAGCATGAGAACAGTAACTCTTGGGGGTGCCTTCTCATTTTTCATCTTCGCTATCCACTACATATATGGTGCGTTTCATACAGAGTAGCTCCTCTGCTTTTATACCCAGATACAACTATTTATATAACTTGGTTCAAGTTTATCACTCTTTATTTGGCAGCATTTGTGAAAATACGTTTTCTCACTAGACTCCTTATCTTTGCATCAGTCAGTCTATCGAGTTCATCAAGCTGCTGTTGTAAGGAAGTTGCCATGTTTTCGGTTCCATCGACTGCTTTTTCAGAAGAAACGATGAAGCTTTTGTCATCGTTAACAGCTTCATGTATGATCTGCGAGGCTTTATTCTTGAATTTATCCAGGGACTCCTTTTCCACTTGTAACGAGAGCGTCTCTACCGTTTTTGCATCATTTCCATCGTTATCACTTTCAGGACTGATCTTACCATCATTACGAATAGCACGCAGATGTTCCAACCGCCTTTTTCTGGCATTAATGTGGTCCTGGACGCTGGACATTGTCTTTCTCGATTTCATTTTTTTTTTTTCATGCAGAAAATTTCAACACTTACAAAAATCTATAACATTCCCTTATAAAATACACGCTAGTATTACACACTTACTCTAAACCTGAGATGTATGATGAATGCAGTTAATCCGTTGGTATTTTTTTTTTTGCTTATTTGTTTGTTTTTTTTAGTAGACTCTGGCCCACCATTCGCATTTTGATGCTCGTATCGTCAACGAAGTGTCCTTATGAAATTGTCCAAGTTATACTCCTCTTCGTACTGTGAAGGGTCCCACAATTCCTTCAACTCACCTAGCGCCTCCTTGGCCTTACCTGACAAACCAGTTTCGTTTGCAACTTCCTCCAAGCCTTCGCTATTGGCAGATTGGGACGGCTTTTCTTCTTTTTCCTGTGATGGCATGTTGTCTGTGTCAAAAAGATCAAGTAGTTGATTTGTGTTCATAGAAGCCAAGCCGTTGTTCTGTTGGTTTACCACGGTGGAAGCAATGTTCATCTTAAACTTTTGCAGACCCATGATTTTTTCTTCTAAGGTACCTTTTGTGACTATTCTGTAAACATTGACCACTTTCTTCTGTCCCAATCTGTGCGCGCGGTCCATAGCCTGCAAATCATTCATTGGATTCCAGTCATGTTCCACAAAAATGACGGTATCGGCACCAGTTAAGTTCAGCCCTAATCCACCCACTTTAGTTGTCAATAACAAACAGTCAATAGAAGGGTCTTCATTAAACTTCCTAACAACTTTTTGCCTATCCCTTGCTTCTATGCTTCCGTCTAATCTCATATACGTGACTGACGGCATATACCTTTTGAGAAGATCATTTTCCACCATGTCCAACATATCTTTCAATTGGCAAAAGATTAAGGCACGATGCTGAGAGATTACATTGGCTGTGGAAGGTAATTGATTAGGAGGCGATTTCTTACCCATGTCTTCTTCACCGATGCCGCACTCAAATAATAAGTTCCTCAGGGCAAGTAATTTGGGTGCATTTGAAATATCGTGCAAATCCATGTGGGTCTGCTTTAAATAGCTTTCCACCTGTTTTAATTGGGGGTGATCAGGTGAAAGCACCAATGCAGGGTGATTACAAAGCTTTCTCATGTACTGCAACGCTTGGAAAATGTGCTGCTTACTCTCCACATCAGCAGTATTTTCCATGTCCTTTTGCACTACCGTCTTTTGCTTTCTCGAAAAATCTTCATAGAGTTGCTTCTGCAAATCGCTCAATTCACAGTAGTAATCTTGAATAATCTTTGGTGGTAGATCTGACAGCACGTCTTCTTTCAATCGTCTCAACATAAATGGTAGAACCTGCTTGTGCAAGGCCTCCAAAGCCAATGCACCTGCTTCTTGCTCTTTGGAAGAAGTCTTGCTGTTTCTGGAGGCCGCAATAGGCTTGGCAAATCTCTCTTGAAACATTTTCTCAGTACCCAAAAATCCCGGCATGAGAAAATCGAATAATGACCATAGTTCCACAACATTATTTTGAATAGGTGTACCAGTTAAAATTAACCGGTGATTTGCTCTAAACTGCTTTACAGCCTTTGCAAGCTTAGATTGGGCGTTCTTGATGATGTGACCTTCATCCAAAACACAGTAGTTATAATCAAATTGTGCAATGACAGACAGGTCATTCCTGGCAACATCATAGGATGTGATTATGACATCCGCATCGGGAAGCTTGTTTCTAAGAGGACCTCTAGTCGATGGTCCTCCCGCGTAAACGATTGTTTTCAAAAAAGGTGAATACTGTTCGAATTCGGCTTCCCAATGACCAGTAAGCGAAGGTGGACACACAATCAAAGTCGGCAATGGCCTAGTTTCTACGGAATGCGTCTTTTCATAATCTTCCCTTCTCAAATACTGATCACTAGCAATAATGCAAATTGTTTGTAAGGTCTTACCAAGGCCCATATCGTCACACAATATACCGTGTAAATGATATTTGTTCAAAAATGCGAGCCAATTGACTCCCTCTTGCTGATATTTCCTTAGTGTTGCCTTAATGGCAATGGGCAATTTAAATGGCTTGGCTTTTGAAGAATCCATCATTTGTTGAATGAAGTCTCTTTCTCTTTCGCGACCAGCCATCAAATCTTCAGGGAGTCCCTTAGGATCAGCAATACCTGCCTCCAGAGGTACCAGTTTGATGATAAGAGCAAATGTTGTGGTAGATAAACTTCTCACATCGTTATTGGAGTCACTCATGCGACCCAACAGTGGAACGATTAAAAAGATGACGTAAGGCAAGATGTCAGTTCCCATAGAGATCGACAAGTGATACACGAGCTCAGTGGCACCTTGACGATCGGTCACCGAGCCGGCACTATTCAACAGAGGTAATACCATCCTTATAATGAATGTCATGACAGCAATGGGGGAAAGTTTGGCTAAATCTGCAAACGTCCTCGCAGTGGAATATCTGATGACAGAAAACTCACATTTCAACAGCTGCAGAAGGACGGGAAAACGAGGCCAAACTTCTTTCGTTTGCAATTCTTCACTCATGTATGGATAAGTAGCCCTCAATATACCTAGAGCATCCACAACAGATTGGCCAGCCGTGTTCGAAAAATCTTCTTGCCCTAGCCATTTTTCTGATTCGTCTAACGGTCCAAACATACAACTATGTAGCTGTTTTACCTGTTGCAACGCATTGGATCCAAATAGTTTTAACAATTGGCCTAAGGTGTACAATCCACCTTTTCGTTTTATTTGAGCATCTTCAGTCATCCTTTGTAATTGCATGTCGTCTGGTGATGGTGGTGGTGTATTTTCTTTGATCAATGTCAGTAGGGAGTCCTTTAAATGACGGTTAGCGGCAAACTCGGGTACTTCCATGGTATCCACGCAGAGAAAGCCACACAGGTTTTTACAAATTTTATTAGCAACATTTTCCTTCTTTTCAGCCAATAACTTTTCGATGAGATAAATAATAGAATCGCCCGCCAATTGTTGCAGCATTTCATTTTTCTCTTCTTTGATGCTGTCCATGAAAGCTCTGATGATTGGATTCAGCTTTTTGGGTAGCCCCTCGAATCTTAAGAAAGCCGCTGCATAATTGCTCAAGATACTGCAGTTACGGGATCTTTTTGATTCTTTTGCCGACTCAATTGTTAAGAGAACTCTGTATTTCGCGTCTTCCAGTGGTTTTTTGGCCAGCAACTTGTACGAGTTGCTCATTGATCTGAACATTTTGTCATAATACTCGTCGTGGACTTTTTCAGCAAGTGCGATGTTAAAGGCTTCTGGTCCGGCTTCGGCCTCACCTTGCACAATGATTGGCAGATTTGGAAATTTATGTTGTGGTAACATGCCCACATCCACAAAAGTTCTCATTAGACTTTGACATTGTGTCCTTAATGCCTTTAAACTGGGTACCAATTCTCTAAATGTCGGTAATATTTCCGGATTTAATAATTGAGCATTGATAATGGGACCGAATATTTCACTAACGAATGCAGGAACAGTTCCGCCAGGGTGACTTGTAGCCCACGCCGAGCAAAATTCCGTCAAGACGACACCTGCAATCATTCTCGGAGTAGCATACGACAACTCTAAACAACGGGCTAGCACATTGGCAAAAAATGATTGCAAGGTGGATTCTTGGAACATGGATAATGTGAGACCAAAGGCCTTGGCACCCATGATTCTAGTGTTTTGCACAATTTCTGCTCCCAACAGCGTTACATCGCCTGCGATCATGGGCTCATCAATATTAACACGTTCACTGTTCCTTGGAGGGGGGATGTCAGAAGAATCGAAGTTTGACTCTGAAATGGACCTTTTCTTGTCAGAGTGAAGTTGATAGTGTTGTGAAGGTTTGAGAATGTACTGAGACTCCATGCTGTAGTTTTTCCCATTCTCTCCTATTGGGGTATTCAAAAGATGCAAGATAGGTTGTAAATGCTTGCTGAAGACGTGGTCCAATGTCTTTTCGGTGTGCTTAAACCTATAATCACTTAGCAAAAGAGAGTATACTTGGAACGAAAGATCCAAGATTTCCCGGTTTTGCTCCAAAATAATGTTTTGGAAAACAAGTCGAAACACTTTCCCATTGAGCCAACTTTTCGTAGAATCGTCCCTGATGGAAAGGAAAGCATGCAGTAGATTGAGGACCGCTTTTCTCACCGACGAAATGGAATGGCGCAGGAACGGGTAAAGTTTGGGCACTAAAGATTTGAAGGACCATTCTGAAGGCTGTTGCAGAGCCTTCCGCTTTAAAATGTCCAGCACTTCTTGGTGTTTGCACAATTTCGCCAATAGATCCATGACGGACCCGACACTTGAAGACAAATCATCTTCAAGATGGGTCAAAGATGACCATATCGTGGTGAGTACCAATTCGATCGCCTCCGGATCTAATCGCACGAACTGATCTGTGATAGGGGATAATATGGCAGCCGCCACGCTCTGCACATCGTCATCACCTTGATTCAAACCATACAGGACTATGTTGACAACGTTGTTCAACAAATTATGTGACAACAGGAAATCCGTCTTTATACTGACAAAATATCGAACCCCGAGAAGACCGCCATGTGTGGCTTCCCAAATTTTGTTGGGCATCATGACAACCCTAGGATCTTGCAAAACAAGCTGCTCTAGGGCAGCGAAGATTTTTATGCACAAATCATTATCTAAATGAATCAACAGGGCTGCTAATGTCTGTGCAACAGACTCTCTGACGGGGGCCACCACCGTGTCGTAGACGAAGTCACCGAATCTGTCGATGGCAAAGACGGTAAGCAATCGAGCTGACACGTCTTCCAGTGCCCTTCTATTCCTCGAATTGTTCTCCATCCGGCTTTTCCCCATGACCCTGTTGACGCTGAATGCATGCTTTTTCAACAACTCCCTGAGACCGAGCGCAGCGCCGTGTCGTACTTCCCAGGAATCGTTGATCAGATTATCTAGAAGCAATTCAAACACACCTTGAAATTGCCAGACCAAGCCAGCTACTTTTTCGTGTTTTTCCAGTATGGGTGCCATCATGGATTCCACCATGATTTTACTATCGTCCACCTGTTCGGTAATCTCCAATTTTGGGTTAGACAGAGAAGTAGGAGTAGTAGCGGGGCTCGTACTGCCATCCTTACCCTTTGCAAGATGCTGATTCATCAAACTCTTGGAGACTGAACTTTCAGACAGATCCACGGGCTTACTCGAGGTGCCCTTGGCTTGCATCTTTTTCTTCCTCTTGGCCATCGCCAACATCCTGGCCGACTTCTTCGACACCGGCGCGGTCGGCGAGGAAGCCTTCTGCGATGACAGACCGCCATTCTCTGCGTTTTCTTCCTTCTTGACGCCATTATTTATCTCCTTTAATTCGTCGTACACCTCCGGATGAACCGCGTCTCTCTTGTATTGTTTCCGGGCATTGCCGTCGTTGTAATCGTTCATGTTCGATGCCAGCAGCACTTTCTTCGATTTCAGCAGTTCGTGCAGGTTCCAATCGGCAAGCGAGAGCATCGGCCTCGAGTCCTCCAGAAGCCCACCTCCGTGGTTGGCTTCTTCCAGCTTGATCTGCATCTCATGCTCCAGCTTCACTTTGGCGTTATTTCCATCCTTGGCTGGCAAATCTTCCTGCGGCTCTTCTTCTTGCCCGTCTCCGCCTTCTCCTTCGTTGGGGTCCCACAGAGGGGCATGGCAAACTATGCCGCCCACGGCTCTAGCCGCCGTCACCCTCGTCTCCCACTTCTTCACGAGCAGAAACGGATACACCCTCGAAAGCAGCGACAATATATCCTCCGGGTGCTCCTTGGCTAGATCCCCCATCTGATCGGCGGCCATGTTCCTCACGAACTGAGTGGAACCTGTTTCCAGCAGAATAACCTGGCGGTCTAACCGCGACACCTGAGAAGTCATTAGGTCCTATGGGGCTGTGTGGATTAAACAAAGAGTCTCACTTGATCTCTCGTAACAGGATAGTGTTTGGTATAATAATACTTTTGGGAGGTAGTATTCAGATTAAAAAAAAAAAAAATAGCCGCCCAGGGGTCTCCCTTAAGTGTTGTTTCTTTTTTTCAACTTTTTCTTTTGCCTCCCGTATCTTACCCGTCCTTTGAACTTTGATGATGTTCTTTTGCCCCCATTTGTGCCCTCCTACGGGATTGTACAAAAACAGATGCTTTTATATGAGATGTTGAATGCGCGGATCCCTCGTTCGGACGTCGATGAGAAAAAGTAAAAAAAAAAACGTGGGCGGGTAACAAGACTGCCCCTTTTTCTCGGCTGCGACATGTCCGGCGGCGAGCATGGCAGAACAGAAGTAATAGTTGCTAGATACTGTGGATGGCAAGAGATTGGCGAACGCGGCAATCAAGAGCATCGCCAATAAGGACAAGATCTCTAAGATTCCTCTTGGCTGCCACGTTCTTCCCTCTCACACTCTTGTTTTAAATTTTTTTTGAAGCAGGAAGGGAAAACAAGCAGGAAAAAAAAAAAAGAAAAAGAAAACGCTTGAAAAAAAAAAAAAAATTTTTTTATTAAGCACCTCTTAGCCGCAAGCTCGACGCAGCCTGCCATGCTCAAGCATAGAATTTTCGGCTCTGAAACTCACTCTTTTTGACGCTGTAGGAATAAAAAAAATTACTATGGAGTTAAGGGACTGTGAAGAAGGGCTTCGAGTAGGAGCAACGAATTAGCCTCGAAGAGGAGCAAACCAAGATGCGGTGTTGGGATTTAAATTCAAGCCTTTAAAGCTGTAAAACTGCAAAACTGCAAAACTGCAAACCTGCAAAAGTGCAAAGATCAAAACGGCACAGGTGTACCAAGAGAAAAATTGCAGGCAAGGGCCAACGGCTTTCTTGAGAAAATGTAGTGCAAATCATTGAAAACACATAAAAAAAAAAAAAAAAAAGGAAGCATCAATATCTTGTGAAAGCAATGTCTTCCTCCTTGCTACACTTTCACGTGATAGTCAGCGCTTGAACTGCACGCGAGCTGGCGGCTACTCGGGCGGATACCTATGCAATAAGGCTCCCTTGAACAGCCGTCCAGTAGCTAGCTCTATGAATCATGATCACGTGTGTACAATTTTTTAAGATTTGGCCCCGTAGAACGACTTTTGCTTGCAAGACTTGTGAATCTGTAATTCGATGCACGTAATAGAATATTTTGAATAATTTGGGCCGCTGTGCCAAACAAGTTCGAATCCGTTTCGGTAACACAGGCGTCTCAAACAGCTACAGTTTATCGCCACGCGGGTGCAGACAGGTGCAAGCCGGTGTCACGCCTAATACAAATGCTACTCATCTCTTAAAGGCCACTCACTGCTACATGCACAAGATGTTACGGCGTCGGACACCCCGGATCCTCGGACGGCGTGTTCATGACTAGGATCTTCTCCATGAAGCAATTCCCTCGGGTTTTTGTCTTTTTTTTTTTTTTTTTTTTTTTTTTTTTCATCATCATCGCCTGGTGTAGTGTAGTGAGTGACTCAATGGATAAAATTTCAAATATTATATAGAGGCTTCACGCAATTTAGAGGCTGTATCAATAAAGTGCATTTGGGAAAATCAAACTAGGCCCTACTTTTGCAGACGCAAACAAACCATGTCAGTTACATCTAATCCTTACGCCCCTAACGCTGCCGATCTTGTATCAAACGTGAGGAATTTCAAGATCATCGAGTCCACGCTACGTGAGGGTGAGCAATTTGCCAACTCGTTTTTCGACACCGAGAAGAAGATTGAAATCGCCAAGGCCCTGGATGAGTTTGGTGCGGATTACATCGAATTGACCTCTCCCGTGGCGTCGGAACAGTCCAGAAAGGACTGTGAGGCGATCTGCAAACTTGGATTAAAATCCAAAATCCTGACCCATATCCGTTGCCACATGGATGACGCCAAGGTAGCCGTGGAGACCGGTGTGGACGGCGTTGATGTTGTCATCGGTACGTCCAAATTTCTCAGGGAATACTCACATGGTAAGGACATGAACTATATCGCCAAGAGTGCAGTGGACGTTATTGAATTTGTCAAATCCAAGGGACTGGAAATTCGTTTCTCGTCTGAGGATTCGTTCAGATCCGACATCGTGGATCTTCTCAACATTTACAAAACCGTGGACCAGATCGGTGTCAACAGAGTAGGTATCGCGGACACCGTCGGCTGTGCGAACCCAAGACAAGTCTACGAACTCGTGAGGTCTTTGAAAAACGTTGTTGGCTGTGACATCGAATGCCACTTCCACGACGACACCGGCTGTGCCATCGGTAATGCTTATACTGCCCTAGAGGCTGGTGCTAGGCTCATCGACACCTGTGTACTGGGTATTGGCGAGAGAAACGGTATTGTACCGTTAGGAGGATTTATGGCTCGTATGATTGTCTCTGCTCCCGATTACGTCAAGTCCAAATACAATTTGAAAAAGTTACGTGATTTGGAGACACTGGTTGCGGAAGCCGTCGAGGTGAACTTGCCATTCAACAACCCAATCACTGGTTTCTGCGCCTTCACTCACAAGGCAGGCATCCATGCCAAGGCAATCTTGGCGAACCCATCCACTTACGAAATTCTGAACCCAGAGGACTTCGGTATCACCAGGTACATCCATTTCGCCAACAGATTGACCGGTTGGAACGCTGTCAAGTCGAGGTGCGAACAGCTGAACCTACATTTGACAGATGATCAAATTAAGGAGCTAACTTTGAAAATCAAGCAAATGGGTGACATCAGGCCCTTAGGTATCGACGATGTAGACTCTGTCATTAAGCAATTCCATGCAGCATTGTAAGTCGATGGGGGCATCGATCAAATACATGTATTTAAGTAACAACGTAGGTATTATTAGAGCTTTTTTTTACGACTGTTGAATAATATTCATATTGGGACTGCCTAAACCTGTAAACTGTGACTTTACACCAGTACATCTTCTCATCAATTTTTTTTCACGAAATATTGAAAAAAAAAATAATTTTGAAAAATTTCGAAATTTCAGAGCACGCAACTGAGGTGTCGGCAGGCTCATCGGTCTATAAATTACAACTGGGGATTATCTTACTACTACAGAAGAACTGTATTAAGAAAACCAAGAAATCATCGATAGGTAACAATGCCAAGTACGTTATATTCAATAGAGATGTTTGCAAATGCATCATCTCAGAGGTTCGGGTCCTCATAAATGCTAGAGAATCAGCAAAGAACGCCGGACGCTATAATTTCCTTCTGAACTCCCGACACTTCAGATGGAAATGTCCAGCAACAACACCGACACTTTTACGTCATAGTAACAGGTGCCTGGTGCTGCCCTTTTGTTTCTAAGGGCGGCATGCTGCCAATTCTCTAGGATTTATGTGAACCCTCTTGCCTCGTAATGAACATTTTTGACTAACGTAGTATACAGGAGCCCCAAGAGCCTACTCTAAGACTTACTCTACCCCAAAGAGACCTTTCGAGTCCTCTCGTTTGGACGCCGAATTGAAGATCGATGGTGAGTACGGTTTGAGAAACAAGAGAGAGATTTACAGAATCACTTTCCAGTTGTCCAAGATCCGTCGTGCTGCCAGAGAGTTGTTGACCAGAGATGAGAAGGACCAGAAGAGATTGTTTGAAGGTAACGCCTTGATCAGAAGATTGGTCAGAGTTGGTGTCTTGCCAGAGGACAAGAAGAAGCTCGATTACGTCTTGGCTTTGAAGCCAGAAGATTTCTTGGAGAGAAGATTGCAGACTCAGGTCTACAAGTTGGGTTTGGCCAAGTCCATCCACCACGCTAGAGTCTTGATCACTCAGAGACACATCGCTGTCGGTAAGCAGATTGTCAACGTGCCATCTTTCGTCGTCAGATTGGACTCCGAGAAGCACATTGACTTTGCCCCATCTTCTCCATTTGGCGGTGGCAGACCCGGTAGAGTCGCCAGAAGAAACGCCGCTAGAAAGGCTTCTGCTGAGAAGTCTGAAGAAGGTGCTGAGGGTGAGGAGGAGGAATAAGCAACTCACATGTAACTATAGTTTTTTGTTATTTCTCAATTTGCGCTCTCAAGAAGTGTTACTACTGACGCTGGTCGCTGTATAGGCTATGTATAATTACGAGTTTGGAATATCTTATTTTTTGTTTCAGACTCGTCAGCGGAAGTAAAAATCGTTTTTTGAAAACTCAAACGACGATGGAACGTCAAAGTCACCATATGCCATGTATATGCCAATAATCGAAAAGTGCTGATGTTCATATTCTGCCAGTCAAGTATAAAATACAAGAAAGTGATTTTAATGTTATTTTTGAATGACTGATACACCCATACCTCTTAAAGAATGCATCACTGCACCATTTTCATCTATATAAATTTTTTTGAAAATATGTGTTTTTTTGAGTCCGCTCAGCTGAAAAAAAAAAGTCCGTAGAGGCTCCTCTCCCCCTAGCCCGCGCATGGGCAGACATCCTCGGGGGGAGAAAGCGCAAATTCCACCCCTAGTGATACCAGCGTAGGCAGCCCCAACGCCATTCCGCTCCGCCTAGCGGGCGAGCTCCGCCTAGCAGGATTCTCCTTCCAGCACCACTCTCTCTTGCACCAATGTCCGCTGACTCTAACCATGGCAGGAAGCTTCTCGCCCAATACAGGAAAACAGTAGGTAGGTACTAGCACATTCAAGTTTGAAAAATAACTTGAAGGTAGAATCTAGCTCTTTTGTCTGAGGAACCAAGGACGACAAGCAAAAATGGGTAAATCGTATGTGGGAAATGAATTATTGGACTGCTACACTATTACTGTCTGGATGGAGCTTTAAGGAGAATTATCCTAGTAGTAGTTACATGTCGAGTTTGAAAATCTCGATGACCGAGGTAGCAGCAGGATTGATCAAGTTACGGAGTACTAACATGTTTGAAATAGGCACGGTTACAGATCTCGTACTCGTTACATGTTCCAACGTGACTTCAGAAGACATGGTGCAATTCCATTGTCTGCCTATCTGAAGATCTACAAGGTTGGTGACATTGTCGACATCAAGGCCAACGGTTCTATCCAGAAGGGTATGCCCCACAAGGTCTACCAGGGTAAGACCGGTGTCATCTTCAACGTTACCAAGTCCGCTGTTGGTATTATGATCAACAAGGTTGTTGGTGGCAGATGCATCGAGAAGAGAGTGAACGTGAGAATTGAGCACATTAAGCACTCCAAGTGCAGACAGGAGTTCTTGCAGAGAGTCAGAGACAACGCTGCCAAGCGTGCTGCCGCCAAGGCTTCTGGTACCGCCGTCCAATTGAAGAGACAGCCTGCTGGCCCAAGACCTGCTCACGTCATCTCCACCAAGGGCAACGTTCCACAGACTTTGTCTCCAGTTCCATACGAAACTTACATTTAAGTCGAAGGGAAGGTACTGTCTATATCACTATATCTAATTGTGTTTAATCAATTGTACACGTATTGTTTGGCCTCGTTAGATGAGTATTTTTTCCGTGTGCCGATGGGATGATCTTATTGAAATCGTATTTTTTCCACTTTTTTTTTTTGTGAAAAATTTCGCCTTTGAAAAATTTCCAAGTTGCATAGATGATGATGAGTGTTGGGGGAAACTTACTTAGGGAATAAAGCAGTCAAATCGCGTGCTATCCACTTGCAAACTGGTTTCAAATTGTATTTTAGAGAGTCTGACACAGCTGGGAATTTTTCCTTATAATTTAAAAAATTATATCCACCGGGTTTTTTTTATTTAATTTACGAAGTTTTCATATTTATTCCCTATATGTTTAAACTACAATACCAGTGATGACAAAATCATTAAAAGAATGGGAAAAGAATGCTAAAAAATGGGAAGAGGAAGCCATTGAGGCGGCCCCATACCTAGCGAGCGATGAAAAAGGTTCTAATTTTAAGGACGCTGTACCCGCAGAGGTGGAAGACTATAAAACGGTCAAAGTGGATAGCTCTCAGGCGGTGAAGCCATGGGTACACTTCGTGGCAGGCGGTGTAGGCGGAATGGCTGGTGCGGTGGTAACATGTCCGTTCGATTTAGTCAAAACCAGATTGCAAAGCGATGTATATCAGTCTCTTTACAAATCCAAGGCTATTTATAATGCCGGTACGGTAACACAAAAGTCCATCAATTACATTGCGCAAGCTGGAATCCACTTCAGAGAGACTTTTGGCATATTGGGCAATGTCTACAGGCAAGAAGGCTTCACGAGTTTGTTCAAAGGTTTGGGTCCAAACTTAGTCGGTGTGATTCCAGCTAGAAGTATCAATTTCTTCACCTATGGCACTACGAAGGATATCTATTCCAAGTATTTTAACAATGGTCAAGAGGCAGCTTGGATTCACTTGATGGCGGCGGCAACAGCTGGTTGGGCCACTTCTACAGCTACGAACCCAATTTGGATGATTAAGACTAGACTGCAACTGGATAAAGCGGGCGAAAGAAAACAGTACAAAAATTCTTGGGACTGCATAAGGAGTATATTGAAGAATGAAGGTATTCGCGGGATGTACAAGGGATTGAGTGCATCATATTTGGGATCTGTGGAAAGCATTTTACAATGGATTTTGTACGAACAAATGAAGAGAGTGATCAAGGAGCGGTCCATTGAGAAATTCGGTTACGACGAAAAGCACAAAGGCGTCTCTGAGAAGATCAAAGAATGGTGCCAAAGATCTGGTAGTGCCGGTTTGGCCAAGTTTGTCGCCAGTATTATCACATACCCACACGAAGTGGTCAGAACAAGACTCAGGCAAGCGCCTTTGGAAAATGGGAAACCGAAATACACTGGTTTGATCCAATCTTTCAAAGTTATAGTAAAGGAAGAAGGATTTATTTCAATGTACAGCGGGCTTACACCTCACTTGATGAGAACGGTACCGAACAGCATTATCATGTTTGGGACTTGGGAAGTTGTTATCAAGCTTTTATCGTAACGTGAAATCTTCGTGTAAATAAAATGGATAATTTTTAATGTATTTGTCTTTTGTTTTCAATTTATCATGGTCACGTCAGCGGGACCGCTAGTGTCGTGAGGTTTTTCACCTCTGAAGGTGTATCTCAAAATATCGTCTACCTCGAAGGGTTTAGATGGTTTCTTTTGCCGACCTGGTGTTGCCAGACTCGTAGGCCTCTCTTCGTCTCTAAAACTTTTGAAATCATGTTTCCTGTACTCGCTCACCAATGTCTGAAGGCACCATTTGGAGATTTCTCTATCGCTCTGTATGGATTTTTCAACCTCATCGTTATCAATATTACTTAAATCAAAATCTGACATGTCCTTGGCGGTGGCTACTAATTCATCAACTTCAGGAATATTCTTTTTTCTGAGCAATGTGGTAAGGAGCCCTTCATGAGAGGTAGTGGGAAAATTGGGCAAGGGGAAAACCACTGTAGAGTCCAACAAGTCTTGAAAATGCCCCATGGTAGATGTCACTGACATTATCTGTGATAAAGTCACATTCAACTGCGATTGTAAAGTGTACCATTGGGGCAATTCGGCTCTTGACAATTCGTCTCTGATCCTCCTGAGAGAATGCGTCAATTGCGCCAATCGCATTCTCACAGCATCGACGGCCTGAGTAGGCACACCATTAAATTGGGGCTTTGGATCCTCCCGCAACGCATCATTAGGATCCGCAATGCCTGCATCATTCGACATACCTTTCTGCTTTATCGTTTTCAAAATAAAATAGACTGCTTGGTTCCGCTTCCAATCTTCAAGTAATCGTTCGAGTAAGAAGAGAGAGAAAAAAAAAAAAAAAAAAAAAAAAAAGAAGTTGGCTCAAGAACTTGCTGAAATAACCATGTCTGAAAAATCCGCGGACCAGATACTAGGCTCCAAAAGCATCTTTTATGATCCCGAATGGAATCCTGAAGGTAAAGCACCTCCTGGTTTCAAAAACGTTCCCTATAATGCATTTACTTTTACTAGGAAACCTGGCTCACTACCGAGTCATACTCTAGGACTCAATATCAAACCCCCATCACCAGAGAACAAAAAGTAATTGAAGTGATTCTTAGTTGATCTACGTAATGGAATATCTAATTCATGAAAAACTGCCCGTCAGAGTTTATTTCAAGCTTGCAAACAACTGTTCAATCTCAGTAACGGATTGCTGCAAAACCTTATCCTGAAATTTGGGGTTGTTCAACTCAGCTTGAACCTTAGAGATAACGGCTTGGTAAAGTTGTTGCTGTTGCAATTGACGCACGCTGGCCTCGTATCTGACCCACGAATCCAAGACAGCCTTGGCCTCATGAGCCAACTCGACCTTTTGCTTCAACTCGAAAGCTTGGGCCTCCAACTGGACGGTCTCCTTAGAGACTTGAAACAACGCATTAGTGGTCTCCTGCACATTTTGCAATTCACCCACAGAGGTAATTCTCTGTTTGACGGCATCCACATGCTTGGTTCTCGAGGCGTTCAATACGTCGTGCACTTTCTTCACTCTAGCGTCAGCCCAGTCTTTGTAACCTGGGGCCAAGTATTTAGCCACAACACCAGAGAAAACAAGGAAAGTACCCAACAAGATACTTTCGTCGTTGAAAACGTATAACTCGTTCGAAATGGCATAAACGATGGCAGCAGCGGAAGTTCCTAAAATACCTGTCTTAGACAATGCACTGTTGCCTGGTAGTGCTTCGAGAATGGAGCTAGCTTTGCTGTTTGGGTCCTGGGAGCCTGGAGCTGGAGTGGACATGTAGCGTAGACCAACAGCAGGAGTTCTACGAGCAGCCAAGCCCACCATGGGTCTAGCGGAAGCCTTTAAACTCAATGCGCGCAAACTCATCTTTGAAGAATTAACTCGTTAGAAGGAGAAAACAAGATTCTGAGAATAATTCCAAACCCTGCAGTCGATCTTGATTGCGAAGCTGTTTCTTTAGGAGTTAGTAGAACTTTTGACTTTTTTTTCGTCACCAAGGCAGAGTTAATAAAAAAAGAGTCCGAATAAGTACCGAGTGTGATTGGCTTTGGATCACGTGAATTGAGGATGAACAATGCGTTAACCGCTATATACTGGTAATTATTTGATCTAATCAGTTGAGAAGGGTTCTTGCCGGTCTCCAGATGTGTGTCGAATTATCGTTGGCGACGCTGCACAGCAGCCATTTGTCGTGTGAGCTCCAGGCGACGTCGTTAACCCCCAACAGGTGCCCGCCGTGTGTGAAGAGTAGCTGCGCATTTGCAGCATTCCATAGCTTGACGAGACCATCCTCTTGACCTGCTGTGGCTACTACGGTCGGTTCTTGCGGGTTCCACTCGATTGTAGATACGGCGGAACCATGCATGAGCGTCATGATGGGCGCCTCCAGCTTGCGAATGTCCCACGAGTGTACCTTACCTTCACTGCCTGCAGATGCGACAAGGAGGTCCTGCGCAGGGTTAAATTTACAGGAGTTTACGCCGTCCTGGTGGTAATCTTTCGGGGTCTTTGAAGGTGCCTCGGGTGACCTCAGATCGTGCAATGCCAAAACGTTATCCTCGCGCCCAATGGCGAGTATAGAGTCGTGTGAAACCATCCACGAGACATCGTTGAATCCTTTTGATTGTTCGTCTTGAAATGAGTTTACTTCTGTGTCGATTACCGGGTTGTTCTTAGTAAATGTAATGATATCCCAAACTTTCAATGAGCCACTCGAATAGCATGCGGCCAAAGTCGCCTGTTTCTGTAAATTCCACGCCAGCCCCAATGCTTCACCAGTATAGGAGTTCTTCGGCAGCAGTTTGATCTCGTATGGTCTGGAATTCGTAAGTGCAGAAGTTGTACCATGCTTGGTTCTGTCGAAAATGTAGACGCTGCCATCGCTAGAGGCTGCTGAAATCACGTCTGGGTTCTGCGGGAGATAGGTAGCCCTGTTGCAATCACCACGTGGAAATCTGATGGTCAGTGTGGTCTGCATATTTTTTGGGGGTAGTTTCGTGCAAGTTTCTGGTTTGAATTCCATTTCATCCATGTCGAAATTGTTCAAAGAAGACCATGGCAGGTGCCTCAACGTAGATATGCTGGAGATGTGAATATTCTCATCCTCTGGTAGTTGTGATGATGTGAAAGAGGATAGTAAAACCCTATGTGTGTCTGTAGTGGTGTCGAGATCTGGGAAGAATTGACAAGTTAAAGAGGGCCATTTCGAGGTGTTTGTGTTGAGATAGTCGTAGAGAAGCTTGGTATTCTTCTTCCAAAGCGTGTAGCGCTGCTGTCTATCCTCAGAGATGGCCTCCATTGTCGGGTCAACGACCATGGGATTATTTGCAATCTCTAATCTGACGGAGAGAATCGTCTAATTCAAACATTCGTATAACGTACGTAAAACTCTACGAGGATTGGGGAAAAAAAAGTGAAGCTTTCTATCTAAGCCCATTGTTTGAACTGGTTGATCAGACCGTTCGTAGAAGAGTCATGGGTTGAGATGGCAGTAGAGTTATCCAACTCCTTGCCAATAACCTTTGCCAGCACTTTGCCCAACTCGACACCCCACTGGTCGAAGGAGTTAATGTTCCACACAGCACCCTCAGTGAAGGTGACATGCTCGTAGTAAGCAATTAGAGCACCAAGGGTAGCTGGTGTCATCTTTTGAGTCAAGATTGATGTAGTAGGTCTGTTGCCTGAGAACACCTTGTGTGGGACGAGACCTCCCGTGGCGCCTTCTGCCTTTACTTTATTCTCATCTTTACCGACCATAAGAGCCTCAGCCTGTGCAAAGAAGTTGGAAGCCAACATTCTCTGGTGCAAGTTGTTTTCAATAGGATTGTGGGATTGAGCAGCCAAGATAAAATCGGCTGGGATCACTTTGGTGCCCTGGTGCACGAGCTGGAAAAAAGAGTGCTGAGCGTTCGTAGCTGGCTCACCGAACAAAATGGACCCGGTAGAGTAGTTTGTGAACACGTTTCCTCTAGTCACCGATTTACCATTGGATTCCATAGACAATTGCTGCAAGTAGGCGGGGAATCTATGGAAGTACTGGTCAAAAGGAGCCACCAAATGAGTCTGAGCGTCGAAGAAGTTATTGTACCACACGGACAGTAGGCCACCGAGCAATGGAATATTCTGCTCGAGTGGAGTTTCCTTGAAATGCTTGTCAACAGCCTCGGCACCTTTCAAAAATGCTTCAAAATTGTCGAAGCCTACGTAAAGAGCAACGGAGAGGCCGATAGCAGACCACACGGAGTAACGGCCGCCAACCCAGTTCTCGAAACCAAACATGTTCTTGGTGTCGATGCCGAATTTGGCTACCTCTTCAGCATTTGTGGAAAGTGCCACGAAGTGCTTGGCGATGTGAGAGTGCTCACCACCGGCATGGCTCAAGAACCAATTCTTGGCCGTATTGGCGTTGGTGATCGTCTCCGCAGTGGTAAAAGTCTTGGAGGCAATCAAAAATAGCGTAGTTTCTGCATTTAGACCTGCCAAAGTCTCTGCGATGTGTGTACCGTCAATGTTGGAGACGTAATGCACTTCAACCTCCGAGGAGTAGTGCTTAAGGGCCTCAGACACCATCACGGGGCCTAAATCGGAACCACCGATACCGATGTTGACTACGTCAGTGATCTTTTTACCAGTGTAACCTTTCCACCTTCCAGAACGCACCTCCTCACTGAACTCCTTCATGTGCTGCAATACAGAGTGAACCTCTGGAGTCACATCGACGCCATCCACTTTCATGGGCTTTTTGCTCATGTTTCTCAACGCCACATGGTACACAGCACGATCCTCGGTGAAATTGATGTGCTCACCGGCAAACATGGCATCTCTCAGATGGGTCACCTTGGCCTCTTTGGCCAACTCGATCAGCGCAGCTAAGACGTCGTCATTGATCAGGTTCTTCGAAAAGTCAAACAGAATCTTCGACCCATCGTAGTTAGTGAAGGTTCTGCTGAATTTTTCAAACCTCTTGGGGTCCTTGGCAAACTCCTCCCTAACGGAAATATTGACACCTTCAGCGTCGTGCAGTTTCTGCAAATTGGACCAAGCTGGCAGTTCGGTGGCCTCTTTGAAGTCGGAAAATGTGTTTGTGGATGCCATTGGCGAAGTTAGCTGAGTCTCTTACAGTGATAAATCTCACACAGAGCGATTGAGGATCCGAATTGTCCAAGCGGTAGACTATACATTTGTAAATATCATCTATGTATATATATACATAGATGTATTAACTTTCGAGTCTCGACAGCAATCAAAGGGAACCGGGGTGGACAGTAACTGAAAGGGGTCTAACTAAGGGTGATGCGGGTAACCATCGCTATGAACCACGAATAATCGTACGTGTATGCTGGAGGGTCATCCCCCACAGGTACGTCGGTCACTGATGATGAGTGATTTGAACGAATATTATCACTCAACTAGTAATAATCTAGTAAATCATGTTTCTATTTCGTCGATTTTTGGCTATACTATTTGGTTTATTGTACCAAGATACTTTTTGCTAAAATCTCGCCAGCTGGTTGGCGAGCTGTGGCCGAAAGTTTAGGCAGCAAGGGGCTAGCTTGACAATCGGATTTTGTGTGGAGGCTTGTCAGCCTGCGTGCCTTGGTTTGTGCGGCGGTCTTCAGCTCGTATATATAAAAAATTAATAGCTCACCGCTTTATTGTGGAGTACAAGTGGGGCAATTCTATTTCTTGGCATTCTTATCTGGAAGCAGCTTAGTAATGCCTGCATTCATTAGAATTAAAAGTGGGCAGACCAATATCAGATCTGCGTTAGGATTTACTCCGCTGTTAACTCCGCCTGCTGATTTTCTTGTTTCACAGGGTTTGCAGTTCGCAGATTGCGTGCATAGGTAGGGGAATGGTAGCGTTCAATAACTAGACGTGAAAGAAAAAAAAAAACAACGACGAAAACAGAGAAGAAAACAAATGACAGCATTACTATCACAAAACACTTCCATGATAGCAATACTACTACAACACGCTTTCATGCTGGCAATTTTACCGAGCTGGATTTCATAATTTTATTTTTTATGAAGCTCGTGGACAGCAGCCTATATTTCTTGATAATAATTAAACAACAAAAAAAAAAAAGAAAAATATCAACAAAAAATAACTGTAGCTCTACATCTGCTTCGTAGGTATGTACGCTTGCAACAGCAATGTCTTTAGCGTGATACGATAGATTATTTTCGTTCGCAGAGTTGCGAAGCTGCCTTGTATTTCATCGGGCATCCACAGGAGGAGAAAAGGAAAGGCGGGAATAATTTCCATCTGCTTCGTATTAATTTTCTGCGCTGACAAAAAATAAGTCTGGCTAGTTCTATGGCTTGCAGTTATCTATTTCCTCTGGCACCCTGCGGTGCAGCTTGGACAATGCATCAAGTATTTTAAAAAAAAAAAAAAAAAAAGAGGGCTAAGAAACTGACCAACACTTCGGCCTCCGTTGGCCAC
Source organism: Zygosaccharomyces bisporus (assembly GCA_003707595.2). NCBI lineage: Eukaryota > Fungi > Ascomycota > Saccharomycetes > Saccharomycetales > Saccharomycetaceae > Zygosaccharomyces > Zygosaccharomyces bisporus. Next base: position 228,370 of record PPKA02000011.1, read on the forward strand.
AGAAGTCCAAAATTGTGGTTGCAAGTCGACATTACAATCATGCAAGTAAAAATTAAGCACACCAGGCCATCATTTTCTCCACTCTTCGCATACGAGCGCCTTCACTACGGTCGATTGTACATTATCGCGACGAACTTTTTCGAGTACAGAATGGACAGAAAAAAAAGAAGCTCACCTAACAGAAGCACTGAAGGAATCAAGAAAGCATGGTGCAAAACGTGAATCAGAAGAAGCCAACAACGCCATCCAATGGTGCTCCACAACAGCAGCAGCCGCAGCAGCCGCAACAGCAACAACAGCCGCAACAGCAGCAGCGTGCCCAGCCGAGGCCCAGCGGGCCTTTCTCTGCGTCCGATTTGAATCGAATTGTGCTAGAGTATCTGAATAAAAAGGGTTATCACAGGACAGAAGCCATGCTGAGGGCAGAGAGCGGAAGAACCCTCACCTCTCCCAACAAACAATCCCCTGCAAATGTTAAAACCGGCAAGCTTCCCGAACCCAAGAGTTCTCCCGCTTCCCTGGATAAGAATGCGAGACCAGTGAGTAACCCATCGATTCCCGCCAAAAGAGATTCATCAGTAGTATCTGAGGAGCAGTTGAAAGAAACGACCGCTCCGGAGAATTACATCAGGGCATATTCTATGCTCAAGAACTGGGTAGATACCTCGCTAGAGATATACAAGCCCGAACTGCAGAGCATTCTCTATCCAATCTTCATTTACATTTTCTTAATTCTCGTTTCAAAAAATGCAGTACATGCCAGGCGGTTTTTCGATCGTTTCTCACCAGATTTTAAGCTGAATCACAGCTCGGAGATAAACAGGTTGTTCAGTGTCAACTCTGTTGATCACATTAAAGAAAACGAAGTTGCCAACGCCTTCCATACTAATCGGTATAGAGTCTCGATCACTAGGACGACGTTAAATTTGCTGCTCTACTTTCTTAACGAGAATGAGGGCGTCGGAGGCTCTCTCATTATCAGTGCCATCAATCAACACTTGGAGCCCAATATTGTAGATGCCGTAACTTCCAAAGATCAACTGGCAGATGGAATCAAAATGATTGAGAAGGGAAATAGCACAGATACCCACATAAACACTGCTTCAATCAAGCTTGGCCCCTACCCTCGCGACGAGGAGTTCTCCAAGGAGATCGAGACAGAGTTGAAGATTAGAGATGACCAGGAAAAACGCTCCGATAAGCGTACTTTGGTTCAGGAATATAGGGCCATGAACAACGAGCCATACGAGGAACCAGAGCCAGAAGTCAAAGAAGAGGAGGGCGTAAAGAAGGACGACGACGAAACGCCAGCGCCTAAAACAGAAGAGAAAAAAGCCCAAGTTAAGCCCTCAGCGCAGCCAGAGGATGCCAATCTGGAATCTCCACCTCTTGATGCGATTCCTCTACCTCCTAAGACCACTCTCGACATAAAGCTCGAAGTGCAACGAGTCAAAGAGTCAAGAGATGCCATCAAGTTGGACGACTTGCAATTGGCGCTACCCAGTGTCTGCATGTATACATTCCACAACACTAACAGGGATATGACTTGTTTGGAGTTTAGCGACGACTGCCGGCTAGCCGCCGCAGGGTTTCAAGATAGTCAAATTAAGCTTTTTTCTCTTGATGGCTCGCCCTTGAGCAACAAATACGATACAGAGTTGGCAGACGATGCTTCCACTAAGACGTTGATAGGGCACAGCGGCACTGTTTACTCCACCAGTTTTAGTCCTGATAATCGGTACTTGGTTTCTGGTTCAGAAGACAAGACTGTGCGACTATGGTCTCTAGACACTCATTCCGCGTTAGTGAGCTACAAGGGCCATAATCACCCTGTCTGGGACGTCAATTTTTCACCATTAGGTCACTATTTCGCCACGGCATCTCACGATCACACCGCCAGATTATGGTCTTGTGATCATATCTACCCACTGCGTATTTTTGCAGGCCATTTGAACGATGTGGATTGCGTCTCTTTCCATCCCAATGGTTGTTACGTGTTTACAGGTTCTAGTGACAAGACTGCCAGGATGTGGGATATAGCCACAGGAGACTCGGTGAGACTATTCCTTGGGATGACCGCACCGGTAATTTCGACGTGTGTATCTCCTGATGGTAGATGGCTCTCTACTGGTAGTGAGGACGGTATAATCAATGTTTGGGACATCGGTACGGGCAAACGTTTGAAGCAGATGCGTGGTCATGGTAAAAATGCCGTTTATTCCCTGGCGTATTGTAAAGAGGGTAATGCACTCATTAGTGGCGGAGCCGACCATTCCGTGCGAGTGTGGGATCTTAAGAAGGCAACTACAGAATCTGGTCCAGAACCAGAACAGCCATTTGTGGGCTACTTGGGCGACGTAACCGGGTCCATCAACCAAGACATCAAAGAGTATGGCCGCAGAAGAACCGTTGTACCTACCAACGACCTTGTGGCCTGCTTCTACACCAAAAAGACTCCCGTATTCAAAGTGAAGTTTGCAAGAAATAATCTGGCCCTTGCAGGCGGTGCATATAGAGATTGATGAAAAGAAAAAAAAAGAAGAAGTTTGTATAATAATAATGCTACGTTACTCTTGTTCCCCTCTGTCCCCACCCTGTCTCTCTCTCTCTCCTTTCCCTTTAGTCCAATATGGGCTTCTGTGATTCCCATACTCTTGAGAGTGATGCTTCGTACCCGCGGTAGTAAGTCTGCCAATAGACAAACCACTGGGGCAGTATGAAAATGTAAAACCACGAGAGAGACCACGCCAAGATAGCGTACGACACTCCCAATGCTAGAATGACAAACGTGAATACAACCGCGCTTAACACAAAGGCAAATATTCTTGCATTGAATACGATCAATTTCGGGAGAATCAGATTGAGCTGAACGCATACAAAGAGAAAACAGAAAACTTGCGTAGAGGAGTCTAACCGTGAGGCAAGCACCGTAACAATTGCGAGTAAAAGGTTGGTCGACAAATTCGACGTTTGAGATTTTGGGTTTGGCGACATGGACCCGACGTACGCCAGCGTTAACCAAAAGGCAAGAGTCCAGATGGAGTCGGAAGCCGTAGTCTTGGACAAAGATTTCAGAACAGGAGAAAGTGTCAACATGGCAAACGTTATAACGAGAGAAGACTTGAGAACCACGCGCGGCGGAATTGCAGACCTCCAGCTCAGGAAGAGCACCAGTGCCGTCATAGCGGCTGTATATGGCATGGGGTCCATTTTGTAGTGGTATATGAAAGTGAATACAATGAACACAAGGGAGGTATTGAGGAGTTTGTTGTAGAACAAAACCAAGTCGGTTCTCACCTGTTTCACAGACGATGCAGACGCCGGAGAAGGTTTGGCGTATTTGCCCTTGTATCGCAGGCTTCGTACATATTTGACAAACGCTGGGTCTGTGTAGTTATCCGGATAGTCCTGCCGGATCCAAAGGCGTCTTTGCCATGGCTGGCGGGTGCTTTCCATGCCTGTAGGCAATTGAAAAGTTTGTATAATACAGTATCTTTATTTGTATTTTTTTTTTTTTTTTTTCCCTTTTTTTGTTTTTGTTT